>CM018693.1:1214104-1645587 GCA_009363875.1 Mikania micrantha | reverse complement strand
AAGATTGTAAACACATTTTAATACTTTAAAAACCAAAATTCTTTACAAAATCAAGAATTATAACGTAATTAACGAGCATCCGGAAAAAATAAAAAAACCTAGTCAAGAATATAACGTAATTAAAAAGCTCAGGATCGGCTTGGCTCGTTTACATTATTAAACGTAACCCCCATTTATTCTACAACAGTGTAAACCCAAATTTGTTACAAATAATTTGTTATTTTTATACTTGTTACATTGGTGTAAATACGAACATCCGAAAAAAATAAAAAAACATAGTCAAGACTATAACGGAATTAAAGAGAAAAATAAGACGAGTAAAATGGTGCAATTTTCATAAAAAAAATTATAGTATAAAAAAGTTATGGATGCATAAAAAAAGAGGGGTAAAGTATTTAATATAGCAAATTACATTAATACCCTTTATTCCTTTTTTTTCAAATCAAATACATTATTTTATTATAATTAAATAATCAACCCTTAGATCAGAATCTTAAAATTTGATCATTAAATATGGTGGGTTATTGGGTTATTGGTGATGCCTAAGGTAGCATTAGAACACTTCCATATAATATATATATATATATATAATAATATATATATATATATATATATATATATATATATATATATATATATATATATATATATATATGACGTTTAATTATAAAATTTCATGTTGTTTTTTTTTAGTTTAAACGTTCAATATTAAATACCCAATCAAGTTAACATAAAACATAATAAAATATAATTAAATACATATATATAAATGGATTAAGCGGGCCGATCCTTGAATGTGCCTGAGTTGACACGAACCCAACCTGTTTAGTTAAACGAGTTCACAGGCTTAACATGAACCTGACCCGTACTCATTCATAGGAAAACATAAATCTATTAATTTTATTTTAAGTTCGTGTCGTATCAAAAATTTACAATCCTACATACACACACACACACACACACACACATATATATATGATCGGGGTGTAGTTAACCATGAGTTTTGATGATAAATGAAACTATTTTATGGTGGCTGTAACCTACGGTCTAGGGACCGTAACTTACGGTCTTGTCAGATCTGGGCTTAGCAAATATAGCGGCTGGACCTATAAGGGGTTCTGAGTTTTCAAGCTTTGGGGGCGATTTTTCAATGTTTTTGGGCACTTTTGAGCAGCTCCAATCATCCTGAAGATTCCAACTAACATCGATTTGAAATCCAATCATCCAATTCAACAAACACCATGATGAATCCGATTTCCACCATGAGAGGCTAGTTTCTTCATGATTTATCACACCCTGGTCGTTGCGGAAGCGTATGGTGTGACGTTCAAGGTTTCACAGTCATGATTTACAACAAAAGACACATATGTTTCTATATTACAGAGCAATATTACAACTACATTAGCCACAAGCCTAATGTAATATCAGTTTTATCTGAGTTTCACACATACATATATAATGTTATTACACATATATACTATGCGATATATCACTCTGTTGAGTCTATCTCTCATAGACTCCACCATATGTCTCCTAAAATTGAGCTCCCAGCTCCACCCTCTGTAATACTATGCATATGAGAAAACATGATTTTAAACAATCAGCATATTGCTGGTGAGTTCACAAATTTATTTGTAAAAATGTATGTAATGTATCTCAAACGATTCAAATATTTGCAATAAAAGAGTTCAATAACATAAATGTCCCAAACTGGGTGTAAAACATTGGTATCCAGTGCAAACATTGTTCCTTCCAACAATGTTGTGTTTCTCCGACCAACTGTCCAATTATAACTCCTGGGCTCCCGTAACCGAGCTGACGCGTTTCAGTGTTTGCCCCTTCCCAATGTCCTTGTCGCAAGACATTGTGTGTTCTAGACTTATTGAGCGGCCGATCGACATCTAGTCGTGGTTTTAGCTACGAACCACGGGCGAGGATGGTCAATCACAAATAGAATCTATTCTCAATAATCACGCCCCCCCACGGTTAACGGTTACAGAATAGGGGACTTAGCGACAAATGTGTAACCAGTGAAATAATGACAAGTTTGGTCATGTGTTTCTCTCCACTGTCACGTGTTTCAACCAAATGTTTTACAACGCTTTCGTTTCATGTCTCGCAAAATGTTTCAAAAGTATTCATCGTTTCACATGATGCAAATAAGTTTTCATGTTTCACAAAATGGGGCGAAAGCATTTTAGAGTTCCACCTTATCTAATCAGGTTTCATGTTTCACAAAATGTATTAAAATCATTTCAAAGTTTCACAGTAATCAAGATGTTTCAAACAAGTTTTTATATTTTCTCATTCCCCGAGTTCAAAAGCCAAAATACAGAAAAGGGGATTCATGAACTCACCTGAGTTGATTCAAATCAATAAAAATTCACAACGTGAGTATCACTGGTTCTTGAACTCTAACCCTGTATATCATTAGAGTTCTATAAGTTACTTAAGCCTAAACTGATTCTCAAAACTTTCCTTAGTTCAAAATCTCACAACACGTTTTAACTGAGAACCTATAATGATTTAGTTTCTTATTACGAAACTTATAACTTGTTGGTTTAATCAGAACATTCCCAGATTAACCAAGTTAGTATTGTTGTTGATTACGTCCCCAAAACGGTTTCTCAATGGATTCCAGGTTTAGAAATAGTTAACCCTTGTCATTGGTCATTCAAAAGAATGATCAGGACAACCACAACCATTGTTATAATCAAATGGTTAAAACCATTGTGATCTATGATATGGTTTCATGATAATCGGGCATTATAACGGCTCAAAACAAAAATTTAACCGTCAACCTGTCAGGTTTTTCATTTCTAACTATTTCTATCCATTATCTAGGCAATAATCAACAACAATAACCATATCTTTACGTTAAAATTCAAGATTTAATCAATCAAAACCAAACTAGAAGGTTAAAATGAATCGTTACCTAACCAAACGGAGTTCTGTGTGCAAAACGATGATCCGAACTTGTAAAAACGTTCCTGGACACGATCCACGCGATCATAAAGCTCAAGAATGAAGATTTGGTGTGCTAAAGTGAGATTTCACGTCCAAAATGACTGAATTCGTCGAATATAAGATCAAATTTTGAGTCTTCTAGATGAAAATTGACTTTTGAAGCCAATCTGCGTAATCCTGACCCCAGGCGCATCGCCCCACTCCAAACGAGGGTCTGGGGCGTACCGCGCGGATGGAAATTCCAGATTTTTGATCTTATCTTCTTTTTGCGATTCCGGGAGCATACGAACGCCGTTTTGCGCACAGTTTTCGCCTTATTTTTCGAACTCTTTCCAATGGTTATAATCTCAAGACCTAAAGAGTTCAAAATATTTGACATCTTATCTAAGGCTATATTCGATTCAGTGTATCTTGAAATCGGAGCCTCGTTTCTCGATTTCGCTTACACTCACTCTCTTCATTTTCGAGTTATGATTCTAACCTGAGAATTTTGAGTTGTCACATGATTGCTTCCGGACACTTGGGTTAGTTAGAAAGTTTTGATTTATATGTTTGAACTTCGTTGATTGGATGTCAAGACACGACTTTTACATTGGTTTGTTTGATTTAAACGATTTATTTACGATTGAGTGATTTTGTGTTGCCATCAGTTTTCGGTTTCCTTGCATCGTAAGCTCATTGGTATTTACGAGTTACTTGTTATATTTAGATTGGCATTCGTGTGAATAAACAAGTCTTTAAACGTTTGTTCCATTTTGTCACTTCAATTCAACCAATTACTTAAAGAATGTTTAGGTGAAGCGCATCTATGTTTGCTAAAGATCATTGTGAATCTCTAACCTAAAACCGGAAGTAATCATATTTTGTTAAGTTTTATTAAACCATTAATCAAGTTATTTGCTTTAAACTAGTTTTCCTAATTCAAATCAAAGTCAAGTTTTCATTTCATTAGTTAGTAGAGTCAATTGGCAAACAATTAGCAGTTTTCATAGATTCCATGTGGATACGATACCTTACTTACCCTTACTAGTTAAAGTTAGCTAAGACATGGGTTTTAGACTCATCTTTTGATTGACCGTTTGACATCGATCTATATATATATTTATATATAAACCAAACCAAGTAGTTTTATGGCCCACTAAAATATTTTAACATTTTAACTCTAACTTGAAAGTCCTTTTAGTTTTTGTTTTATTTATGAAATTTGTTGTTTTTTATTTTGAGATTAATCATACTGTGTAAAGAAAACAATTTACCAATCATTGAATTGGCATATTGACTAATTCTTTATTAGTTAAGCATATTTGTTAGAAAAACCAAAAAATCTAACCGAAACCGCTAAAAACCCAAAAACCTATAAACCTAAAAACCGAAATTCGATCAATTGAGAAAAACTAATAACTGATTTTTTTAGTTTCACTTTAGATAAAAACTGAAGCAAACCGAATTGAGAACACCTCTAGATTTTAACAATTGCACACAACGTTGCTAATTTCGTTATGATCTCAAATAGCATATCACAGACACTAAACACGTTACAACGACAATCATTTTTATGTAAAATCCTAATACATTACGAAAAACAATTGCAAAACTAGATCACGAGTGCACCCTTAAATTACTCAAAGGTAAACAAAACACACACAAAAAAAATGTGAGGTGGCCTAGCTTTAGTCCCTGGCTATCTTCATTAGCACAACTTGAATATAAAAAGACAAATAAAAAAATGCAGCAAACTGTCACTATGCCGTAAAACTTACTCTATTGTAAAAGCGGGCGTCATACTATCGTAAAAGGCGTACTAGTTGCAAAAGTGACCGCCACTCTGTTGTAAAACCCAAAAGTGTATCCGTTGTAAAAGTGAACTTGAAAAATCCAAATGCAAACGTATATACAACGATACACATGGCAAATGTAAAATCTAAAATTAATACTAGAAAAAATGTTATAAAAAAAATTTATGTAGAAAAGCAACCTTTCAAAATGAGTACAATGATATGAGTTGAAGTTTTTTGTTGTTGATAGTAATGTACAATTTTTTATCTTACATAATGAAGCATTTAATATACGAGTACCCGATTGAACATGTTACATGAAACCTCGACATCGCATTAATTTGCAGCTGTCAAAATGAAAATATCATTTTATACTTAGGCATTTACATATTTCTTTTTTCTAACATATAAAATTACATATTTTCTCAAATCAAGTTTTAAGAGTATTGTACATTATGTAATAAAAATTTATCCTCTAAAAAATTGTGTAATTTTTCAAGTTAGAATGAGTAAATATGTAATTCTCCCTTTTATATTATTCAAAAAAAATTAAGTGTAATTTGTTGGGAACGATCAATATCTAACTAAACAATTTCACGAACTCAAATGCTAGATTTTTGTTTCCTTTTCTTTTATTAGTCGCTTAAAACTCTTAAGAAAATTTACAGACTCATACTATATTTAAAATAATCACATGTTAATGGCATTACAGCTCAACGACATCTTGTTTGTAGGATAAGGCTCAGGAACCATAAGGTTTTAAATTCGAATCCCACAAGGAAGTTTTTTTGAAGTATTGAGTTTCCTTATGAACTAGTGACTTGCTGGTGGATATGATCGAGTAGTATCACCGGTGGCACGATGATACTCCAGAGACTCGTCAACGATCCAAATTAGTTGTTCAAAAAGAATTTATAATAATCACATGACTTGTGAAACAAGAATAAATCCTAAACCATTATCCCAAACAATCTGTGATATACTCGAACACATATACTCGAACAAAAACGTCCAGACTCCAGAACCTATTCAAACTTCATCTGGGCTTCTGACCCATCATACTTCCTTTGGACTAACAAGAATTGGCCCATTAATCACCCCTCTAACTCTTATTTGTTCCTCCCAGACTTGCAAAAAAAAGGGGACCGGTTTTAAAAACAGGTTTATAAACTGTTTTCAGCCGACACAAAAACAGGTTTGAAAACCGAACCAAACCATAGGTTTGTAAGACTATCCACAAGGGTCACCCTACTGAAAACCCTTCCCCACTGAAATTTCCTGCCACGTCATCACCCCACTGAAAACCACAAAACCCCACAGTGGTCACCCCACTGAAAACCCTTCCCCACTATTCCACATCATCAACAATTAAAAAGGAGTTGGGGGCCACCATTTTGAAACCAACCAATGAGATGGAGGGATTGGCAACAGGGAGCGGGAGCCGTGGAGGCTTCTTGGGCGGGGGCCGCTGGCTAGGGGGCGGTGTTCCCGCTTGACCCCGCGGCGGGGGAGGGGGCCGCTGGCCGGGCGGGACGACCATTGTGGTCGGTCTAATAGGTTTGGGTTTTTTACCCTTAGAACCAATTGGAACCGAACTGGACCGGACCGGTTTAGAAACCGGTTCCCCAAACCGGTTTCAACGGCTATTTTTTGTGACCGGTTTTTTCGAAAAAAAGCCGTTTGAGGGCTTTTTTGACCCTTTTTTTTGCATTTTAGCCCCCATATGTTTGCTATAAATAAGTAGTGGTTGTTTAGGTTCAATCACACATTTCTCAAACGCAAAAAACGCTCTCTAAACTCTCAAAACGCAAACCCGTTCACAAATGGTTTCATTAAATGCTCAACCTTCGGTTAGTTGTGGTGCTTCAACTAACCTTGAAGTTGTTGAAGTTATTCCTACAAAGAGGAATCCGAAAATATGGAAAAACTTTAACTTGTGTAAAATGTCGAGCGGTCCGAATAAAGCTCGGTGCAAGTTATGTTGTTTTTTTTTTACAAATTACAACTTACACATTTTGTTTAAGTTAAGGTTTTAGCAAAGTTTTTTTACAAATTACAAAGATTTTTTCAAATTACAAATTACAAATTTTATTAAGTTAAGTAAAGGTTTTATCAAAGTTTTAGCAAAGTATTGTAAATTTTACCAAGTTTTTTAAAAAAAATTAAACAAAAATACAAAACCGGTTTGTTGAACCGGTTCCCATAGGTTTGGTTTTTCAATCCCTCGAACCGGTTTCCAACCCAAACCGAACCGGTTTGGTAATAAAAACCGGTTTGTGCAAGTCTAGTTCCTCCCAAAGTCTTTCAAGCCGAAAAGTTTCTCGTCTCTTTAAATTGACTCGAGATAACTCCTTTGTTAATATACCCGTCTTTTGCTCCTCACCACTCGTGTTCAACGTTAGCCTCTCCTCTCACTTTATCTGCTGGGTTACGAGCGGCCATTTTGCTAAAGGTTTATAATCTACCCTTGTATGATTCCTGTTGAAGCATATACTCGAGGGGTGGGTGCAAGGCGGATGATTTGAAATTTTAAAGCAGACTTCTCATTCATTAGATAGAGAAGATGACTAAGATTTCATGATTCGTTGTCGAACTTTATGTATGTTCCATAAAAAAAAATTAATTAATTGTTTCTAATTCACCATATCTTACCTCTTTCAAAAAAAATCAATAAAAAATAAAGATATGCACTAACTTATTAAATAATTTTATATTAGTATTTATTCTGAGTCTTTTCAAAATCTTTTAAATATGCAAAACAAGAAGTTGCAATTGGTCAAATGATATGACTAAGTGACTCTAGCATAAAATAGAATCGTTTATTTATGTGTTTACTACGATCATGAAAAATCAGGTTCTTCAAGAGAGTCATTGATTTATTATCTACTTGAAGTTCCACCACCCTTTCTTAACTTGTAAGTTCATTAAGAAGGCCTTGTAACCATAAGTAGGGGTGTTCAAAAAAACCGAAAACCGTTTAAAACCGATAACCGAATCGTATCCGTAACCGAGAAAACCGAACCGAATTCTGAATTCGGTTTTAGTTTCGGTTCGGTTAACGGTTTTAGATTTTTTGAATTTAGTTTGTTCGGTTTATTCGGTTAACCGATTAAACCGAATTCATAATTAAATTTATTATTTTTATTAATAATATAAGGTTGAATTCGGTTTATTCGGTTGAATTTGGTTTATTGGTTTGTTCGGTTGTAACCGAAACTGAACTAACCGAAACCTCGGTTCGGTTAACCATTTTCCGAATTCGGTTCGGTTGACGGTTAGGGGGGAAAATTTTTGAAAACCGATTAAACCGAACCGAATAAACCGAACAAACCGTTCACCGAACCGTTGAACACCCTTAACCATAAGGCTTGGCACACGATGGTTGCAACTACCATAAACTCATACTCACGAGTCGAAAGTGCAAGTATGATTTGGTCTTTTGACCTTCATGAGATAAGTGAGTTGCTAAAATAGAACACCAGCTCCTTCCATTTGTTTGATCATTGGCATGGCTACTAGTCTACTACCACAAAAGCCAACCAACTTAAAGTCACCATCTTGAACACACAATATTCCATAATCAATTGTATCTCTTATATACCTTAGAATTTGCTTAATGAGCTGCATGTGACTTTTCTTTGGCTCTTGCATGAATCTATTCATCACCTAACCGAGTAATTAAAATCCGGTCTAGTGTGTGTGTCAAATATTGAAGGCTTCCGATTATTCAGCAATATTCTGATGGGTTCACGGCCTCGCATTCTTCATCTTTATCCACTTCATGTATTCTAGTTTTCACAAGGAACCGGGTCGGTTGCCTTCCTTCGTATATGCAATATTAAGAATTAGGGATGTTTATCTTGGTGGTCCTCACGATAACAGAAAAACAAATATGTGTGTGTTTTTAGGAAAACAGAGAGTTGAACATATATACGATTACTTCAAATGTTTACAGACCAAGGCTATTTATAGCCTTCAAATGACAGTTATATAACCAACTTTAACTAACTAATATTACAACTAATAACCTTCTATTTACACACATTTGCATTTGTCTTTTGAAACCTTAATCATGTTTACTTCCAACAATCACCCCCCTAAACATGATTATGGCCTTCATAATCTTCACTTGACTTTTTCATCCTTTTTCACAGATCTTGTCTTTCATGATTATATCTTTCTTAACACGAACATACTCTTCAATATCTTCGCAAATCTTCTGAGTATCACTGTCATCGATTTGTAACATTAAGAGAGTCGGTTCATCATCTTCTTGCTCTTCTTGCATGAGATTTGCTTGTTTTCCTCCATGGTTTGACTTAGGACAATCTGAGGCATAATGTTCAAAATTATTGCATTTGTAACACCTTACCTTGTTTATGTCAAACTCAAACTTGTTTTGGTTTCTCGAATTCGTTTTTCTTTCAACATCATCACTGTTATTTTTTCTGAAGTTTATCTGACTTTCATTTTCTTCTTCTTGTCTGAACTTTCCTTTATTTCTTTGTGATGAATTAAACCTTTTTCGTTCAAAGCGTTTTCCTTGACCTGACTTGTTATCATGTTGTGAAAACAAAAGCTTTCCTTGATTATTTTCTGAATCTTCGTTTAACAAACTAGTCCTTTCTTCAAAAGCTTTTAATCTTCCAATAATTTCATCCAAAGTTGTTGCTTCCAAATCGCGAATTGTTCGATTGTTGCAGCAATTTGAACAAACTTCTTTGGCACTGAACTTAACATTTTTCGCACTAATGTTGGTTGATCATATATCGTACCAAGATTATTTGCCTTTGTAACAATACCGTTAAGTTTTGCAGTGAACGAATCAATAGTATCTTTCTCCTTCATCTTTAACATTTCAAATTCTGTCTTCAGTGTTTGAAGACGTGCCTTCTGTACTCGATCTACACCGACATTTCTAGTCTTAAGTGCATCCCAAATTTCCTTTGCACTTTTACAATTTGCAATTTGTATCATCATTTCTTCTGGTAATGCTTGAAATAGATATGCAGTTGCGGTCATAACTTTCTTTTCATCGGTTTGAGTATTAGCACTAGGTTCTATCATGTCCCATAATCCATTTGCCTTCAGTATGGTTTTAATTCTGATTGACCATATAGTATAGTTCGTGGCATTCAACATAGGACATTGAAAGTGTGTCATAGATCCTCCTTCCTTATGTATAACGGTTTCTTTATTATTTTTAACTCCTTCTGATCCCTTTTCTGACATGTTTACTTAACAATTTAACTGAATTGTTTTAACTAGTAAACTTTGTTGGGATTTTATGATTATTATCCTAACTGGGATAATTAACTAATAATGATTCTAACTGGAATCAATACTAATATAACTCTAATTCTAAAACACTGAAATTTCAAATCAAATGAACAATATAACTTGAAATTTTCAAAATCTTTTCTGAGATTTCTGACCGGGTTACGGCTTCACAAAACTTTGCCTAATCTTTTTCTTCTGCTTGTTGCAATCACAAAAAAACAAATGTGATAGTCTTTGATGTTAAACCGAGAACAGCAGCCTTGTGGTCTCCTTTTTTTTGAGTTTCTTGTCAACAAAAATATATAATAACAATGAAAGGGTTTTTTTTTTTTCTTTTTCTTGGTCCACAATTCAAGATTCTTCTTTTGTCTTATGGTCTGAACAATTTTTTATTTTCTCGAAACAGCAAACCAAGAGCCCACATAAACAAAGATTCTTCCTTTTACTTTCCTTTTTGTTTTTTTTTTGTTTTTTTTTTTTTTGCAAAACCACACCTTTTGTTTCCTTAAAGATGATGTCGATTCTTCTGTTCTTCTTCTCGGACGCAACACAAACGAAACAACGTTTTTGATTTTGTTCAGATAATCTAGATCGACACTTCTCTTAATCACCCCCTTTGAGTTTATGACGGAACTAGGGCACAAGTAAACTTGAATCGGTTGTCTCTCTCTTCTCTGTATGGCTTCTCGGTCATCAGACACAACGGGTATGTTCTTCTCCCTTCACTAATTTTCTAATCGAATTTAAACGGATTCATTTTTGATTGTCTCCAAATCGATTTTGTTCTTCTCTGGAATCGATTGTGACTGAATCGATTTGTGTTCTTCTGAATCAATCGTTGTTTACTGAAATTGATTTTGTATGTTCTGTTCCGAATTAATTTTGTCGCTGAATCAATTTTCTCTCCTTAAATCAATTTTCCTCTGAACTGATTTGTTTTCTTGGAATCGATTTTTGACTGAATCGATTAGGCTTCTTCTAATTTGTTCTTTATACAATTTTCTGAATTGATTTATTACTGAATCAATTTTAGTCATTCTGAATCGATATTACCTCCGAATCGATTGTTGACTTTCTTGCAATCTGAAGAACAAATTAGAACATCTTGAAACTGAATTGAAACCTAGGCTCTGATGCCAATTCTTGGTGGTCCTCACGATAACAGAAAAACAAATATGTGTGTGTTTTTAGGAAAACAGAGAGTTGAACATATATACGATTACTTCAAATGTTTACAGATCAAGGCTATTTATAGCCTTCAAATGACAGTTATATAACCAACTTTAACTAACTAATATTACAACTAATAACCTTCTATTTACACACATTTGCATTTGTCTTTTGAAACCTTAATCATGTTTACTTCCAACAGTTTATATATTCAAAATATCAAATAATCAAAACCTTAAACATCCAAATATCAAATAACCAACATCTAAGTTGTAATGTTAGATATATCATTTAAACTAATAAGACGATAAAAGTTCAATATATAATGTCAATGATAATATACAAAAAGCATAAAGTGACAAGTAATTAAAATATTATAAATTAACAACCAAAATGATCAATTTTTCGAGCTTCACAATTGACGCTTTTGTTGTGAATGTTTAGGTTAGCATATTTAAAAGTATTAAAATTATGGGTAATATTATAATTAAATTCATTTATGTAATAGGCTTTAAATTTTTATAAACTAAACCACCTAACTAAAAAGCCTGTTTTTAAATATAGTAGCATATATAAAATAAAAATATATAAAAAATTTAAATTTGAATTTCGAATCGAATCGAATTAAAAATATGAGATTCGAAATTCGATATTATACTACGAATCGAATCAAATTTGAATATGAAAATTCGAATCGAATTTCGACTTAGTGTTTTTCTAATTACAATCGAATCGAATTTCGATTTTTTCGAGTCATATTCGAAAACTCAACACCCCTATTAAGAATTTTATTTGTTTATACATTTTATTTTAGAGTAATTTTACCATCCTTTTGTAATAACTCGACCCCTAAATTATAAGACAATAACCTGAGTTCTTGCGTGTCAAACTCAAATTTTGTTTGTATTTTAAATTTCTCAATATCTTTCTTACTCAATTCGGTTGTTATGAGGTCGTCTACTTCTAAGTTACCAACCAATCTAAATTATTCATTAAAAAAATTAATTTCTCTCTCTTTAACATTCACTACCAACTAAACTTTTTTTTCCACTCACATTCACAATCAACCCAACCAAACCCAATTTTCACTAAATAAACATGGTTCTATTATTATTTTTATTTTCTTAAAGTTAATTATCCTATAAAAATATATAAATTATTAATTTTAAAAGAAAATAAATTAAAATCTTAAAATATATTTAAATTCATCATAATTCATGTAATTTTTAGATTTTAGTTGTTATTTATGTAATATTTTAGTTTTTATTTTAATACGTGTAATTTTTAATTTTAATCTATGTTAATAATATAGGAGCAGTAAGAAAATAAATGAAGTTTAAAAAGAAAATAATTGTATTTGATGAGATATTCAATCAAGAACAAAGTCGCTCCATTGAACCGTTTGTGAGTTTTATGCAAATATATATTTATTTATTTTTTTCATTTTCACCCACTGAACATTAGTTTTGTTTGACAATGAGGATATACATTTATGAAAACGGGGTTACTTTAATGTCTTGTCTAATTTTTCATTCCAAAACGCGATGTTTGATGGGACCATATAAGGTCTTGTACAACTCGTACATCTCCGTCAAGTTGTTTCACAAACACAATTTCTTTTAAGTAACCATTAAGATCATAATGTATGCCTCATCATTGGACTCCAAGTAGACATCCATCACAACCACTCACTCAACCACTTGTGGTGAAAATGCCTCTTGGTTGGCCACGCCCAAGTCACCCACTCCAAACGGTCTTCGAAATAAATGCTCAAACGGACCATGAAGCGTGGTTGTGGCCACGCCTAGCCCTCCCACGCCCCAGGGGGCGGTGTTCCACACCCTAAACAAACCCATTCACGCCCCAATCAAGGGGCACACCGTGCGGTCTAAGAAACGCCAATTTGGATTCCATGTGTTAAATTAACCTACTACATTATGCCGCCAGTACTAAAATTAACCGAATGGTCTTAGGATGGCAAAAGAACATGTAATCAATGGGCAAACCTTAAACCTCAAACTTTCAGGCCGGGCATTGGCCCCGAATATTAGTGTATAGGACTGGCTGTGGGATAAAAAAAATTATTTTTGGGTTCAGGTCTGGGTATGAGTATGGGTATGGAATTAAGGAATACCTGTAATATTTTGTAAATATTTTTTATTTCTTTTTCTAAAACGTAATTTTTTTATGAAAGATCATAACAATGTATAATTTTTATCTTATTATTTTAGATATGAAAACTAATATCATCTTTGTTAAATATAAACTAGTCTTACTGTTTTGAATATGTACTTTCAGTTTAAATATTAAAGCAACAGTTTATAGTATCGTCTTTTGAGATTTGTATGACATGAGATTTACATTTTCTGGTATATGTGTTTTATGATGTTGATATTATATGTATTTAATTTATGGATTCTAATTTATTTTTGTACTTAAACAATAACACTATATTAAATTAAAATCATACCAATGTACTCGAAAAATCTCAAAAAGTAATTTTTAGTAAATTAAAGGGTATACCAGATACATGTGAGTATGTCTGATACCTGATTGGTAATTACCTGATTGAAACCTGACGGGTAACAAGCCAGGTATCAAGCCTTGCCATTTACTAAATAGTCTCAAGCCTTTTCGCGGCTCGAGGCTCGCTCGAAAAAAGCTCGAAAAAGGCTCGTTAAAAACGAGCCGAGCCGAGCCGGAGCCAGGGTTGGCTCGGCTTGAGCTCGGCTCGATTTTTAATATATATATATATATTAAATTATATACACACACATATGTTATATTACACACACATACATATATACAGGGATTCATTCAATTAAGAACCAAGAATTTGTAAAGAACTAAAAGAATCATATTTATAGTCACAAGATTTCAAGGGTATAAAAGTAATTTCCTTTGAAAGTAAATGAAATTACTTTTATACCCTTCAAACTTGTGGCTATAAATGGTTCTTTTAGTTCTCAACTAACATTGGTTTTCATTTGAATATCTCCCTATATATATATATGCAATATCTTATACACATATTTATATAAATATACATATTATGTATAATACATATATATATTGGATTTTATATATATTAGATTATATGTACATGTAAAGTGGAGGGAAAAAAAAAAAAACGAGCGAGCTCGTGGCTCGAGGTTTTTTACAAGCCGAACTGGAGCTAGGATTTTTGGCTCGAAAGAAATTTCGGCTCGGCTCGGGCTTGGCTCGAAAATCCACGAGCTGGAGCTCGACTCGATTACAGCCCTACTCGTGTCATCGCCATTCGTAAATGGTCTCAAGCCTTGTCCCTGGAGGGAATATTTCTTCAAATCCACCCCACATGTTGAGCATTCCCTTTTACTACTAATAGTCTAATATTACTTTGTACTTTATTATGAGTTCGTTTGCATCCCTTCTTGTTTTAAAAACTCATTTTAACGTGATCACCTTTTGGCGCACCTGTAACTCAAATAATTCTCAAGTTTCAGTTTTTTCTATAAAGATCATCGCTTTATACATGGCAATTGTTCTAGTTTTCACTATGCTTTTCTTCCTCAAAATTAAAAGTTAGAGTCTAAAACTCGTGTCCTAGCTATCTTTAACTAGTAATAAGTAAGGTATTGTCTCCACATGAGTTAACGACGTAAGAGAATCGAAAACTATTGATCAAACACATATACTCAAACATAAACAAATCGGTTAAATCAACCAAACCAAAATTGTATTCGAGTGGTCAAGATGAAAATAATCCAAAATCTAAGTTAAAAAATCAATCAAAGTTTCACTAACCTATGTACCCGAAAGCAATCACAAATGAATTAGCCACTCATCACGTATCTTGATTCGAATCGCAATTGCATAAGCAATTATATGAATTGGGTGCCTTGGAGCCTCCAAATCTTTCCATTTTTCGCTCAGAAAAACGTCCAAAATTGAATGAATTCGAAACTCCAAGATCTAGATTTAAATACGGTTAAGATAAGCCAAAATTCAAATTTTATCCGTTGTTTATCTTTAATTTCGTTATAGTCTCGACTAGATTTGTAAAAAAAATTTATGCTCGTAATTATATCAATGTAGCGAGTATAAAATTAACACATTTTTGTATTTTTTTTGACAACGGTAAATTGCACCACTGTAAATTACATCATTGTATATTATATTACTTTAATTTACCATTGTTAGAAAAAAAAAAATAATATGTTATGTTTATGTTCGTTACATCGATATAAAATGGGATCTCTGAAAAAAAATTAAAAAAGCTTTATAAATTATAACTGAGTAAAAGACAAAAATATCATCACTATTATAAATAATGTGTTACATCACTAAAAATTACATCACTGAAAATTATATCATTGTAATTTATTGTTGTTAGACAAAAAATAAAAGTAATGTGTTATGTTTATTATCGTTACATTGTTGTAAATACAGGGCATCTGAAAAAAAAATTAAAATTTAGTCGAAATTATAACGAGAGTAAAGAAAAAAAAAATAAAACGAGTGTAGTGGTGCAAATTACATCATTGTTAATCATATCACTGTAATTTACTATTGTTTGAAAAAAATACAAAAATAATGTGTTATATTTATACTCGTTACATTGATGTAAATACGAGCATAAAAAATTGACAAAACTAGTCAAGAATATAATGAAATTAAAGAGAAAAATGAGACGAGTATAATAGTACAATATTTTTAAAAAATAATATATAATTAAAAAGTTATAAATGTTTTAAAAAATGGGGTAAATTTTATATAAAAAATTTGATTGATTAAAATATATTAGAATGTGACACTTGTCACCACCATATAAATCTAGCTTTTTGAATGATACAAAATATCTTAAGTGTCCTCTCATACTAAAAAAATGAATAATGACATGTGACACGATCCTATGCGCTTACATTTTATGATAACCATTGGATAATACTTAATGAGTTAGTTTATTTTCCATGGGTTATGAATACTTTAATCTCGTGTGTGTTTGTGTGTGTGGAAAAAAGATCAAATGTTAACCGTTTCTTATTGTGTTAATTGTTTAACTCTTTTTTGACAATAAGAACCTGTCACGTCACCACATTATTTTCTTACATGAAAGGGTAATATTGACAATTTACTCAAACATTAAATGCATGAGCAAGAAAGGAGTATGTCTTACGTGCACCATGTCCAACTTTCAAGGCATCCCATACTCAATCTTTAGATTTTTTATATCTTCATATTTAATCTTTTAATTTTTTATATATTCTGCAGCTTCTTGATCTTTCCCAGTTTCTACGATGGTTGATTCACGAAATATACTTGATAATGATGACGTCCTGTACGGAGTAGATCTTTCCCAGTCGCCTGAACTTTCCTGGCCGAGCCCCAATCGGCAATAGAAATCACAACTCACCATGATCCTTCCTTCCATCTACGATGCAGTTGCTGGCAGCCACTGTTGTAAAAATCGGCCTAGGCGGCCGTCTAGGCGTTAGGCGGCCTCCTACTATGTCGATTTTGGCCTAAGCGGTGCCTAGGCGGCCTAGTCAGATTTTTTATTATTATTATTTTTTTTTTTTTGACTTTTTCTGATAAAAAGGGACCAACTTTATGATTATTTAGACATTTCTCAACCCAAAATCTTTAATATGTCTCTGAAACATCGAATCCAGCCACTTAACATCAAAATTCATCTCTAAACTTTGAACTCGGCGTTTAAGTTTGAACTTTGAAGTGCTTGACTTAGTATGTTTAAGTTTATTTTTTAAATTATTTGAAGTATTATATTAAATTATTGATATTGATGTGTGTATATAATATATATTTGTAAAATTACATATAAAAATTCCAATCCGCCTAGCGTCGATTAATCACGATTAATCCCGACTAATCCTTAGGCGGTACATCACCGCCCGACTAGCGCCAAACGACTTCTACAACCATGGTGACAGCAGATAAGGGTTGTCGGTCGATCCCAGTGGGTTTTTCTTTTCCAAGAGCCACGATAAGGGTTTTCTTGGTAAGGTTGTCGGCCATTTCCGGTGGGTTTGAGTCCACCAACAGACACGATGACAAGAATAGCAACGACGGAGTCTCATTCGGAAGACTGTCCTACTCTGGTTTCTCCGACTGGAGGTAAGTTGTTGTAGTTTGAGCTCCTTTTCTTGTTTCACGTAGTTGATCGAACAATCTAGCTACAGGTAGAAACAATCGAGGTACGCAGGCTGATCAAACAGTGTTGAGCTTAAGACCCGGTGGTGGAAATAAAGGAAGAATTTCTGGCCCTTGTTTTGATACGTTGGCTTTCGGTTCATCTGATCTTCTAGCTCTCCGTCCTCTTGCCGAAGCCGGGGTCGGTGCTTCTTCTTTACCCTCCTTCAAGGTTGTTAATTTTGTTTAACCCTAATTGGATCAAGGTATTTTGTTTTGTTTTAAACCTCATATGTATATGTTTTTGGCTGAATTTTATCTTATTTAATTGATAATAGTGTTTTTTGTCATAATCTGGGCACACGTTTTTTTTTCTGTTGTTGATTCATTGGTTTGTTTTTTATTGATTTTTGAGATCAGACTTGTGGCAAAAGGGTGTGAATTGTAGGTGATATATGTTGATATAAGTTTGAGTGTAATTTTTTTTAGAAAAATGGCCGACTTGAAGAAGTAATTATTAATTATTAATTTTTTGTTATTTGTCAGATATTAGTTAAAATTAATAATTATTAATTCAAATCAGTCATTTTTTTAAAAAAAAATTATTCACTCAAACTTATATCAACATGTATTGCCTTCCATTTAAGTTAAAAACATAGAATTCAAACACAAAAGTAACTTGAATGACTTAATTAGGACAAAAAAAAAGTTTGAGTGACTTGATTGGAACAGAATGAAAAATTGGTTACATTTATACAAAGTTATCCCTAAAGATATTTGCCAAAATGTGTGTTTTTGGTAAATGTATTCAATTACCCTTTGCTAAATCTAATAGTCATGTTATTAAACCGTTTGACAAAATACATAATGACCTACGGACATCTCCCATACTAAGTCTGGGTGGTCATTGATACTAGATATTGTTTCTAGATGGCTTGTCTAACTTCTTGTGGACCTTTCCCATATTACAAAAGTTTACTCTACATTTTTTTAATTCCACAAACACATTGAAACAAAATTTGAAAGGATGATAAAAACTCCTCAATGTGACAATGGTTAAGAATATATTAACTCCTCTTTCAACAATTCATTTCTAAACACGGCATGCTCTATCGCCTTTCATGCCCTCATACCTCATCTCAAAATGAGAAAGCCAAAAAAAAGATTTGCACCATTAACAACATGATTTGAAGTTCGAAAACATTTGTCTCATGCTTCTCTTCCTACTTACTTTTGGGATCATGCTCTTCACATCGCTAAATATTTAATAAATATCTTCCCAAACAAACAACATAAGAAATTCTTTACCATCGCAACCATCATATGATCATGTTCGTGTTTTTGTTGCCTTTGCTACCTGCTCACACCCTCCACACCATTCACAAGTTTGAAAACCGATCATACCCTTGTATATTCATTGGATATCCATCTATGATTTTCTAACTACTGACTTTCTGTAACGCCCGTCTCCCGGGACACGTCACTTTGTCGGATTTACTCATAAGCACAATGATAAAATAGATATAACTCAATCGCAGCGGAAATAAAACATATTATACATGAGTAAACCCAATTACACATCTATGTCGCACAACCATTTTTATTTATTTATTTTTACAAAATAAACATCTATGCCAGTCTTCTCAAAACCTGCAGCCAGCATCCATCCATAGTCACTTATGCCAATTGTTTCTTGCCTCGACTAGCTGAGGCTTCACCATCTCTACCTTATGTGCATGCTAAAATTTGTCAGCTTAAGCTGGTGAGTTCTAAGTTTAATAAACATCGTTAATTTCAAACAATATATTTCAAAAGCATTTTACAAAAGCATACATCGATATACAGGTATCATATTATATCAACAACATTTATTTAAAAATCTGTTTTACCCGAAGGTAACTTCTTACCCGAAGGTAAACTTCTTTACCCGAAGGTAACTTCTTTACCCGAAGGTAAACTTCTTTACCCGAAGGTAAACTTCTTTACCCGAAGGTAAGCTTCTTTACCCGAAGGTAACTTCTTTACCCGAAGGTAAACTTCTTTACCCGAAGGTAACTTCTTTACCCGAAGGTAAACTTCTTTACCCGAAGGTAACTATGAAAAACTTTTATTCACCCGAAGGTGCTTTCAAAATTTCTTTTTGAAAACTTTATAATAAGCACCGTAGTGCAAAAACCTTATTCGAACACCGTCTTTACCTCAAACCTATACACCGGCATTATCCTGTTATATCGAAGGAGCATACGACTACACACCTTCGGTATACTAGGACCATGTCTTTGTTAGTATATGAGATTTGGACCTCTTGATAACTCTTTTAATAAACTTCTTTTCAAAATAATGATTCGGGTTGCCTCTTTTTATTTTAAAAAAAATACATACATAAAATTCGGCATTATCCCGACATAACATTGGTATAAACGGGAAACATCCCGGCATCAATATAATATCATATACATCAATCATTTCAAATATATTTATCATGCATACACATCAGCCCTAAAACATTAAAACAGTAAAAGAGGGCTCATAGAACTCACCTGATCTATGCTTCTATCGTACAATTTTAGCTCCTCAATTCTTATCTTACGTGACCGCCAATTTCCTAATAACATCAGTTTCCTAATGGGATTACTTAACGTATCTTTATATTTTTAGGTATTGACTCGAGTCTTTAATTGGGCAGCATAACGGCTTATGCTTTTCGGTTTTCTTAAAAATATTTGGGCAGAATTTCGGCTTATAAAACTTTATTTTAGAGTTTTAAATTGGACAGAACCTCGTCTTATAAATATATATTTTTATAAAATATTTGGGCAGCATCTCTGCATACTCCGTGTTTTACAAAAATATTGAAAATAGCATCCACGCATAATATTAGTGAGGTTTTAAACAAACAATATCTCGACCATACTAATTAAATAATTATTTTAAAATAAGAGTATAATAGGTGGTTACCTCAAAGTAGCTCGTACCAATGCTTGCTTAACAATCCTTGAACAAAATTCTAGTAACTACCGTACCCGCTCAAGGTTTTAGGGGAGTATTTTAACAGAGTTTTGTTACTTAAGAAAAATGAAAATTTGATCTTCGACATTCATCTATTTATAAACGAAGATTCCTTCGAAACGAAGAAAGGAATAATTATATATGTGGTTCGAAATATTCGACGTATTAATTTCGAATTTTGACACATGTTGAAATTGATTATTTTATTATTTTTTATTATTTTAATATTATTATTATTATATTATTATAATTAATTTAGTTTAAATCTTGTTTTTCTCTTATAACTTTTTGCATCTGATGTTTTAAAAATTTTCAAATATGCCGTTGAAATCTACTAATTATTCTCTACATTTCTACCCAAGTTTCGTTGAAAACGGAGCAGGGTCAAAAATAATATATTTTAATATTCACGAGCTTATATCTTGTTCATACATTATCGTATAACGGTCCGGCTTATATCAATGTGATCGTAATTACTTCAGGATTGTTCATAAAAATTTCGAACCCAAACGGTCACAGAAATTCTGCACGTTATTATTAGGCTCTATAACGTGTCCATACATTATCGGATATTTTTATCATTTATATCCTTTTGATCATAATTACTTTACGAACGTTTATATAAATTTTGAACATAAACGGTTCCCGAAATTTTGCACGTTTATCATTGGGTTGCTAATTTTTATTTTTTTTTTTTATTTTTTATTTTTTTTTCCGGATGTTACAAATCTACCCTCCTTACAATAGGTTTCGTCCTCGAAACCTGTTATGTTTCAAACAATTGAGGGTAGCATATTCTCATCTCTTCTTCGGTTTCCCAGGTTGCCTCTGATCCCTTTCTATGCTTCCATTGTACCTTAACCATCTTGACAACTTTGTTACGAAGTCTCTTTTCATCGCGATCAAGTATCGCGGCTGGTTCTTCTACGTAATTAAGCTTGTCATCAACCTCGATCTCATCGTAAAGCACATGAGAGGTTTCATCCGCAAGACATTTCCGTAGATGAGACACATGAAATGTCGGGTGTATACTACTAAGCTCATCTGGCAGCTTCAATCGGTATGCAACTTTACCGATCCTGGCTAAAATCTTAAACGGTCCGATATACCTCGGACTTAGCTTTCCACGCTTTCTAAATCGAATTAGACCTTTCCATGGGGATACTTTTAATAACACACGATCCCCTATGTTGAATTCAATTGGTCTTCTTCTCTTGTCTGCGTAGGACTTTTGACGATCTTGAGCAGCTTTTAGTCGTGCTCTGACTTGAGCGAGCTTATTGGCCATTAATTCTACATCTGATTTGCTCCCCATGTCTTTCTGCCCAACCTCACCCCAACATAGTGGTGTTCGACATCGTCTCCCGTATAACATTTCATATGGTGGCATTCCAATGCTAGCATGGTAACTGTTGTTATACGAGAATTCAACTAACGGTAAATGATCGTCCCAATTGCCACCAAAGTCGATAACACATGCACGTAACATATCTTCTAATGTTTGTATCGTTCTTTCAGTTTGCCCATCCGTTTGCGGATGATATGCCGTGCTTAAACATAACCTCGTCCCCATCTGTTCATGAAATTTCTTCCAGAATCTAGAAGTAAATCTGGTATCTCGATCCGACACAATCGAGAGTGGTACTCCATGACGTGCAACAATTTCTTTTACGAACAATTCTGATAACTTTTCTGACGAATATGTCTCGCGTATTGGTAAGAAGTGAGCACTCTTCGTCAGTCGGTCTACAATCACCCATATGGAATCATGTTGTTTAGCTGTACGCGGTAGCTTTGTGATGAAATCCATGGTGATGTGTTCCCATTTCCATTCAGGAACTTCCAAAGGCTGTAAATAACCATGAGGCTTTTGATGCTCAGCTTTCACTTGCAAACAAGTCAAGCATCGGTTAACGTATTGTAATATGTTGAATTTCATTCCTGGCCACCAATAATTCTTGCGTAGATCTTGAAACATCTTGGTAGTACCAGGATGAATAGAATATCTTGTCTTGTGTGATTCGTCGAGAATTCTTGATCTGATATTCCCATATTGTGGTACCCACATTCTACCGTAACGAGTTTTGATTCCGAACTCGTTTTCATCAAGCTTCGTTATCAGACCAAAAATTCTTTCACTCATCACGTTTTCTTCTTTCAATGCTTCTTGTTGTGCATCTTTGAGTTGATTCAGAAAATCTGATGTTATAACAAGCGCATAAGATTTCACTCGAATAGGAGAAAAATCGCTTTTGCGACTTAGCGCATCTGCCACCACATTGGCCTTTCCTGGATGGTAAAGAATTTCACAATCATAATCCTTAATCAACTCGAGCCATCTACGCTGTCTCATATTCAAGTCTTTTTGTTCGAAGAAATACTTTAGACTTTTATGATCAGTGTAGATGGTGCATTTGGCACCATACAAATAGTGCCTCCATATCTTTAGTGCAAACACGACTGCTGCCAATTCCAAGTCATGTGTTGGGTAATTCTTTTCATGGGTTTTCAGTTGTCGTGAAGCATAAGCAATAACTTTGCCCCGTTGCATCAGAACACAACCCAAACCCTGATATGATGCATCAGAATAAATTACCATGTCTTCTGTTCCATCAGGTAATGATAGAACTGGGGCATGTGTTAATCGTCTCTTTAGTTCGTCAAATGCAGCTTGTTGTTCAGGACCCCATTCAAACTTTACTTCTTTCTTGGTTAACTTGGTCATGGCAGAAGCAATCTTGGAGAAATCTTGGATGAAACGTCGGTAGTAACCGGCCAAACCCAGAAAGCTACGAACTTCAGTGGGTGTCTTTGGCGGATTCCATTTTGTCACCGACTCGATCTTACTTGGATCAACCAGGATTCCATTAGCATTGATTACATGACCTAGAAATTGTACTTCTCTTAGCCAAAAGGCACATTTTGAGAATTTAGCATACAACTTCTCTCTTCTCAACGTCTCCAAAACTTCTTTTAGGTGATAGGCATGGTCTTGTTCATTCTTAGAGTATATCAAAATATCATCAATGAACACAATAACTGACCTATCAAGCATTGGTCGACATACCCTGTTCATGAGATCCATGAATGCAGCTGGGGCATTAGTCAGACCAAACGACATTACCAAAAACTCATAATGTCCATATCGTGTTCGAAATGCAGTCTTTGATATGTCTTCTTCCCTTACCTTCAACTGATGATAGCCCGAACGTAGATCGATTTTAGAGAACCAATTCGCTCCTTGTAACTGGTCAAACAAGTCATCGATTCTAGGAAGAGGATATTTGTTCTTTATTGTGAGTTTATTTAGCTCCCTGTAGTCTATGCACATTCGCATGCTCCCGTCTTTCTTCTTTACAAATAATACCGGGGCTCCCCAAGGCGAAACACTTGGCCGCACAAAACCTTTGTCTAATAGGTCTTGCAACTGCGACATTAACTCCTTCATCTCTGAGGGTGCAAGTCGATAAGGTGCCTTCGCAACTGGTTTAGCTCCTGGTAAAAGATCAATTCGAAACTCTACTTCTCGTTCTGGAGGCATACCCGGTAATTCGTCAGGAAACACATCGGGGAATTGGGATACCACCGGAATATCTTTCAGTTCTTTCGTCTTTGCATTATTATCGACCACATATGCGAGATAAGCTTTGCAACCTTGATTCATAAACTTTTGGGCCTTCAGCATTGAAACGATATTTACAGAAGAGCTCGTACGATCTCCACAGATAATAATCCGATCTCCATCAGGCACTTGGAGTTGAATCATCTTCTTTTTACATAATATTTCAGCTTCGTGTTCCGTTAACCAATCCATGCCCAGCACGACATCAAACCCGCCCAAAGTTATTGGGTAAAGATTAATGGGTATTTTATGACCATCAAGGTCAATAGAACAACCCTCAACAATGGTAGAAATAACTACCTTCTTTCCTAGTGCCGTTTCAACTTCTAGTAGGGTATCTAGCTTATTGGGGATCTTATTGAGCAGTATACAGAAGTTAACAGATATAAAACTCCTACTGGCACCAGAATTAAATAATACAGTAGCTGGCATGTTATTGATAAGAAACGTACCCGACACAACATCTGGGGTTTCCTTAGCTGCACCAACGGTCATTGTAAAAGCTCTCCCCTTGGGTTTTGGAACCATATCCGTTTTCTTATTTGGGCATTCTGTTACCTGATGACCTAGTTTCCCACAATCGAAACATTTCACAATTGGGCATTTGTTGGCATAGTGTCCCTCCTTGCCGCACTTGAAACAAACATTCATCCCCATTCTACAGTTCCCACTATGCATCCGGTTACATATCTTACAAACTGTTGGACTACTGCCAGATATCTTTCTTTTTGGATTGAAATTGTCTTTCTTAGAACCTTGAGAGTAATCTCCCCACTTCCTCTTACTTGTCATGGGCCTCCCTCCTAGCCCGTACACTTCTTCAAATAATTCAGCTGTAAGCTCTACTGCAGACTGATAGGTTCCTGGTGCAGAACCTTTAACTAATCTCCTTACCTCCGACGGAAACCCCTGAATATAACGTTTGATTCGGGATTCCTCTGGTGTTACCAAGTGAGGTACAAGTCTGGACATCTCATTAAACTTAGCCGTGTACTCTTGATGAGTCATAGTACCGACCTCTAGATTCATGAAATCCTTCTCCATCTTATCTATAACAAACTTTGGACAAAATTTTGCTAACACTAAACGCTTGAAACTTTCCCAACTTAATGCCTCTACCGCAGGCTCCCCCATCGCTTGCTGAATTGTGTCCCACCAAAACAAAGCTTCAGATACAAGGGAATGAGCTGCAAACTTGACTTTCTGGCTATCATTGCACTCACTGATTTTAATTACCGATTCCATCTCCCGAAGCCACTGGTGTGCTGTCACTGCATCTTTCTTTCCATCAAACGAAGGAGGGTTACAACTCTTGAAGATCTTATAGTCGCACCCTTTCTTTTTATCTTCTTGTCTAACCGTAGTGAGTGGTACGACAATTTGAGTAGCTCCATTTCCCGTATTGTTATCAGCGCCAGAGTGATTACCATTACTATCCCTCTCTTGTCGACGTATTTCTGCAGCAATTTCTGGTATTGCCGCTTTAAGCATTCTTACAAAGTTTGCTTCCATTTGATCTGGTTGATCATTGGCTCCGTCATTCTCATGAGAATTTTCACTCGTTTCAATGTGTACTTCATCTTCCAAATTTGGATTTAACCGAGTACTTTCTCTTCTAATTAGGGGTCTATCGGTATCACGATCGATATTTTCATCTAGAGCATGTTCTCTATTGGCCATCCTACAATTAAGGTATAGGATAAATCAATATTTGCATGATAAGTAGTAATCCCAGAGTTCCAATGTATAATAAATAATCAATTACAGGACCTAGGATGTAATTACTTATTTACTATGACATCATCTTCCAGTTTACTATCTATCATATTCATATTAAATATCCGACCTTAACCCTTAACTTACAACACCTTTACAAATAACGAATCAAACTTTAAAATTATTTACAAATGTCAAACCTCAATTGCAGTAGCTAATTGCAATTGATCTTTAGCATTTACGCATGTGTCAAAAGTTTCATTCGTTAGATGCTTGATGTATCCTCTGTGGCTGGCATGCGGCTGCTTTGACTGGCATTCCTATATTCTCCTAGAGTCCTAGTTTAAGTTTAGTTACCGCTTGAGTACCTAAATCTCTTAAACCAGTGCTCTGATACCAACTTGTAACGCCCGTCTCCCGGGACACGTCACTTTGTCGGATTTACTCATAAGCACAATGATAAAATAGATATAACTCAATCGCAGCGGAAATAAAACATATTATACATGAGTAAACCCGATTACACATCTATGTCGCACAACCATTTTTATTTATTTATTTTTACAAAATAAACATCTATGCCAGTCTTCTCAAAACCTGCAGCCAGCATCCATCCATAGTCACTTATGCCAATTGTTTCTTGCCTCGACTAGCTGAGGCTTCACCATCTCTACCTGATGTGCATGCTAAAATTTGTCAGCTTAAGCTGGTGAGTTCTAAGTTTAATAAACATCGTTAATTTCAAACAATATATTTCAAAAGCATTTTACAAAAGCATACATCGATATACAGGTATCATATTATATCAACAACATTTATTTAAAAATCTGTTTTACCCGAAGGTAACTTCTTACCCGAAGGTAAACTTCTTTACCCGAAGGTAACTTCTTTACCCGAAGGTAACTTCTTTACCCGAAGGTAAACTTCTTTACCCGAAGGTAACTTCTTTACCCGAAGGTAAACTTCTTTACCCGAAGGTAACTATGAAAAACTTTTATTCACCCGAAGGTGCTTTCAAAATTTCTTTTTGAAAACTTTATAATAAGCACCGTAGTGCAAAAACCTTATTCGAACACCGTCTTTACCTCAGACCTATACACCGGCATTATCCTGTTATATCGAAGGAGCATACGACTACACACCTTCGGTATACTAGGACCATGTCTTTGTTAGTATATGAGATTTGGACCTCTTGATAACTCTTTTAATAAACTTCTTTTCAAAATAATGATTCGGGTTGCCTCTTTTTATTTTAAAAAAAATACATACATAAAATTCGGCATTATCCCGACATAACATTGGTATAAACGGGAAACATCCCGGCATCAATATAATATCATATACATCAATCATTTCAAATATATTTATCATGCATACACATCAGCCCTAAAACATTAAAACAGTAAAAGAGGGCTCATAGAACTCACCTGATCTATGCTTCTATCGTACAATTTTAGCTCCTCAATTCTTATCTTACGTGACCGCCAATTTCCTAATAACATCAGTTTCCTAATGGGATTACTTAACGTATCTTTATATTTTTAGGTATTGACTCGAGTCTTTAATTGGGCAGCATAACGGCTTATGCTTTTCGGTTTTCTTAAAAATATTTGGGCAGAATTTCGGCTTATAAAACTTTATTTTAGAGTTTTAAATTGGACAGAACCTCGTCTTATAAATATATATTTTTATAAAATATTTGGGCAGCATCTCTGCATACTCCGTGTTTTACAAAAATATTGAAAATAGCCTCCACGCATAATATTAGTGAGGTTTTAAACAAACAATATCTCGACCATACTAATTAAATAATTATTTTAAAATAAGAGTATAATAGGTGGTTACCTCAAAGTAGCTCGTACCAATGCTTGCTTAACAATCCTTGAACAAAATTCTAGTAACTACCGTACCCGCTCAAGGTTTTAGGGGAGTATTTTAACAGAGTTTTGTTACTTAAGAAAAATGAAAATTTGATCTTCGACATTCATCTATTTATAGACGAAGATTCCTTCGAAACGAAGAAAGGAATAATTATATATGTGGTTCGAAATATTCGACGTATTAATTTCGAATTTTGACACATGTTGAAATTGATTATTTTATTATTTTTTATTATTTTAATATTATTATTATATTATTATAATTAATTTAGCTTAAATCTTGTTTTTCTCTTATAACTTTTTGCATCTGATGTTTTAAAAATTTTCAAATATGCCGTTGAAATCTACTAATTATTCTCTACATTTCTACCCAAGTTTCGTTGAAAACGGAGCAGGGTCAAAAATAATATATTTTAATATTCACGAGCTTATATCTTGTTCATACATTATCGTATAACGGTCCGGCTTATATCAATGTGATCGTAATTACTTCAGGATTGTTCATAAAAATTTCGAACCCAAACGGTCACAGAAATTCTGCACGTTATTATTAGGCTCTATAACGTGTCCATACATTATCGGATATTTTTATCATTTATATCCTTTTGATCATAATTACTTTACGAACGTTTATATAAATTTTGAACATAAACGGTTCCCGAAATTTTGCACGTTTATCATTGGGTTGCTAATTTTTATTTTTTTTTTTATTTTTTATTTTTTTTTTTCGGATGTTACACTTTCCCCCTATCTTCTGGCCCATGTACACTCTCAGTAAATCAGATGACCCACATCAACTCCCTCCCTATCACACAACACCGTCCCACAAACTTCCTCTCCTCAAGCATCACCTGTTCACACACCACAAAACTCTCCCTCACAAGCCCAACCCACGCCTCACTCTACACCAATTCATCCCACCTACTACCCTGCCATACCGTGATAGGCATGTGTCACTCACTACCCAGATCCGAACACAGGACTCTACTTCAGTGGATACAAGTCAAACTTCTACTAAATGGATAAACTTCATTCAGCTGGAAGTTGAACAGTGATGGCATGCGGTTTAAATTGGTCCCACGTTTTTTATCACAGTGTTTATTTTGTTCTTGTTATTTTATTTTATTTAAGTTGCTTTTGTAATTTGAGATTCCACAAGTGTAGGAAACGTGGGTAGTAGTGGATGTCAGTTTTTCCTTATTGCAGTTTATGTAATCGTATTTGGAGAAATGAAAAGGGGACTTGAAATTTTCACCCTTAAACTTTCTTCTCTGGTTTCTTAGAGAGTAATTTAATTTCCATTGCTATTCTAGCTTTTTGGCAGGAAGTTAGAAGGTGAACTTGGAAGCTAATTTCAGAGTTCTCGTGGTGAGTCTGTAACGAGAAGCTGGGATTAGAAAGCTGCTCAGCGAAAGATCTAGGGTGGTGAGTCTGTAGCCTTAGAAATTCGTTGTATTTGCTGGTGTATATTCGGGTATTTTTGATCCATTAACAAGGCTCCTACTAACATTTGATATCAGAGCCAAATGGATACCCGAAGTACTACGGATTTGAAGAAGATCTTGGAAACAATGGAAAATGACAAGAAAGAACTCGCACACAAGATGCAAGCGATGCAGGAGCAGATCCGTGAATTGGTTATGTCCCAGAATCGTGGTGATGAATCCACATCGAGCGGATCGGTTAACAAAGGTGGTTTGGGAGGCTGACACCCGAATGATATCAAAGTTGATATCCCTGAATATGATGGTAAATTGGATCCTGATGAGTTCGTGGAATGGATACGCACAGTAGAACGGGTCTTTGATTATAAACAAACCACCGAAGAAAATAAAGTTAAAATTGTCGCCCTCAAACTTCGAAAATACACATCGACATGGTGGTCGAACACGTGTTTGCAGAGGGAACGGTTGGGAAAAGAAAAGATTGAGACGTGGCCAAAGATGAAGGCGAAGATGAAGCAGAAATTCTTGCCTACTTACTATGTTCAGAATAGTTTCTCCCAATAGCATTCGTTGAAGCAAGGTACCGGTACGGCTGAGGAATACTCACGCGAGTTCGAATATCTCCTGATGAAGTGTGATGTGCCAGAAGATGATCCCCAGACGTTGGTCCGATATCTCAGTGGCCTGGAACCCCGAGTTGCCCACATCGTGGAACTCCATTCATACGAAACCCTAGTTGAACTAACTCTTTTATCCCACAAAGTGGACTCCCAACAACGCACCAAAGCCAAATTTGAGCCCAATCGAACTTCTTTCAAGCCCACCACTTACCCTAAGCCCACTACACTTTCCAAACCCACCCCAAATACTAATTCGTCCACCACCAACCCAAATAGCACCACCAGACCTTTTCCTTCCACTCCTGCCAACACCGACCCTCCCAAAGCTCCTCGCTGATGTTTTCGTTGTCAGGGTTTAGGACACATCGCTTCTGAATGTCCAAATAAGAGGATCGTGTCACTGGCCGATTTTGATGAAGCAGGAGGTTTTGAGTATCATACCGACCCTGTACCCCCTCCGACCTCACCACCAGAAGCCGACGTGGAGATTACGGGACCAGATGAGGGAACCTGTCTAGTTGTTCGCCGGACCCTGAGTACGACCCTATCGCAAGAGGAAAACCTTCAACGGGAAGCCATTTTTCACACCCGCTGCACTATTGCTTAGAAGGTTTGTTCCGTAATAATTGATGGGGTAGCTGCACCAATGTAGCTTCTCAAACACTGGTAGCTAAACTTAATCTGCCCACTCAACCCCACCCTTCACCTTATGTTATACAATGGCTCAACCAAGGCAAAGGAATACACGTAACCCATCGTGTATTATTATCTTTCAGTATTGGAAAGAGGTATTCTGACCAATTGTGGTGTGATGTTGTACCTATGGATGCTTGTCATGTACTGCTTGGCCGTCCTTGGCAGTTTGATCGACGAGTAATTCATGATGGATACCTTAATACGTACTCTTTCATTCACAACAACCATAAGATTCTTCTCACGCCCCTTACCCCTTTATCACCAGCCCTCAAACCATCCATTACCCTGAGTACCTTACTGCAATCTGAACAACATGAATATCAATCCAGTAAGGATTTTATTTTGTTGGGTTTAGATGAAGACGATACCTCCCCTACTCCAATTTTACCCCCTCTTGTGGAAAAATTACTAAATTCCTATTCTCAAGTTTTTCCCCCAGAAATTCCCCCTGGCCTACCCCCTAAGCGTTCCCTTCAACATAAAATAGACTTCATTCCAGGTTCTATTTTACCCAATAAGCCAGCCTACCGTGCCAATCCACAAGAAACAACTGAGATCCGAAAGTAGGTTGACAAATTGTTGAACATGGGGTTGATCCGTGAGTCTCTTAGCCCTTGTGCAGTGCCTACCCTTTTGGTCCCGAAGAAAAATGGTGAATGGCGGATGTGTATGGATAGCCGTTCCATTAACAAGATTACTATCAAGTATCGTTTTCCCATACCGAGGTTGAATGATCTATTGGATGAACTTCATGGTGCCACTGTTTTCTCTAAGGTGGATTTAAGAAGTGGCTATCACCTGATTCGCATCAGTGAAGGGGACGAATGGAAAACGGCTTTTAAGACCAAGGAAGGGTTATACGAGTGGCTAGTTATGCCCTTTGGTTTATCAAATGCGCCCAGCACTTTCATGAGGTTAATGAATCATGTTCTCAGACCTTTTTTGGGCCATTTTATCGTTGTATATTTCGATGATATCCTGGTGTATAGCAGGTCCAACGAAGAACACCAATCCCATCTGTCTCAACTGTTCCACACACTTGATCATGAAAAGTTATATGGGAATTTGGAGAAGTGTGAATTTTTCACTAATCAAGTCACTTTTCTTGGCTACCTTGTGTCTGAGCAGGGTATACACGTGGATGCAAAGAAAATTCAAGCCATTCAAGACTGGCCGGTACCCCAATCTGTCCAACAAGTGCGAAGTTTTCACGGTCTAGCATCCTTCTATCGTCGCTTCATTCGAAATTTCAGCACCATTGTAGCTCCCATGACCGAAGTGACAAAGTCCAAGACCTTTGCGTGGACGCCACAGGCTCAACTCGCTTTCGAAGAACTTAAGAGACAACTGTCTTCCACCCCGGTATTGGCGCTACCTTACTTTGATGAGTTATTTGAGGTTGAATGTGATGCTTCTGGAGTCGGAATTAAAGTTGTTCTCTCCCAATTAAACCGACCGATTGCATATTTCAGTGAGAAATTGAATGATGCAAAAAGATGATATTCCACCTATGATAAAGAATTTTATGCCCTTGTTCGAGCTCTAGAACATTGGCAACATTACTTGATCTCCAAGGAATTTATTCTTCATTCGGATCATGAGGCCCTCAAGTACATTCAAGGACAACACAAGCTACAGCCCCGTCATGCTAAATGGGTGGAATTTATTCAAGCCTTCACCTTCACTATCAAACACAAGTCTGGCAGTCTCAATAAAGGTGCAGATGCTCTGTCACGTAGGTACTCTTTTCTTACTTCACTTCAACCAAAGGTTATTGGGTTTGACCTTTTAAAGCAGGAATATCCCTCTGATCCTGATTTTGGAGAACTTTATGCTGACTGTCAAGTACATGCCAAGGGAGAATTCCATATTTATGATGGGTTTTTGTTTAAGAGACATCAGCTCTGCATTCCCCGCCACAGCCTTCGGTTGGTCATTATTCAAGAAGTTCATGCAGGTGGTCTTGCAGGTCATCTTGGTATTGATAAAACTGTACAGATCTTGCGGAGCCAATTTTTTTGGCCCAAACTATACCGTGATGTTGAGCATTTTATTCGCCGTTGTTTGCCTTGTCATACGGCTAAAGGTCAGTCGTCTCCTCATGGTTTATACATGCCCCTCCCTGTTCCCGTTGCACCTTGGGAGGATGTCAGCCTTGACTTCATTGTCGGTTTACCTCGTACCCAGCATAAGAAAGATTCAGTCATGGTGGTGGTTGATCGTTTTTCAAAGATGGCTCACTTCATTGCTTGCCATACTACCTACGATGCTATACAGATTGCCAATCTCTATTTCAAGGAAATAGTCCGAATTCATGGCATCCCAAAGACTATGGTTAGCGATCAAGACGTTAAATTTCGCAGCCATTTTTGGCTCACTTTATGGCGAAAATTGGGTACTAAGTTAAAGTTCAGCACCGCCAGCCACCCGCAAACCGACGGTCAAACTGAAGTTACCAACCGTACTCTTGGCTCCCTCCTTCGTGCTCTCATTACTACTAACAGCAAACAATGGGAAGATCTGCTGCCCCGAGCTGAATTTGCTTATAACCGTGCTCCTAATAAAACCACTGGTGTTAGTCCATTCATGGCTGTTTATGGTCTCAACCCCCACACCCCTATTGATCTTGCTGTGTTGGATACTTCTACCAAGTTCAGTCAAGAGGCCTGTGATTTGGCTAATGATATTAAATCCATACATGCTAAAATTCATGATAACATCACTCATTCCAATGAGCTTCTTAAATACAGGCGTGATAAGGGCAGGAAACATGTCTTGTTTCAACCTGGTGATATTGTATGGTTACATCTTCGCAAAGAACGTTTTCCTACTAAACGCCGTTCCAAGTTGAGCCCTCGATCTGAAGGTCCATTCCAAATTGTGTCTAAAGTCAACGATAATGCTTATCAAGTCGATTTACCTGGTTCCTTTGGTGTTTCTGCTACTTTTAATGTGGCTGATTTGCAACCCTACTTTGATCCTGATGATCCTCTTCCAAGTTTGAGGTCAAACTTTTTCGAAGCCGGAGAGGATGATAGGCATGTGTCACTCACTACCCAGATCCGAACACAGGACTCTACTTCAGTGGATACAAGTCAAACTTCTACTAAATGGATAAACTTCATTCAGCTGGAAGTTGAACAGTGATGGCATGCGGTTTAAATTGGTCCCACGTTTTTGATCACAATGTTTATTTTGTTCTTGTTAGTTTATTTTATTTAAGTTGCTTTTGTAATTTGAGATTCCACAAGTGTAGGAAACGTGGGTAGTAGTGGATGTCAGTTTTTCCTTATTGCAGTTTATGTAATCGTATTTGGAGAAATGAAAAGGGGAATTGAAATTTTCACCCTTAAACTTTATTCTCTGGTTTCTTAGAGAGTAATTTAATTTCCATTGCTATTCTAGCTTTTTGGCAGGAAGTTAGAAGGTGAACTTGGAAGCTAATTTCAGAGTTCTCGTGGTGAGTCTGTAACGAGAAGCTGGGATTAGAAAGCTGCTCAGCGAAAGATCTAGGGTGGTGAGTCTGTAGCCTTAGAAATTCGTTGTATTTGCTGGTGTATATTCGGGCATTTTTGATCCATTAACAAGGCTCCTACTAACATACCGTCCCACTCAAACCCGGACAATTCTCCACATCCTACCTGAACACCTTTAAACTCTAAGTCAGACCCCACCCCATCACGGTATATGACCTCTTGTACCACTAGTATACACTTGATTCGGACATCAGTTATGCGTTACAGCGAATTTGCATCCATGAGTGTGCACCAGAAACAGATCATTGGAATGCACTCAAAAAAATTATCCATTACATCAAGGGGACATCCTCATTTGGACATACACTAGGTACTTAATCTGATCCATCCTTATTTGCATACACAGATGCGAATCGGACGGTTGCCCGGATACCGTTAATCCACAAGTGGCTACTGTGTTTACTATGGGAAGAATCTCATCTCTGGTCATCAAAGCGTCAACCCACCATTTCACGATCTAGTTCGGGAGCTGAATACCGCGGGGTTCTCTTTGATGAATTTCGTTCTAGTCTCAACATCTGGTCCCTTCCCGCTTCGACTAGGGGGGGTAATAGCAAAGTATATTAGTTAAAGATATATTCTCCTTAGATTGCTCTCAACCATTTGTAATTAGCCAAAGATAGACGTGCATTATGGTATATATATTATATGCATAAGAAGAATCGGCAATCGAGAAAGCCATTCAATTATTAATCTTAGCAATATTAACTACAAGACTGAATACATAAGATAAAATACCTAACTACCCCTTATGTCAATTAATATAATGCGGTCATTTTTCGTCATTTTATGCATTATTTTCTTAAATAATCAGAATTTATCAAACAGTCAAATAGGGCGATTACTTTCACATCTACTTTCATAAACTTGAGATTACTTCAGTTGAAGTAATTCCTATATGCATTAATAAAGTATAGGCATCATGGGAGGCCCTGAGGAGTGGCAAACCCGATCTCCGTCCAGGGTCCATTTATCGTAAGGGTACAAAAATTTTAAAAATCGTTTTTAAATTATATATGTTTACTTATATCTCCAAGTACAAAACCGAAAAAACAGAAGTTTATAATTCACTAGCGGCCTCTTTTTCTCAGTACATCCGAGGCATTTGAATTTTTAGGGCCGCCCCTGATAGCCATCATAGAGACCTTACACTAGTTGACTGGAGCTCTACAGAACTTGAATCCTCATTATCCTGCATGTACAAATTTGTAATTTTGTCATAAATTCAATGGCGTGAGTTTGAATACAAAAAATTTATAAAGTTTAGACTTTAGATACCTCAAATAACAAGTCATTTCTCGTGATCATGCCTATCACACGAGAAGCACGTGGAACCACAAATATATGCCTCAAACCTAACTGACGGAACAGATTATAAACCTGCACAATGTTATGTGAATCAATATAAGATAATTATTCCGTAGTTGATAAACATAAATTGTCACGTTTAAAATTGAATACTTTGACCGTAAAAAAACAGCACCCTTTTTGGTCATTATATCAAGTGCGCCACAAGTAGTTGAACAAGTGATTATCCGATTGTTACAGCTTCAAAAAAATCCAAACAGTATCTCCTATAACTATATGATTATGATCATTCAATATCTATGTTACATTTCCAAATCATCAGGACTCAAATGGATATCATTTATTGATAATCCTTTACTTGTAACAGCTTTCACAAAGTCACTTAATTAGATTGTGCCTGCAATTAAAACACTCATGATATTATTTAACATAGATGCAAATTAGAATGTCCAGTGAACTTTTATATATACCTGATTGGTATAGATTGGTTTCTCATATCAAATGCAAGAGGGCTATGCTGAAAATCTGCCTTTGACTGCAAAAGGACCAATAAGTGACTGCATCAAAAACAAAAATTACAAATTAATTACTTGAGTCATATTTCATTAGCATTTCATAGGTTGAAATACGTCTAGACACAATTAAAGTTGTAAAGTTTATTGTTTTATACCTGCGCAAGATAAGACCAATTACCATTGTATATCCGTTTTGTGACTCATCCATAACCTAAAAGGCATGTAAAAATGTAAAATTAAGCTTTTTGTAAAAACATTAGCTGACTTGAAATTAGGTCAAAAGTACAAGAATAAAATGACATACAGGAAAGCCATTGTGATTATTACTCCTTAGAATAGCCAACACATCAACAACTTTTACAACACGAGTAAAGTAAGAAACCTATCAAATGTAGACAGGGGTGGCTACGAATAGGGACTGAATTTGGAATTTGGATATAGTTAGGAACATAATTCGGTTTTTTCATGTACGAACACAGTACGGTTTTCGTTTTTTTTTGAACACCCATGCTATAATATTTGTATTTGCTAGGTGCCTTTTTTCTGGCTCGTTCTAGGCACCTTAATTCTCTGGACTGCCCCTGAATGTAGAAATAAAACAATTAATGATTTAATGCAAATAACAGGGAGCAATGTTGTAGAAAAACTAGCAGCAATATGAAAAAAAAGAAACTTGCTTTCCTTAAGCCCTGATTTTGAGGGGAGGATGTGATCAACATCAGTACAAAGCTATGATTGGTTCCTTAATGTATCTCACAGCAAGCAGGCCTGATATTATGTTTGCAACTTGTCTATGTGTTAGATTTCAAGTAAATCCAAAGAGTTCTCACATGCTAGCAGTGAAAAGAATTTTTAGATACCTTAAAGGAGCACCAGGTATTGGATTATGGTATCCCAGAAATATAGACTTTAAGTTTGTGGCATATACTGACAGTGATTATGAAGGTTGAAATATCAGCAAGAAGTCCACATCAAGAGGTTGTCGGTTTCTTAGAACTAGAATTATTTCATGGCAGTGTAAGAAACAATCCTGTGTCTCAACTTCAAGTGCGGAAGCAGAATACATTGCTGCTTCCAGCTGTTGTGCTCAAGTTATTTGGATCCAGAACCAGATGAAAGATTATGGAGTGTAATTGTCCAATACTCCTATACAGATTGACAACTCAAGTGCAATCTCCATCACCAACAATATGGTGAAACACTCTAAGACCAAACACATTGACATCAGATATCATTTCATCTGAGACTGTGCAGAGAAAAAGCTCATTCACTTAGTCAAAGTTGATACCGAACATAATCTTGCAGATCTCTTCACCAAAGCTTTTGATGAAAAACGTTTCAGATACTTAATTACTGTCATCGGTATGATAAATTTTGAATAAGTAAAATTTTGTAAAAAGATCTAAATAAGTCGTCGGTAGATAAACTTCAACTTTCTTATGATAATATTCATTATTCAGAAGAAATTATAAGTCTTCGGAAGCCTTATTTATATCTTGATTCGGAAGAAATCACACTTCAGAAGAAATGAATTCTTCTTAGAAGTATTTATCTTCCGATACATTGTTGACTTGGAAGCTTCATCTTCTAGAATACTAAAGACAAATTAAATGATCACATCAAGAGTTTTGAGTAGTTAGAAGAAAATGTCTTCCAAAGTACAATCGTCTCTTCCTTTCTGTGACCAACTCTGATCTTCTAAAGAAGCATCTTTCGATGTTTAGTGAAAATCTCTTTTGAAAATTTCAAAGATCCATTGGAAGCACTTCCTTTGAAAAATAATTTGTTGTTCTAAATGGTTAAAATTCCTTCAGAAAGAAATTTCTCATAATCTTGTCCTTACTTCCTTCGGAAGTAATTCGTTTGTGAAACTGCTGTCTCAGAAGACCTCTTTCCTTCTGACAATCTGGATCTCAAATATTTAATGTGTCTCTATATTAAATGCTGACATCCGAAGGTATAAAACGTCTACCGCCCATTCGAATTCTCACAATTTCCCTCTCAAATCGACAGTTACTTCTCAATCAAACCCTAAGAATCTCACATGGCTCTCTTTCCATTCAAACCTGCTCACAATCTCATTGCGGAGTTATCAGCGGACAATGATGCTGATTTTGCTCCGATCATCTCCTTTCTTGAAAGGAGCAGGTATTTGTTCGCTCTTTCTGTTCACCCTTTGGTGTATGAATCGCATCACCAATAGTTTTGGGGTTCTTGTTCTATTGTTTCCTCTACCAATGGTAAAACTCTAGTAGCTACCATTGATGCTCATCCGATTTCTATTTCAGTGGAAACAATCTGTCAGCATCTTCACTCAATGATGCCGATGGGAGAGTTTCGTTCACTAAGGATGAGGTAGCAGTGACCTTTCGGTCAATGGGATACGGATGTCCTCTTCCTTCAACTACTTATTTGAAGGGTATAGTGTCATGTAATTATAAGTATCTCTCACATGCTTTTCTTCATTGTCTTTCAAATAAAACAAGGGGTTGGGATCAAATTCCTTCTGACTTAGCCTCGGCTATTCATGGATTGATCTCCAACCAATCCTTTAACTTTTCTGCTTTTATTTTCAATAATTTGGTAGACAATATTTCGTCACCAAAGAAATTTTGAATGTACCCCATGTTTTTGCAACACATTTTTAATAGTGAGATGGGCTTTACTCTTTCACTAAATGGGAATACATATTCAGTTCCCTTGGTTACTGCCAAGGTTTTTGTGCAACTCAAGAAGACTAGTGCCCAATTCTTTGGGACATTCACTCATCTTCTGCCATCTATGGAGCCTTCTGCTCATGAAGGTGACAGTTCTATAAACCTAGGAGATACTGATCCCACACCTTCCACTTCCATCGCTCATCCAATAAAACTCCCCTACAAACGCAGACGAACCCCTAAACAACTTTCTAAAGCTGTTCAGGCTCTTTCTTTTGCTCCTAAAAAGAAAAAGGACAAAAGAACTGATAGGTTCCCAGTTCTGCCTAAGGTGCAAACCACACCTGTCACCTCACTATTGGATCTTCCTCTGGATCCAGTGGTTGTCCCTTACCATCCTGAAAGCCCTTAATGTATGTCACAAAACATACCTGAGAATATCCAAAGGGAAGTCACCATAATGGAGTTTGATTCCTTTGAAGCAACTTCCCTAGAACAAGGACTCTCTCCCAGGTCCATAGGTTTGGCAGCCCCATCAATTCCCCTACCCATACATTCACCCAGGCTCAAGGAAGCTTCTTTGCTGCTTTGCATGACCCACTTCCCAAGCACTGTTGAGAGTGGTGACAGAGCTACAGGCAAGATTCCCTTACCCAGAGCCTACTAATACAGAGGTTGACCTCAGGAGTTGTGAAGGGGTCAATACAGAAGAGGCTGCCACTACTTATGAACCTTATCAACTTCATCAGGCCAATGGTACAGGAGATAGGACCTCTTCAGTGGCAACTCCCATTGCAGATGACTTCATTGAGGTCATCTTCAATGAGAGGAATCCAGGGTGCAAAGAAACCACATCTAGTGATAGAGGTGCATGAGCTAGGCTCAAGACTCCATCACCCCATGATTCCACTCCGGTGGAGGAGGGCCCCACTACACAGGAATTGACGACTATCATCACCACATTATAAGCCAGAGTAGCTTTTCTTGAAGCAGAAGTGGCTTCCCTGAGGCTACAGGTTCAAGAAAAGGATGCTACCATCCTGGACTTGCAGTGTCGCCCACCCATTATATGTAGCCCCTTTCACCCTGACCCTCACCAGGTGTCCTCAGTTTCCCCTGACGCTACCAAAAGGGGGAGAAGGTACAACCTAGTGGGTCAAGTTCCCCAGCTTCCGATGAAGAGAAGGAGCCCTCTCAAGAGCCCACTCCTCTCACGCTCCCCCTCTGGGACATAGCCCATGTTGGGACTACAGCCGAGGCTGCCATGGAAGATCTCAGTCAACAAAAACCTATACCTCCATGGCACCTGAGTCCTCTTCTGGGACTATGGATGTTGAAGACCTCTTCTCAGATCCTGTAATTCCTGAGAAAATCTCCAAGGAACCTTCCAAGTTGGTTGGTCAACTGGAAGAGGCAGTGAATGCTAAAGTTAACTTTGAAGCTGAAACTCTCTCGAAAGCCTAGTCATTATTGAGATTTCTTCCTCAGAAGAACAACCGACCAATGAACCAACTGGTGAGGCCACGGGATCAATGTCCTCTGGGTCAAGAATACTCTATAAAGGAAAAATAAAGCTAACCCCAGAGGAGGAAGTCACTCAAGAGGTGAGGAGACCATTCAAAAAGAAGGGCTGACCAGATGCCTCTCCGGATGGAGACATTCTACGACTCTCTGGTCTCCTCCAGGAGAAAGGATATGATATTGATGAAGTGTTGCTATGGTTGGTGCCCAGAATGGCAGCTGAGCTGGATTAGGTGCAGCGGCTTGAACATATCGTTGTTGCATTAAAAGCTGCGACAGCTTCCACAAAGAAAGAAAAGGAAGCTGCCTACCGAGAGAAGATGAAGCAGATCCTTGTGAACTATGGATTCTCTGGGAGACAGCTTGGTCATATGAAGAACTCTACCATGGATCTCCACATAAGGGAAATCAAACAGAAAATAGCCAGGGGAGAGTTGCCTTCAATGGAACAACTCCAAGCTCAGAGGGAAGACCTTAACCTTAGTTTTGGAGGAAGGGTTCTCCCTAACATCTTTCTCTCTGCTCAAGCAATTAGAGATGGAGAAGAGGTGATGTGTGATGAGTCAACAAAGGCTTACTAGCCAAAGGTTGAACCCATCACTCATTAGTCTAGACCTTCATATGACAATGTGCCTCTATCCTGAGTGATCAAGATCAATAAAGGTACTTCAAAGCAGAAATCAAAAGATTCTGATCCTGAGGAACAACCAAAGAAGGAGGTGGAGAGAGAAGAGACAGCTGTCACAACCCAACCAATAGCGGAATACATTGGGACGTGATTGTGAATGTTCATAACTCTTGGTGCTACTTTGTAAGTTTCAATAGTTAATAATCCAATTTCATTCATAACATAAAATCATTCAACATCCACATTGTTCAAAATAAAACCAACCATAATCCAACATTACAATTCAAAACCAAACAAAATAAATAACATTGTCTTTTTTTATTAACTAGGTCCAAGAAGCCTAAACTTGTCTTCATCCAAGCAACTAACCTGTTACACATGTAAAATAGAGTTTTGATCAACTATTTGCATAGTTGGTGAGATTCTCACACAATTTGATATATGTATATATAAGAAATAAGATGAAACAATAGTCTAATAAGAATTGATCTAAATATATATGTTCCACAATGTTTGATAATATGATTTTGGCAATTTCACCTTTGCTAATATAATGACAAAAGTCATTAAAGAAAAGTTGCTAGTAATACTCATAGTTTTTGGCAATTTCACCTTTAATATTAAACATAAACATAAGTCATGTTAATTAAAGGCTACTAGTACTAATGTATTGTATATGATAATCCAATAATAATAATACATAGATATACAAACAAATAGGTAACACATAACATTCAAATCTAATTCTAACTTAAACTATAGAATTGCATCATATTATTTGTTTATGACTCTAGAATAACATTGTTTGATATAACATGTGCAACATCCCAAAGATTACAAAAATGTAAAAAGGGAGTATAAGAAAACTCACATGCTTTATCTTTAGAATTATCCAAGTAATGTTTGATTATGCTTAGGAAAGAACCACTCCTTAATCAACCTAAGTTTATAAAAATATAACTTAGATCTATCTAGTTATATGTTTATGTTTGTTCATGAAATTCCCTTTGTGTTTAGAGATAATGATATGAAATTGTTTTACAATTTTTGTGATGAAATAAAAGTATAACATTTTTCAAACTTGTTTATATTTATTTTTCAAAAAAAAAATAATTTTAGAAATGTATCTATCTTGTTAATATGAATTTATAAAAATAAAAATGATTCATAAATAGTTATATGTTTAAATGATTTTAAGAATTAACATCATATAATTACATATATGTTTATTAATAAAATTTTGGAAAACTTGTAATTATAATATCATAAAATTAATCTCATAATGTAAAAATAATTTTTTGAATTTTTAAATTAATTTTATAAATAATACTCATATTTTTAAAGTTTATTTAAACAAGAAAATAACAAATATGTAAAAATAATATTCCAAAACTTATTTAAAAATTCCAGAATGTTAATATTGTTGAAAAATAATTTCTGGAATTTTTACAGAATTTTTAGAAATGTTTTAGTATTTTCTATATAATTAAAACTATTTAAATAACTTTTAAATAGAAAAATAATACAAATTTATTCTGAAAAATTCTAATATTTTATCAGAATATTGGAAATAGTATTTTAGAATTTAGAGAATTTTTTTATAATTTTTATAAATGTTTTAGTATTTTTAATATAATAAAAAGTATTTAAATAACATTTAAATAGAAAAATAATATAAATCTATTGTGAAAAATTCCAAACTTTTAACAACATATTTGAAATAGTATTTTAGAATTTAGATAAATTTTTTTAGAATTTTTAAAGTTTATTTAGACGGTGAACTAATTAAAATAGAATAAAAGGGATTTATTTAAAACGAAAAGGGTTTGAACAGAATTCGAACACCCGACCCATCCTTTCACCATTTTGTTGGTTACCGCTAGTCTAAGCATGTTTATTTGATTTCAGAGTTGTTTTAGTTGTATTTATTAACAAGCGAAGTTACCCATTCGAACATACAAGCCCTTGAAATCAAATCGATCGAATTGTTGATGTTGGGTCGTTAAAACCATAGGGTTATCATTCCACTCATGAATCCGAGTAGATTGAACCTATTACTTACTTGATTTGAGTTCAAATCGGTTGAGTTCGAGTAGGATCTTCTTCTCAGAATTTCTTGAACTTGATTGGAAGATTGGGGGGAATCAGAAGGTGTTATTGATGTCTTTAGAACAAGAAAATGAGCGCCTATGTTCATGTAAAAGGAATTTGATTTTCGTTGTTGTTTGAATCGAATTCGAGTTATGGAAGTGTGCGTTCGGTTTATATTATAAAGCATTAATCGAGTTTAATACCCCAATTAATCATTCGGTTTAAATCATGGCCGTGTAATAAACGTGTTAACGTTAACAATTGCATTAATTACCTGCGTTTTGATCGAATTGAATCCTAGGAATTGGTTGGAGATGATGGGATCGTGGGTTGAAGATGAAACAGAAAACAAACAGATAGAATAATTCTATTGACAACCTTAGTCCTCCAATTTTGATGACTATTCTAATTTGATACCAAACTACTTTACCCATATGTTTTATTATTTAACTTCTATAACCCCTCTAATTGTTCTATAAAAACTTATTATAAGTTTAATAAAATAATAAACACAAGTCCTTTATAAAATTTTTAACTTAAGGTTTCTTAATAATTCTAAAGATTTTTATAAGATTATTAAAATTAGTAACTCTTTATATTTTTAATAATCATATAAAGTTTTAGTGTTACTAATGTTTATTCTAAATAATTATTTGTTAAAAATTTATTTGTATATTTATATAACACATTTATAATATAAAATAAAATTATAGTTTTTAATTATTCTTAATGGATTTTATTTCTAATCAAATATATCATTTAGGTTTAAAGTTTATTTTAAACACTTATATATATATATATATATATATATATATTTAATAAATTCATATTTTGAATTAAATCCCACTGTATATATATTTACGTATGTATGTATATGTTTTAAAATTTTGAATTAACAAAAGCACATGAACTTTCTTTTATTGTAATAAGATACCATTACATATTGTATTTAAATAAGGAAAAACCCTAAAGATTACAACAGCTGCCGGATCTACTACAGCTGCTATAGAACAAGATCCTATTGAGGATCAAGGGCCAGAACTAGCTGCTGAATCTGCTGCAGCAGCTGTGGAACAAGATCCTGCTGAGGATCAAGAGCCAGAATCAGTCATGGCTAATAAATCCACAGCAAATGAACCTGAGAGAGGGCAGGAGGAGCAGGAAGAAGAGACTTCAGCCCAATGTCAGATAGTCCTTTATAGGAAACGTGGACCTTTCAGAAGATGGAAGTCCATTGCCAGAAAAAGACCTAAAGAAATGCCAGTCAATGTGTACATTCCTATCATTGAATGGGAATTCTTCTATCTTGAGAAGAAATTCCGACTCAAGTATAGTAATTGAAACATAGTCAAACTCAGAGAGGATGAAATATGTGCTCTCCCTACTCCATGCATTTTTTACTTGTAGAACCTGCCTCTCCTAAATCCACGCAATCATCCAGAAGGAAGGCTCATACCAAGACTTGTCAAGAGAAGGTCTGAAACTCTAAGAAAACAATTTAGAGAGTTTTGGTAGCATCAGCCTAGGGGGAGACTGTAAGATCAAATAAGTTTGATGCTCACCAAAAGTCTCTTCCTCCCAAGTCTTTTACACTCGGAAGAACAATTGCTTCCAAAGATGATTTTCTCCTTCTGGAAGCCATACAGTCTCAAGCTTTCGAAGCCTTCTCTGCACTAACAGCTTCCGATACAATAGCTTTAGAAGATGCTCTTCTGATAAGGTCTGCCTAACATGAAGAAAGATTCAAAAATGATTTTCGTCACCAGAATCAACTCAGAAGACATTCTCTTGTAAGTCAGCGGCAAAGATTTCTGCCAGACAAACAGAAGACACTTTACATTAATACCTTTTAAAGGAGTTATTTGTATTGAATGTAATTAATGTGGCTTGGCATGTCAAGCCAAACAGTATACTAGTTTTAGCATTTACTTGTTTCTAGTATTTTGTCCAGCTGTGTATTCCTACGAGGATACGGCTGTAGGTTTTAGTATAAATATGTTCATGTGTAACTCGGCAAAGTGTGCTTGAGTGAAGAGTCTTGTATGCTTTACATTTGAATGAGATATACTTTAACCTTTAAACATCTCTTGCATTTCCTATCTTATTTGTAAGTATACTTGTGATCATAATTGATAGAGGTTACGCATCTATCAATTTAGTAAAAGATTAGTTGTGTAAGTGTTGTGTAAGTTGCATAACCCGATCCAATAGGGTTTATAGTTTATGATTTAAGGTTTAGGTTTTAGGGAATTAAAAGCCGGTTCCAATGATGTAAAAATGATTCACATATGAGAATTTTTTGTTTTTTGCGTATGAAGTTCAATCTTTCATTTTCAGTCATTGTATAAGCATCAACTAAAAACTGTTGGAAAGGCCTTCTTGCGTTTAAAATCAATGAAAAACCATTTTTCCTGTCTTGAGTTCTGTAAGTAACGAATTCTCTCATTATACAATTGGGTCACTTAGTTTTCATTAAATTTGTTACATCTATGTGGGGTATATCAACCCTATAACCATCATCACCATAAGGAAATAAGAGTGAACACACCCACGAAGTTTTTTGGGCTGCCTCCTAGATAGTGACAAGTTTTAGGTCTTTAGCCGGACAGTACCTCATTTATTATATATTAATATGGCACCATTAATCTAACCAACTTTTAAGAAGATCTTAGCCCTTTAAAGTCACTAACTTTTAATCTTAACCATTGAAAGTCCATAAAAAACTTCTAGAAGCAGCGGCTCACGATGGTTTCTCGCCCTCTCTCTTCTTCAAATGCAGTTACCGATTTTTACGGACTGTTTTAAAGTTCTCAAAATTTAATCTTAACCACCCAAAATACCTAAAAAAAACTTCTGGAATAGTTGAGAATGTTCTATGTTCCCTATGTAGAGGAGCAGTTGAGAGTAGTTTTTCCATGTTCCTAATCTCACGCAAGGAGCGTCTTCTCTTTGATGCGATATGACACAATATGTCTCAGTTTTAGATTTCCATTGCTCCAAAGAAATGTTCAACGACGTTTAACCTCCTCTACTACCCTGTCGATTGAAAGGAAAACCCTAACTTGGCCAAAGTTACGTCAATGGTTCATCTCTTGATTTTCGAGTTCATCTTGAAATCGAATATGCACTTCATCGTTGAAGGTGTTCATATGCCCTTAATCTAACCAATTTCCATAATCGAGTGAATCCGTCCTTATCAAACCTTTGTTCTTTGCTTGACTCTTAACGTATGCACTTTAATTTTGCATTTTGTTATCATTTGATGTTAAGACGATAGGTGAAGATGAAAAATTTGCAACAAATTGCTCTCTCTTTGCATTCAAGATGGTTTACCAGGTATCATCTTATTCAATTGCCTTCTCTGCTCCACCATTGTGGTTATAGTTCATGTAAAATTGCTTATGATGTGTGTTCTTATGAAAATAAAGGGGATTAACTATTTAAATCATATGTAATCTCTGTTTAATTTTTTCTAAGGTTTAGAAATCTAACAAAGACAGACTTCATTTCTTCACTTCTTTCTGCATACAGGTATGGATCAAGGTCTTATGATTATGCCAAATTCTCTACTACATTCATGTTTTGTTTATTTATTTGTTTGTTTGTTGCTCATGGTATCCCTTTGTTGCTTTGTTTAAGTTTTTGTTGCACCAAAAGGTCTAATTTTGTTGCTTTGTTTGAGCTTCTCTTGCCCCATATTGTTAGCTTTCCAAGTGTTTTTTCTCAAAGTGCCTCTGTTTTTCGTTGCATTTAATTTGGTAGTTTTTGAACTGTTGCTAATTTATTGGACTAGGTCTTTGGTTTAATTTTTTCATGTTGTTGATTATGGTATTGCTGTTGAGGTTTTAGTTGCTCAATGCATATGTTGATATGCTGCATAATATGTAGATTTATTATATGTTTTGATTGTAAAATTGTCCACTGGTTGTTTGCTCTTTAACCATGGCTTATCCAGGTGTGGAATTGTCTAAATTGGTTGCCTAACAATGCCTTCTCACTAACTAACAACAGAGCATTTGATATGTCAGAAATTACATGGTATTGTGGTTTATAGTTCCATAGGAAAAGACATGATTTATTTGAAAATTCTGGATGCATTATGTTATTTTGTAACATCATAATTCATTTTTTTTAATTTATAATTTAAGGCACAGTTTTTAATTCCTACATAATTTTGACACATTTGTACTTCATGTTTGGTATGGCTGGTACAACAGCTAGGTAACAAGGATCGGGCACCACAAAGAAAGCTGAGGAGCAAAAACAGAAGGATAAAGCAGAAAGGTTATTCAAAGCATAAAACCTATCATTGCGTTTTGTCATTCAGTTTTAACATGAAGCGATAACTAAAGAAGAAGAGAAAAAGAAGTCTAAACTTTCTTGGTTTGGATCATCATATTCTATAACTGATTCTATTAAGAAGAGAAAAAAGAAAGCAAGAGCACTAAGGTATTTAATTTATCAACAATATTATTTTAAGTTGGACACTAATTTGAAGTATTAATCTACAGGTTTTCAAAAACACCGGTAAATAGAAAATGGAAATGAAAAAATTGAACAGACACATCTTTTGGATTTTGTAAAATGTTTTATGGGTTCTCATTAGCTAATTGTTTATCTTTTTACTTATTTAACAGAAACAACCATTGCTGGGAGAGGCTTGAGGCATGCACTACCATGTCCTCTTGATTATAAGACAAACCAATGGAAGAATAGTACGGATACATGAGTAGAAGACAAAACTAGAGAAGAAAAGCTTTCATCTAATTTATTACAGGAAAGTAGATAATTTCTCTCATTATTCATATTTAATTAAGAAAACTAACGAAACAAACTACACACAAGTAGATAATTTCTGTCATTATCCATCTAAGTTGTTTGAATAGAAATTTGGTTAAGTTATTGCTTCATTTCATTGACATACACTTTATTATTAAACAAAATGTTTTTTCTATAATGCAATTTAATTAAGTAGTCCTTATGTATATATGTGGGTGTTTCTGTACATGTTTATATATTATTTGTTAGCTATGATTTTGTGAATAAAACTTTTTTAATTATACAACTTTATACGATTAAATACTAATTTGTGGAAACTCTTTTATAGGGTGACAATGATCCATTATTGCTTTCTAACTATTTGCTTGACAGTTTATGTGCTAGAAGCGTCATTTTCCGAATAAAGATTGATAAATATAATTTGTCACCTCATTATATTCGTCGCTTTACAGTGTCAAAATATGTTGGTGAAAATACGCAATTGTTAGCCAGTGAGAATATTACTTCTACGAGTACCCCTGTTACACACCATGATGCTTCTTGTTTTATGGATGAAGAACACAACGAGTTTCTCTCAAGGATCACATCGGATGAATGGGAAATGGCAGACAAAGTATTCTGGGCAACATGTTATCCTGATGTATCGTCTTTTGTGTCAACATCATCATTGGTATTTTATTGTTATTTTTGTTTTCAAATTATATTACTTATTTTCTACAAATTTTAAAGGTGTTGTAATAAATGTAGGCAACTGTTCAGAATCAAGCGGGGATGAATGTCGTCACATCTACACTAGATATCATAGTGACGATGCAACTTCCATTCCATTAAGTATCTAAACCCAACAAGGACCAACAAAAAAACAAACACAAGGCCTAAGAGAACGATTCAGAAACCAAACCGTTTTATGTGTGATTAAGATTGATGGTTAACAAAGCATTTCATCTCTTGTCAGCTAAGCTATTTATCATGAGTATTAGGTGACATTTTCAATCTATGTATCCGTTTACGTTGTTATGTCTAAATTGTTTAACAACTACTTCTTGTCATTTGATTTTTTGCTTTTGTTCATGTACCTTTGAATTTAATGGTTAATTATTTGTACAAGTTTGTATTTTATTGTTAAAGTAAAAGTATTTTTATTTGCGGTATAACTTAGTGAGAAAATAATGACATTAACATTCCCAGTCACCGGACCAATAATAATGTCACAAGAAATACAACTTTTTTTAAAATGAAAATTTAATGTTGTTTTAATAAATTTAGACAACTGTTTAGAATCATGCGGAAATAAATATCGTCATGTCTACAAGAGATTTGAGTCGTGACGATGCAACAATTCTCATGTCATCAAATGTCCAATACAACAAGACCAACAAAAAACAAAAATAAGGCCTAAGAGGACGATTTAGAATCTAAAGTGTTTTATGTGTGACTAACATCAATACTTAAAAAACCATTACATGTATCTTGTCAGTTAACTACTTCCATAAATATAAAGTGACATTTTCAATCTATATGAAAGTTTGCGTTATGTTTAAACAACTTTGTACTTTGCTGTTAAAGAAAACATTTTTTTCAATGAGATTTAGCTTAGTGATTTCATTATAACATTAAGATACCCGGCCACTGGACGGATATACCTCTAGTTATTTATGGTGATCGAATTGTATACTTTCCTCCTGAGTTACCAATATATGCTCGATGATCGATACCTCATGTCCATACTTCTGCTCTAATGATTAATGTGTATGTTAAATAACCACAGGATGGTATACATGCACATTTTCCTTCTGAGTTTCCATTGTATGCTTGGTAATTGACATGCCATGTCCATATTTCTTTCCTCATAATCGACATGGCTGTTGTATCAATACGAGTGTGCTTCTGAATATCGTGCCCCATGTCCTCCCTTCATACCTTTCTCTTCTTTGAACCTAAACCATCCTCCCTAACTATGTTGATTGAAATAGTAACTATAGGAGAGTGGTTTGAAAAAACTGAAAGTGTCTTATATGGTTTCTCACGAGGTGTTATGCTGTCTATTTCATGTACGTATCCCCTATCCTGCTCTGAAAGGTCGGTAATATTTTCTACTTCATCATCAACCATGAGCAATGTCAGTGGCACTTCTTCAACAACCGAGAGAATATTGGTGGTATTATTATTATTATCAACAACCGCTTCTGATACTTTTATTCGTGCCAATTCCTCAGCTAAATGACCAACCTTTTTGAACAATGTGCCTATGATTTTGTCCTGGCCTCACTCTCCTTTTTCATGTCTTTTAATGCATCTATGATAGAATTCGTTGGAAATCTCTCAATTTACCACCTAAGGACCCACATTTTACTAGGATGCTGATTTTAACTTTATGACGGTAATGTCTTGAGCACCCTTGTTGTTGTCTTTGTTGGTAACCATGATTGTAATCTTGAGGACTCTCATATTGATACTTATGTTGATAAGAGTGTCCTTGGTAACCATCATTTGACTGGTAGTATTCTTGAGGGCAATGTGAATGTGGTTCATAGTTCAGATAAGATAAGATGAGCATGAATCAAAATCATCTTCATACTTTGCTATCATATATACTTGCCTTCCAATGCTATCACTTTCACATTCCTGATATGCTTCATATCTTCTAAGGAACACTAGACAGTCTTCCATACAATGTAATTTACTTCCTCAGCACATACATGGATCATCATCATAATCCCAATTCATGATGATATTAAAAATCTGGTGATTCTATAATGCTTGCAACTGCACAACAACAAGGAACACCTTGTGCAATATTGAACAAAAAAGATTATTAAAAAAAAATTCCTTTTTAAGCAAATTAAATTTAAACTGAAATAAATCTATAACTAACTAAATTAACACTCTGTGCGTTGATTCCTCGGGGGCGGCACCAATTTGATCAAGGTGTCGTAGGTTGTCACACCCCCACCTCTCGTCACCTCGTGTCTGGTCTGATGTGGTTGCGGAAGCATAGTGGTGATGTCTCTGAGATGAGGGGTGACTTACTTGAACCGATATCACAAGCACACAGATTAACTTAAAAGAAATATATTACAAGGATGTCGTAATCACAACTAATATTACATTATATAATCTAAGTTTATTACATTTATTTAATTACAAGTGTTTAAAGTGCTGCCTCACCGGTCGGTCACTGTCTTCCTGCAAAAAGATTTAAAGTTGAAACGTCAGCACAAAGCTGGTGAGATCATATAGTTCAAGTTCCACAATATGATATGATATGTAATTATAAGTTCTCAAAATGTTCAGTTCCAGATAACCATGGGACCCGTATATAGTTCCTTTCTGACGATATAGTCTACAAGATACTACCCGTCGGTAGCATCTTAATGCCTCATTATCTTAATGTCTATCACAACATTAAGCAGTCTAAAAACAGGAAACAAACATTCACACAAGGGGAGATTCAATCCTCCCAGCAAATGGGTGGTCAGCCGATAGTACTATCATTGTTTCCCCGTTCGGCCACACATGAGTTCACTAGATACAGTTCAGAAATGAGGACTTTTAAGTCTGTGATAGTGTTCAGTCTACAGGCAAAATCCCATGAAATCCACAAGTTCTCAACAATCACATGAAATCACGCAGATAACAGTGATACATATCATATGTTCAATAAAAGTTCAACAGTGTTCCCCGATGTTTATAAAAGATTAAAAATAAAAGGGGTGGTACGAAACTCACCTGATGATATAAGAGTAGCAGAGTATCACCAAACTGATAGTACAGAGATGATTCTGCATTTAGTTATATTTAATGAATTATTTACGTTCTAGTTTACTGATTAGATCCTTCTGAACGTTCAATGTCAAAGACATTGCTTAGTAAATCATCAACTCGATATTAATTATGTATTTAATTAATTTAAGGTTATATCATACAATGTATGATAATGTAGGAACCTACATTGCATTAGATTCCTAATTCAAAGTTGATGACACTCTTGATTAATCAGAATAATCTCTGATTAACCAGATAGTTAATGTTGTTGATTATAAAGCTAAAACAGTTTCTAGATGATTTAATGGCTTAGGAGTGATTAATCCTTTTTATTGATTACCCAAATATCATGAAATATCACAATGTAGCATCAGAATAGGTGAAATAACCAGATTTAACATACTAATCTGACTGTTATCACAAACATCAGATAATCATTCCAATGAGTATGTTAATGATTGTGATTAGTTTGAAACACTTAGATTTAACCTTTGCATTTCAAAGATTAATCAAACTAATCACCTACATTGTCATAATCAAATGGTTTAAACCATTATAATCATGGGTATAATTTCATGAAAATCGGGCATTACAACGGATCAAAACAAGAATTTAACCGTTAGAACTTCGTGTTCTTCATTTATAATCAATCCTAGCCATCATCTAGGCAATAATCAACAATCCTAACTATCTCATTACGTTCAAAATCAAGATCTAATCAATCAAAATCAAACTAGAAGGTTAAAACGAACCGTTACCTGTTCTGACGAATTTCTGCGGTTAAAACAGCGATCAGGACTTGTATATATGATTCCTGGGATGATCCGGATGTTTAAGAGGCTTTGATTTGAAGTTTGAAGGTGTTAGAATGAAGAAATATCGTCTTCAGGTCGCTTAAGGTCGAAAAATTTCGATTTTTGAAGGTTTCCCCGCAATCTGATCGCTTAAAACGACTTTTGGCCGACATATGCTCCGGGGCGCATCGCCCCAGCTGGAAGTCTGGGCTGGGGCGTACCGCCCCACGTCATCAGCGTCATCATTTTGCTTTTAATCTTCTTTTCGTGATTCCGGGAGCATACGAACTCCGTTTTGCGCACGGTTTTCGCCCACGTTCATCATTTTTCACATACTATCAATCCCCAATAACAAAAGTTACTAAATCCTCGTGGATTTCAAGCACGACCAAATGTGCTCACATCATTAATGCCGAATTCTTCGTATGCAACTGTCACGTAGGTCAATAAAAAACAATGTAAAACTAGGGACTGAGCTACCTATGACTTTAGAAAGGGTAAGTAAGGTTGTTTACTCAGGAAATCTTTAGAAAGTGCTAATCTTTAATTAATCACTTGATTAAACAAAGAAAAACGTAAACTTAGAATTGAGTTGAATTAAGAAAACATTCAAAGCAAAGATTCTGATTTATGATTTTAAAAACGATTAGTAAAAAGGTAAATCACTTCCGGGTTTAGATTAATAGATTAGCAATGATTTTAATTAAACTTAGTTGGGAATCACAGAGACATAATTTTGTTAATCGGTTTGGTCAAAGTGACAAAAATGGAAGAAAAAAAACGTTTAAGATTTGCTCGTTCACATAATTACCAATTTAGATATGCAAAGCAATCTGCAAATTGAAATGAGTAAACGATGCAAGAAAACCGAATTACTGATGGCAAAGCACATATACTTAAACACAAATAAATCGTTAAATCAACCAAACCACATTGAACTCGAGTCATCAAAATGAAAACAAACCAAAATCTAAGTTTAAATATCAAATCAAAGTTCAACCACTTACCTAATTTCCCGGAAGCAATAACAAAAGAAAACTAGCCACTCATCGTCATTAACATGTGTTGTTTCTTGATTCGGATTGTGATTCTATGAACTCTGAAGACTTGGGAGGCTTAAAATCGTCAAAAAATGGCCTTCTCCCAAAACCCTAAGATTTGGGTTAAAATATGGTTAAGATAAGCTAAACATTCGATTTTTCTGGCAGCCGGCATATGATACGCGGGGCCCAATTTACATACACCCTAGACTTTCTACTAACGCCCAAAACTAGGCGTATAATAAGCCGGGCTGGGCATATCATATGCCCAATCAGAATTCATATTCAGATTCGTCTCATTGCGAAACACAATTTTCATATATCATGGGTCTTGTAACTCATCTCCTAGCCTGATATATGTCTCTTCCAAGTTTTGGCCTTTTGAACTTCATGTATTTGCACTTTTGGTCCCTCAACTTCTCTTCTAACATCCAAAAAACTTTCGAAACACGTCATTAGCATCTTAAGACCTGATAATCATAAATACACTCAAAGTAAACATGTTTCGGGCCAAAAACCTATAAAGCCAGGCAATTAAACTTCAAATAACACAAACAAACACTACATGACCAATAATGAACACATTATAATTAAGAGCTATTGCATGTTAAATGAAATAGAGAAACATGATATCATATAATGGCAATCATAATTCATAATATAATACATAAATGAATTTAACGATTTCATAAACAAGTTTACAGAAATAGAAAATACTATGAGCTAAGGTATAAAATCCACACCTTAGCCTTAGCAAATATAACAAGTAAATTAGATAATAAGTAAGTAGTCCAAATCTCTGACGACTCGGAAATCTCACGCTGTGTAGCACTTTGTTTAAACGTTCTGATCGCTTCCAGAGAAAGTTCTGAGCTTCCTCTTACTTAAGATAGCTTCAAAAAGGCTTAATACAGTGTTTTGGTTGAGAGAAAAATATGGTGTTTGAGCAGAATACTTAAAAAAATGAACTTCTGAAGCCTATTTATAGGAACCGGTGTTCAAATTGAGGCAATGAGGTGGCGACACCTCAAGGGACATGTGGTGAGTCATTGGGACAGGTGGAAAGACTCTTGGACATGTGGCATGGGTGATTGACATGTGTCATTGTTCTTGGACACGTGTCAAGGTTACTGTACACGTGTCCTTTTGTTGGATCGGGTTATGTAATCTACACAACACTATCACAAGTTATCTTCTACAAAGTTGATAGTTGCAGAAATTCTATCAACTTAGTTTGTAATACAGATTGAAATACAATATAGAAAACAGTTATATGTTCAAGGTTAAAGTATATTGCATTCAACTGTTAAGCTTTACAACACTTAGCTCAAGCACACACTCGTACATTGCTAACTAACAAGTGAACGTATTTATACTAAGACCTACAGCTGTATCCTCGTAGGGATACAAGGCTGGACATAATACTAGAAACAAACTAATGCTAAAACTAGTATATGTTATGGACTTGGCATACCAAGCCATATTAATTACAATTAATACAATAGACTCCATTGACTTTTACATTAAATACCTAGACTACAAAATGAATTAATGTAAAGGCATCTCTGTAGTTTTGACAAATCTCCTGTGCTGCTAGCTGTCATAAGAATGTCTTCTGTGTTGGTCTTCCAGGTAGAAAGCAGCTCTGATTATTTCTACAAGTGTATAGAATCTTTGTCAGAAGAAAGTCTTCGGAAGTCTATGTACATGGAAGCTGCTGAGCATGTTATCAGAAGCTTTTGTCTTTGGAAGCCTTTGTCTTCAGAAGCTTTTGTCTTCGGAAGATCTTGTCATCGGAAGCTTTGATATTGTAATTCTTCAAGTGCTGAGGAGGGCATCGGAAGCTTCACTCTTGTGTAAGCCTTCAATAGGAAAGAGTTAAACTTCGGAAGAAATGTTTCTTCCGAAGGTTAATTCCTTCCTTTCGAAGGCTGTTAGGCTTTGCAGTGTTCAAGACTTGGTCAAAGGTCTTTGGAGAGCATCAGCCTTTATTATACTTTACACCTTTCACGCACGATGCGTTTGAAATTTGTTTTCGCGATTTTCCCGCTTCATACGAACTTCGTTTTCGCTCACGTTCATGATTTTCCAAGCTCTTTCCAACCATATATAGCACACCTCTTAAGGGTGTAACGATTATGGTGGCCATTTTACGCTTATCTTTCAAAAACTCGGTTTGTGATAACTTTCACTGTGAGCATTGTTTGTCAATTCCGCTTTCCCTCATTTTCATCAATTCTACTTGGTGAACATATTGCAAGTATGAATTATTTATTTCCCTAACAAATTATCATAGTCATATCTTTACTTGTATATTATTTATCAAAAGATTTGAATTTTATTAATTACGTTGTTTGTGGATCCTTCTTTTGTACCTCTTCATTTCTATATCATATTGGTCTATTATTGCAAATAATAAATCAAATTAGAATATGGTTCGATATGGGTCAGTTTCTAAGTCAGTTTAAGCTTTAGTTGAAAACGGTTACGAGTGCTAGTCGAGTGATATTTAATTTAATGTTACTAGTTTAATCAAGTGATATTTAAATAAGATTTTCACTATTATAAACATTAGGCATATGATTAGATATTCCTTTTCGATTTGTTTTTTAATAATCGAGTCAAAGTATGTTAAATTAAATAGTTTGATTATTAACTCGTTATTTATTCGAAACTTGTAATTAAATTTGTCGAAACATTGTTATTCATATTTATTATTCGATTTTGTTTTAATTAATTAACAATATTTTTATATATAATATTTTATTTATTTATTTGTTACGTTTTTACGGGCATTATACCTTACCTCATAGTATATCTGATTTGCATCTTTTGTGACACGGATTTGATAATTTTTACTTTTGTGATCTATTCATTTCATTAAGTTGAACCATTTGGTTTTCGAGCATATGTAGTTCTAATTCTGATTTGTTATGCATGTTAATTTATTATAAAATTTGTACTCATTATCACTTGTATTAGTAACATGTTTCGGCTCCAATACACGAGCAAGCCTCTTGTAGGTGATTCTATCAGTGCGTCATTGGGGCATCAATGACATAACACTTTCCATGACGAAATGATTAGTTCAGGACATCTCCATATTCTGGCAATTAAGGAATGCTATTTTAGGGAGGTGAAAGAACTACTCCTAGGATAATTGTTTGGTTTTGGTGAGTGATGATATGTACCCACATACAATCATAATTTGCTACATGAGGCTCACGGGTATGTGTAAACTGTTTATTTTTATATTTGTTTTTAAATTGGAATGAAGTCAGTTTAAGGCATTTTATGTTTAGAACACTGATTTAAAGTAGAAAAGAAAAGTGCACTAGGACACCCACTTTTGTAATGCCAGTTGGCAAAACGAAATTTTGCTGAATGAATACATGTCCTGCTTTTGAGAAAAATTATTAATGAATTATATTTCATTTCACATACTTGCTAACTTGGTAAGTACCAAAATCATGAGACCAAGCATTACCCTACTCATGAGAGGGCTAAGCACCCATCATAATCACACTCTTGTTTTTCACACAAATAAAGTTCAATGATTTTATACTTGCTAAATCAGTAAATTCCATAACGAAGGGATCCGGCAACAACCTACCCATGCGGGGTTGAGCACCCATATATAGCAAACACGCTTCATGGGATTCAGTCTTGCTTTACACTTGTAAAGGTTGAACACCTACTACAATATTGCTCCATAGGGTCCGACCCTGAGCTATCTATGAAACTATTGTCTGCACAAATTACAATCATTTAGTAACAATACAAACATTACTACATTATGCCAAACACTTGGCAAACAAACAAGGCATCTACTACCAGATTGCATTGCTCTAGCAAAAATATTAAAAGTCATAGTTAACATTGCATCAAAAGTTGAACTAAAACATACCATCCAAACTACCAACAGTTCAGAAACATAAAAATAAACCACAAGTCTGACAAAAGATTTAAAATTGTCTGCAATACATCTATCACCACCATAAGATACCACACAGGGGCCACCACAAATCAATTACCTCTTCCTATAGAAGGGGACTGTTTGGAAGTTTCCACAGATGCCCCATGAGATTCTGTCGATCTCAATGAAGGTTCGAAACTACTCATTGCGGATGTCATAGCTACAGACGGAGAAGAAACAGTTGTCTGATTGGGACTCCCTTGGCCAAATAAAAACTTCTTCGGCAGACTAACAATTGCTAAAGGGTTTTAAAATTCAGGACTGCATTGGAGACGAACAACAATCTGAGCAAATCCCTCAGCAAACAACCATTCATGTTCAGCTGAAATAGGAGCAACTTGAGCCTTAAGTTCTTGATTGGCATGAAACTTCAGTTCACCCTCTTCAGCTTTAAAAGCCTTACGTTCCAGAATCAACATTGCTCTTCCTTCCTCAAGCACCGCCAACCCATGCTCCACCTCCTCTTAGCCGAATGGTTAGTTTCTTCGTGAAGCTTAATTATTACTCACAATGGATAACTTGGTGCGACTTTTTTCTTGGGTAGAAAAGGAAAACGCCCAACGTTGGCAGATCTTAGGCAAAAATGATCCAAACTGAGCCCACTGGGTAGCAAAACCATCTCTCAAAGCCTCATCATCCATGGAAGCAGCAACCAGTCGCTGCCCATGAGATACAAATTCTTTCACAACGTTGCGACAAACTACAGGATCACTTAAAAAGTCCTTGTTGGTTACATTCCATGAAGGGACAAAGGGGAGATTAGCAAACTCTGCTTCCAATCTAGGAGTGTCAACTAGGAATCCATCTTCATGAATTTGTCATACGAGTCCTCCGACTTGGCTTTGGCCTAGAATGAGTCTTATCCTCCAAAAGTGAAGAGACCACCTCAAGATAAGTTGTAAGCCTTATGAGAACCTTGGGTGGCCAGGTTGCGCTTTTTCGTATCCTTTCTTTTCATTTTCTTTAAAGACTGATCAGAAGCCTCTTCAGCATCCAGATTGAGGGAAGGAAGTACACTGGTATATTCCCCATCTTCATACACTCATTTCTTGTGGCTCGTAGTTACATCTTCTTCCCCCTCCTGAAGGGAGCGGGACGAACTCTCCATGTCTGAATTGGTATCAAGCATCGTCAAATCCAATAAACCCATATCTACAGAAATGACAAAGGATACTTTAAAACATTTATAGAAAGATCTACGGACAACAAAGTGATTTAAAATGACATACCAACACCTCGCCGAGAGAAAGAAGAAAGACAATCCACCTTCTCCCAATAAGAGTTCGGCCCGAAAAGAGCTAACATTTCCTCATTAAAGGGACAAATATTGGTTTTGTTTGAAACAATCAACCTAAAGTGATCTAAGTGAACACAGACGGTTTAACATGATAAACTAATTGCGGATCATCATCCTTACGACGTTGAATGGTGAACCAATCCTCATTCTTGACAAGGTAAGAAAAGAAACGAATAAGAGAGACAGTGGGAACAACATTAACAGCCGTATAAGCCATTGCAAAGTGAGTAATTTTACTAACCCAAAAGGGGCCAGTTGAGATAGAATCACTTGATAATACTACAAGACGTTACAACAAAACACCGTTAATGGTAATCGAAGGTTGGAAAATTCGAAAAATCGTGTGTACAATTGTAACATTTACGAAATTTGTAATAAACATTTATGTTTAATAAAGGGAATTATGACGTCATTGGGAATTTTTTTCTTTTCACACAAATACACATATACATAGGTATATGTATATGTACAAGAAAATAATTTAAATAAATATGCATATAAATATGTATGTATTTTAAATAAATTAACAATTTAAAGAAATACAAACAAAAACATATTATTAAAAGTTTTTAATATGTCTTATAAGACTTAGAAATTTTTAAAATAAACAAACAAATAAATTTTTTTGTTATTCATAATTAAATAGATAAACATAATATTAAAAGCTTATAATATATCTTAAGTACAAAATTGTATTCATAATTAAATAAATAATACAAATAAATATGTTTTAAAACTTTATAATTAAAAAAATGATTTTATAGAAATAAAATCAATTTATATTAATTGTGAAGTTTAAATAAATTTTTAAATAATTTATAACAATTAAATACAAAAGATTATAAAAGTTGGGGGTAAAAAGTGTCAAATCAGAAAATTTTTTATTAAAAGAAACATGGGAGGGCTGATTATGCCAATAACCCAAACCCTTCACCCCCTTACCCGGTTTCATGTCCACCCGACCCAAATGCTTCCCGTTCGACCCGTTTTGCAATCCCAGCGATTCCAGTTACATGACAACTAATCAACTTCATTTTTGGCATGGATACGAAGCGCGTAATTGATTTCAATTGACAATTATCTCGATTAACAGCTCATGAATACATAATCGTTTCCAAAAATATATACAAACGACCGAAATTCAAATCGTGCATAAACGTGTATAAAAACTCAATCTATTCGACCCTAACAACCCTTTCTACCACACGAAACTTTCTGTGAACCCAAGACAAACTCGCAAGTTGAATCAATCGCGAATCAAGATCCCATAAGGTTCGGCCAATCGTCTCTTCTGCTACAACTCGAAACCAGTCCAAACTAAACTCAAGGTACACCTTCTATACCTCATTCGAATCGTTTTTCTACGTAGAACAAAAGCCCTATGCTTCGGACATCAATTGGGTTCTATAAATCGAGAATTGATCGAAGGAAAGGATTAGGGTTTCTTTGTTCTTCAATCTGAAATGGGGTTGTGAACTCGGGCTTGGTTAAAACTTTTTGTTTTGGTTTTTTGTCACAAGCAGATGCTCCATATCAACCGGTTGCACCCCATGCTTTCACCGGGAAGGTCGCGGGTTCGAACCTTACAACCGGGTTAAACCGGTTTTTGCTCCATTTTTTATTTGAAACCTATTTTAAAAATCTAATTTCATAGAAAATATTTTTTTATATACATAATAATGTTCTGTAAAAAAATATATAATGTATTCTGTATAAAAAAATGTTATATAATTAATTTTTAAATAGATGATTAATAATTATAACTCTTTTATCTCATTTATTTATTTATTTATTTGTTCTTACTTATTTATTCATTTACATAATAGTAATAATAAAATAACTAAATAAGTTTTATAAATTTACATAAGTAAATAAATAAGTTTTATAAATTTATTTATTTATAACTCTTTATCTCATTTATTTATTTATTTATTATTACTAAATTATTTATCCTTACTTATTTATAAATGTCATAAACATAATATTTACATATGTTTTAATCATAATATGTGATTAATTTTTACGAATTAATCAAAATATTTAAAAAAAATTATAAGTTGGCATCTAAATAAGTTATTTTCTTATATTTCATGAGAAATTAATAAATTTAATAATTGATTTATAAAATTATTTTAATAGTTATTTAATAATTAATGAAACAAGAACTTTAATAATTTTTGTTTAAACATACAATAATTAAATTCTAAACTTTTAAATAAATACTTTAAACCAACATTTGAAATTTAAACATTTTACTATTTTCATTTATATCATAACAAATCTATGTTCATTATGCTTAGAGTTCACATAAGACATTATCCATAACATTTTTATTGAACCTTTTGGTGTGAGTGTTAAAACCTATGAAACTCACCAACTCTTTGAGTTGACACTTGATTTTAACATGTTTCAGGTGAAAATGGAAACTAGCATTCATATGGACTTGGATTTAGTTTTATTTGTTTAAGTTATGTATTTGAATTTGAAACGATGTAATAGCTTAGTTTGGATTTATTTGACTTTGTAATGAATGATTGATTTAATTGCATTGAATGATTATTTATGATTATTTACATCTTTATACCCTAAGCTATGAAAATCTACATTTCGTGCCACCCTGATGTTTCCGTCATCGGTCGTGGTGTTACAACAATGCAAAAAACCAAAGGGCAATTATTGTTGGATATTTTAGTGTAATTGGATTAATTTTATCGATTAATGTGAATCATGAAATTCATTAAACAAGTTGGGTGAGGGGTGCACGATTGTTTAAGGTTTTATGATTCAATGGGGGTTCTAAGGGGGCAACGCCTCCTTGGCGAGGGTCCGGGGGTAGCGTCCCTGGATAGTGGGGTCCAAGAGGCGGCAGCCCCTGGCGGGCTCCAAGGTTAGCTTGGAAATTTTTATTCTAACCTAATTTGCTATGTTGAAAAATTAATAGAAAAATTGATTTTACGAATTTTAACATAAAATTATTTTTTATATTTTTAGTGGCAAATACGGGAATAAGAAAAGTTGAAAAATTCTCGCGTATATCTAAGAAAATTGATCGATCAAATTTCTTTCTAGTTCAATTCACGAAAATCCCAAAATTCATACTTGTTCTTGATTTCGTCCGATCAAACATTTGAGTGAACCACAAATAGTTTGATCTGAAAGTGTGATCCACGACTTTGAATTCATCCGGTGATTCAATCGTGTTCATATTCAGCAATAATCTCTACAAAGATCAAACTATCTGTTGAAGATGACGAACATGAATTCAATGAAGGAGATGACGAGTAAGTTTGACAAATTGGAGAAGCTTGAAGGCCTAGATTTCAGACGTTTGCAGAAGAGGATGAACTTCCTTCTTATTACTTTGTGAGTGTGTACGTGTTAAGCACTCCCATACCTGAAATACTTGAAGATGGAAACTTGGAACAAATCAGGATACGATCAAAGTGGGAGAATGATAACTACATATGCCTTGGTCATATTTTTAACAGTATGTGTGATGCCTTATTTGATGTTTGTCAAAACATGGAGACTGCAAAAGTGTTATGGGATACCCTAGTAGCCAAATACATGGCAGAAGATTCTTCTAGTAAGAAGTTTCTTGTGAGTAATCTTATAAATTATAAAATGGTTGACTCTCGATCTGTCATGGAACAATATAACAAATTGTTGAGGATTTTAGAACAATTTACTCAACATGATATGAAAATGGATGAATCCATTCAGGTTTCAAGTATCATTGATAAGTTACCTCCTTCCTGGAAAGATTATAAACATAATCTAAAACATCAGAAAGGAGAATTAACTTTGGTTGAACTTGGAAGCCACTTCAGAATTGAAGAATCTTTGAGGGGCTTTGAAAGAGCGTGGGCAAATGATGATAAGAAACCTGTTGGACCATATTCTGTTAACTTAGTTGAAATAGGTGGATCATCCAATAATAATCACAAGCTTAAAGGGAAACGAAAATTTCAAGGTAAAGACAAAAAGGGTTCAAACAAGAAGCAAATAATAACCTGTTGGAAATGTGGCAAATTTTGTCACTTTAAAAAGTATTGTCGTGTTGGTAAACACAAGGAAGCTGGTCCAAGTGGGTCTAAGGACCCAAACAAGCAACAAGGTCAGGATTTAGTACAAAGTTATAATTCTGTTTTGAGTTATGTATCACTAATTTCTAAGGCATGTTATGTGCAGGATGATGATATTGCTTGGTGGGTTTATTCACATGCAACAAGTCACGTGTGTAAAGATCGTCGTTGGTTTAAAGACTTTCAACTAATTGAAGATGGATCTGTTATGAAGATGGGGAAAGTAAAGCTTCTTTTACTTTTGGGAAATGTTTAGGTTTAGACAATGTTTTGTATGTTCGAGGGATTTGAAAGAATCTCTTGTCTAGTATTATGTTAAATAATTGTGGTTACAAACACGTGTGGGAATGTGACAAGTTTATCTTGTCAAGACATGGTAGTTTTGTGGGTTTTGGTTATCTTTGTAATGGTATGTTTAAGTTGAATATTGATGTTTCTTTTAGTAATGAATCTGTGTGCATGACTTCTACTAGTTCTAGTAGTAATTTGAATAAATCAGAATTATGACATGTTAGACTAGGACATGTACATTTTAAAAGACTAAAAGAAATTTGAAAAATGAGTATGATACCCGCATTTGAAATGAATAATGAAAAATGTAAAAATTGAATGCTAACAAAGATAACTAGACTATTGTTCACTGATGTTAAAAGAGAATCTAAGGTGCTAGAATTGATACATAGTGACTTATGTGATTTTCATGAAACTCCATCTATAGGAAATAAAAAACATATTGTTACATTTATTGATGATGCTTCTAGGTTTTGCTATGTACATCTTTTATACTCTAAGAATGAAGCATTAGATAAATTTAAAATATATAAAACTGAGGTAGCGTTGCAAAGAAATGAATTAATTCATTACGCACTGATAGGGTAGATGAATATTATGATCTAAGTTATATTCAATCAGTGGGGATTATGCATCAAACCACTGCTCCTTAAACTCCACAGCAAAACGGCGTGTCTGAGAGGAAAAATAGAGTCTTAAAAGAAATGGTTAATTCTATGCTATCTTATTCTGGTTTAAGTATTAATCATAAAGAAAATATTTCTTCTACTTCAACTGAACCAAGAAGAAGTAAAAGAGCAAGAACAACAAAAGATTTTGGTTCTGATTTTCAGCTATATTTAGTTGAAGGATCTAGAGATCATATTCAACCTAAATATGAATATTATTCAATATTGAGGAATATCCAAAAACTTATAATGAGGCTATGGTAGCTCGAGATGTTGCTTTCTGGAAAGAGGAAATTAATGATGAGATGGTACCATTGATGAATTTAAAGCTAAAATGGTTATTCAAGCCTTTAGACAAAAGGAAGGTATTGATTATTTTGATACATATGCTCCTGTAGCAAGGATATCCACTATTAGATTGTTGATTGCTTTAAAAGCTATATATGAAACAACCTGAGGGTTTTGTTTTGCATGGTAATGCGCATAAGGTGTGTTAACTTGTTATGTCATTGTAAGGTTTAAAACAAGCCCCTAAACAATGGCATCAAAAGTTTAATGATGTTGTTTGTCAAATGGTTACGTTATTAACCAATCTGACAAATGCGTATACTTCAAATTTGATAATTCTGGTAGGGGAGTTATAATTTGTTTGTATGTAGATGACATGTTGATATGTGTTTAGACGTGCAAGTTGATGAGGTTGAATACATAATTCTTAATAGTTCTTTTGAAAAATTACATATGCAGGTGTGAGATAAAAAGAACTACCTATATGAACATGAAGTTTAGCTGCTTCAAGAAGCTGGGACTTGGCTTTGATATGTTTATGAAGGATAAGGACATAAACTAGTAAAAATAGTGTCATGTAAGAACTTATAAGTATGTAAACTTGTGTGTATATTATCTTTATATATTCAATGATGAATAGATTAGGTTCAATCCTTAGATATACCTAATAAATTCAAATATTTGAAATGAGTAATATACTAAGATGAAATTCAATCGTTACGATATTTTATTTATGCATAAGTTTGAAATTGTTGGTGATTTTGCTTTAAATTAATCAAGAGTTGCACTAATGTAACACCTCGATCCCAGGGTGTCACGTCGTATCATTCTTAGCCCGATAAATACAGCGAAAGACTTATATTGACCGCAAAATTACGAATAAATTTAAACTTTTTCAAACATCGTAATAATTGCACCATTAATGTGCATAAGTGAATAAATTACAAAATATTCATAAATTCTTAAGTCGACGTTTTAACAAAATTCATAGGATTATCAAGCAGACGGATTTCCAAAAGTTAGTCTTCAATTTCTTGTCAGCATTCTTCATTTAATCCTTCACTTCCCTTTTCCTGTATTACCTGTATCGCGAGCTAAAACAAGTCAACTACATACATAGTTGGTGAGTCATGGCCAGTGACATTTAAAATAATAATCAAATCATGTTTGTGTGTGCAAGTAAACTGGTTGTCAAATCAAGTCTCACGACGTTAAGTATTCGTCCGTCAACGATCCTAACGCGGTGTTTGTTAACATATACACTACTCTATAGCCACTGGTGCAGATACAGTGTTGAATGACACACATGGGGTCCACTGCTGTGCTACACCAAATCCCTTATCTGTGACGTCAACCGCAGCAACTCCACCGTAGTGAACAGTCGCCCGGAAATCCCTTATCCCCGTAGGGAACGGCCCGTAGGCCGGAGTCGAATACACGACCCCATCCTGAATCCTGATCCTTATCTTTATCCTTAGCTTCTAGAGCAAGGTACCTCCAATTCGCACGGATCCGTTTGAACGCGTATATGCCCCGAGGTAGTTGTAAGTAGGTCTTACGGTTAAACCGGCCCACCCCTTCCCCCTACCTTGATGATTTGCCTCTGACCAACATCCATAACCGGACGTACCTAAGTCTATGCAATGCTAGCTAAGAGGTACAGTTTATCTTACAGCAACACACATAAAAATCCTTCAAATAAAAATCCTTTAAATAAAATCCTTTTAGAAGAGCTCGGATACATTCCCAAAACAATTAAGTAAAAAGGGGAGGTCAAGACTCACCTGAGTTATTCGACCGGTTCGTAAATCCTGAAGTAGTAGGTTCACCAAGTCCTGTGAGTAAGGCTATTCACGCGCGTGCAAATCTAGTTTATAATAAACATTTAGAGTTAACACGTGGGTTTAAGAAGTGGTCTCACGACCTAATCCTTTAATCCTTAATCATGACTCTTAGATATATTACTAAAATTAGTAATTTGGTAACGGTCGTAATTATAACCGAAGATATTTCTATACGTTTTAGAATACTTTCTTTTTAATTATAATTTCATCCTTTAAAATTTCTCTTAATAGTCCGTTCGATTATTTATAAAACCTCTTACTTTTTCTTAAACATATACATACATACATACATACATACATATATATATATATATATATATATATATATATATATATATATATATATAGGGAGAGGTTCAAATGTTAACCCTCCCTTATAGCGTTAACCGCTTAACCCTAGCGTTTTTTGCCCGAATCTTAATTTTTTTTTTCATGGTTTTTATTATGCAAAAATAGGGGGGGTTTCTTTTTTGTGTTTTTGCTAATTCATCACCGTTTAGAAGTTATTGTAAGTGTAAGTTACTTACACTTACTTACATTTACTGCATCAGATACGGATTGTAAGTAAGTGTAAGTAACTTACACTTACAATAACTTCTAAACGGTGATGAATTAGCAAAAACACAAAAAAGAAACCCCCCTATTTATGCATAATAAAAACCATGAAAAAAAAAAATTTAAGATTCGGACAAAAAACGCTAGGGTTAAGCGGTTAACGCTATAAGGGAGGGTTAACAATGGAACCATCCCCTATATATATATACATATATATATATATATATATATATATATATATATATATATATATTATGGCTCTTACTAGACCGAGGGGGTCTCGACTAGTTAAACACAATTAATCGAACCAATAATCATCTTAGGATCATTAAACAAAGTAAGGTTTAAAGCACTAATCTTTATTCATGGCAGTTTGACTTTAAAAGTCAAACCTGCATTAAAACTTAATCTTTAAAATTTACATACCATCTTTGGTTTCAATGACTAAATTATAACCTTTTATGTTCAAATGAAATTCTATAAACATTTTTGAACATAATCCACCTATGCTCGTTCTTAAAATACTTGTCGGTTCGAATTAGTCAAAAATGACCCTTTTTGATCTCAAATGCCTTAATTGTTATCTACAATCATACTTTGAGTCAATTGAGCAACTGAAAGCAATGTGTATAATACCTTTTAAGTGTATCACAATGATCAACTTTGAACTCTTTCAAATAGTAGGTTGTTACCTACAAAAACCCAAATCAAACCTTCAATAATTGACTTTTAACACAACTTTTACCTAGAACTTAATCCACTAAGAAATCCTTACTTTGTATCCTTTGATTTCTTCATAAATCAGTAGTTAAACGAGCATAACTTGTGATTTCTTGAGGTTACTAACAACAACCATCATCCTCTTGAAACCCTAAAAAAATAATCTTACTTACATTCACTTAAATCAACATATTTAGTAACCTTTAAGCAATGACTACTAACCTTGAAGCTTCTTTCTTTCAATTTCGTCCTTAATCACTTGATTATGTAAATTCAAGCTTCAATTTAGTCTCATAAACAACCCTAGACAAAAAGGGTATAAATGGGTTAACCTCAATCTCAAGAACACTATATTAATGAATGCAATACTTAACATACCTCTCATATTCTTGAAATCTTCATTTTTATAGCTCAGATTTATTTCTACCTGCTGCGTTTTTCTTTTTCTTTTCTTACGTTCGCTGCTGCTAACACAAGCTGGAAACCTCCCTCACGTTTTAGTTGAACCCAAATGGGCTTAAAAGCCCATACATAATTTTATTATTGCTCACGAAAAGCATCTGCATGTCTCCATATTTCCTTTTTTTTTTTTTTTTTGCAATCACGTGAACAAATATATATATATATATATATATATATATATATATATATATATATATATATATATATTCTAACTTTGGTTCATCTTGTATGTGTTTGGTCTGGTTTAAACCGAAAGTAGACGGGTCATCTTTCAAACTCAATCGACCATCTTTTATTCAAATTTATTTAACCCGTTCGAACCCTATTTGACCGGTCAACAAAATTCTTATTCTTTATTTATTATATATAATAGTCTTGAGATACGAGGTGTTACAACTAAAATATGGGACGATTGTTGGATACTTCAATGTAATTGGATTAATTTTATAGATCAATACGAATCATGAAATTCATTAAAAAAGTTAGGTGTGGGGTGCATGCTTGTTTAAGGTTTTATGATTCAATGAAGATTCCAAAGGGCCAACACCCCCTTGGCGGGGGTCCGAGGGCAGCGCCCCCAGATAGGGGGGGTCTCACAGGGGCGACAGCCCTTGGCGAGCTCCAAGGTCAGCTTGGAAAATTTTTTTCTATCCTAAGTTGCTATGTTTAAAAATCAATAGAAAAAATGATTTTACGAATTTTAACATAAAATTTGTTTTATAATTTTAGTGGCAAATTCGGGAATAAGAAAAGTTGAAAACTGCTTGGAGGCAATTTTCGAGTCTCGTGTATCCAAGAAAATTGATCGATCAAATTTCTCTCTAGTTCAATTCACTAAAATTCCAAAATTCATACTTGTTCTAGATTTCGAATTGAATTTTATCCGATCAAACATTTGGGTGAACCACAAATAGTTTGATCTAAAAGTGTGATCCATGACTTTCAATTCATCTGATGATTCAATCGTGTTCTTATTCAGGAATAATCTCTACAATTATAAGGGAACACGATGTCAAACGAATAACATAAGGGAATGAAGATTCCAAATTGATTAGTCAATCAATTACCATAGATAGCTACACAATTAAAATTAAACAATGTTTTTCCCACTTCCTCGCATAATTTTAATTTACACAATATTTTTCTTGTTCCTCAATTACGTAACAATCTTGTCTCTGTTGCAAAACATTGCAAATCTAATAATGTTTCCGTTGAATTTTTTCCTTATCATTTTTTGGTTAAGGATCTTTGCACGGGGGCGCATCTAATGCGGGGAATGAACATTAATGATGTCTACTTTGCAGCCATGAATTCTCTTCATTGTCTTTCTCAAACCAATTCCACGACCAAGTCAACCGAGACGATTTACTCATGGCATCACAAGATTGGACATCCCCCTATCAAAGTTTTAAAATTTTTACTTAAGGTTTTTAGGACTAGATCAAAATAAAATGTCTAATACTTTATTTCATTGTGATGCTTGCTCTATTAATAAAATCCATAAAATGCCTTTTGGTGCAAATTGATTTATCGTTACTAAACTGTGAGAACTTGTGTATCCAGATGTTTGGGGACCGGTCCAACTATCAAATGATGGCTATGCTTATTATGTCATCTTTGTTGATTTTTTTTCTCCAAATACACGTGGCTACATCCAATGAAACGAAAATCGGATCTTGCGGCCCAATTTCCACAATTCAAAACATTGGTTGAAAAATTTTATCACACACCTCTAATATCACTTTTTCTAATAATGGAGGTGTATATGTCGGTCTCATCCCTTACCTTCAACAACATGGCATTTCTCACCTCACAACTCCACCACATACACCGGAACAAAATTGTGTGGCCGAAAGATGTCACCGCCACATAGTTGAAACCGGTCTATCTCTTCTACATCATGCCAACTTACCCCTCACATTTTGGTCCCACGCTTTCCAAACCACAGTCCACCTAATCAACCACCTACCCACAAAAATACTAGATTCCAAATTTCCATTTGACCTATTATACAACATATCACCAAACTACACAAAATTAAAACCTTTTGGCTGTTTGTGTTGTTGGACTAAAAGAACCAATGAGCCTGATCAGAAAAAACCTCTAAGTCTCACAATACACACAACAACTGAAGAAGAACACAACAGCTGATACTCACTTTGCAGAGTTACAAGATCTGAAGTTATTCACAACAGCTGAAGTGTTAGTCTTCAGATGTTGTGATGTTAATTTTTGTCTTCAGTAGTTTTCTTTCAATATTTGTAAAAGTCTGATGAGTATTTTACTCATCAGATGTTGTAGTTTAATTTCAGTAGTTTTAGTTCTTCAGTAGTTGTAAGAGGTTGTCTTCAGTAGTTGTAAACATCCTCAGTAGTTTTGGTTATTTCAGTTGTTATCTTTTGTCTGTTAGGTGTCAACATCATGTGACATCATCAGACGTCACTGTTTCTATATAAGGGCAGTTGACATATTGTATCTGTAACGAAGTTAGTGCGAATTGAATGAGATTATTCCTTTTGCAGAATTCTCTTTCTATAACAACTTGTGCTTTACTGTTCTATGAGATTAACTTTGTTCTTGCTAATTTTGAGCTAATTCATCGTTGAATTCCGCTGCTATATCCTAATATTGATTAAATGAGAACATCTGATCCTACAATTGGTATCAGAGCAGGTTAATCATTGATTGATTAAACAATTGATCTCTGAAACTGCTCAATTCAGTTCTCTGGTTGATCAAATTAGCCGATTAGTAAGAACTTGTTATAGTTTGAAGTTTTCTGATAACTTCTGTTGATTTGTTTTTCAATATCAATTTGTTTTGAATCAATTGGTTGAAGTTTGTGTTAATTCATTTGAATTTTGTTGATATTGATTGAATCTGAGATCATGACAACTCCAAACAATGATCCGCACAACACAGGCTCTGCAACCAAGCCTCCGATGCTGGTTCGGAGTGAGTACAACATTTGGCAACGTAGAATGCTACATCACCTGTCAATTAATAGTGCAGGATGTTGGAAATCTGTAGTGCATGGTCCGTATAAACCCATGATCACTGATCCTGAAACTAAAATCATGATTCCGAAACCATCGGATATGTATTCAGATGAGGATATCAAATTGTTTGAAATTGATGCGAAAGCTCATGGTATTCTAGCCATGGCTTTACCGAATGAGATTTATTCAGGCTTGATGCATCATGATACTGCTCATGATCTCTGGGTTGCACTGAAAGAACAATTCGGTGGAACCGATGAGGTTTTAGCAAATACTAGAGAAATCCTTGCTCAACAGTATGAGACTTTTTCTCATAGAAAGGGTGAGTCATTGACCCAACAATTTGAGCGGTTTTCATGTTTGATTTCTGAATTGAAAATGGTTAAGCAGGAGTATACAAATAGTCAGATGAACAACAGATTTCTCACATCACTGCCTGAGAGATGGGACACTTATACTATTTTCTTACGCTCTAATGCAAATCTAGAGAATCTATCTCTCACCCAACTCCATGGGAAACTCTTAACTTTTGAGAGAGAGGTAGAACAGAAGAGAAAACTGTCTTCATCTGGCAAACTCACTGATGATTTCATTCCCGGCAATACTGCATTGATAGGTCAAGAGTCAGAATATACTGGGTCTGAGTGTTCTTATGATGAACATATTGACTTTTCTACTAATAGTGCTGAACATGCTTTTGTGGGAGTTGATGGTAATGCAGGTACATATGGTGATAATCTGTGTTTTGTGATGGATGATTTGAAGGGAATTCCAGATGATGATCTGGAGGAGATGGATATATTAAGTCAGATGGCATTAATCAACATTAGATCTCAAAAATTCTACAAAAGAACTGGAAGAAAATTTCCCGGATTATCTGGCAAAACCAAAGTTGGTTTTGACAAAGGGAAGTTGAGGTGCCACAAGTGTCACAGGCTTGGTCATTTTGCTAGAGAGTGCAAATCCACTGGATCTAGTTCCTCTGCACCCTTTGTGACCTTTCCTAGCAATAACCCACAAAACAAAGGACAACAATCTTCTGGATCGGGTCAACAACAATTTTATCCAGCTCATTTTGTACCACAAAGTCCTATGCCTTATCCAAATCCTTGCTTCTATATGCCACAATCCACTCACACTCCAGCACTAATACCTTCTCAATCACCTGCTCTTCCTGACCCCAGCAAATCTCAAACAAATCAACAGCCTCAACAACAACAACATCAGAGCTTCTTCACTCCTGGAGTAGCTGATTGGAGTAGTTTACCTGATGACTTATCTGATTTCAATATGCAGTTGTACTCTGAAGCTGGTCCACATGGTGGAGACAATCCATTTGGGAATCTTGCTTTGATGGCTATAGATTTAACTGACACCTCAGGTCCAACTTCTTCAACATCACAGGTATCATCTGAATCGAAAGCTAAGTTGTGTTCAGAATCATGTATTTCAGCATTTGCTTCCATTAGAGAAATAAATGTTGAATTAATCAATGAGAAGTTGGATTTAGAAAAGGCTGTGACTAAGAATAAAACTGAATTTGAGAAAGTTTTGAATGAAAAAGAGTCTGAAATTTATAAACTCAAGTGTCAATTGTCTGATGAAAAGGCTAGGGTGGAAGTCATGCTTGTAAAACACAATGATCTGAAACAAACACTTGCAGCAACCCAAGTAGAGTGTGAAAAATGGGTTGAGTCTTGCAAGGGGTTTGAGATGTTATTAAACAAACAAACAGCATCAAATGTGAAGTTTGGTATTGGATACAATCACACTGCCCCTCCAGCTGATTATACACCAAAAAATCTTGACTGTGAGTCTGAAGGGGACAGTGTATACCAATCCACCAAATCTTCAGAAAAGTCTGATGCTGAAGAATCCTCTGAAAGTGAGTTAAGTGCATGCAAATCTGAGTCTGAAACTGTGGATATTGAGACATATTCTTATTCTATTGGATGTACAAATGTCATTCAGGGTGACACATGTCAAGATAGTGTTTTAATTGAAATTAATCCTGATGAAAAAGTTTCCAATGAATTAAATTTAAAACTGATTGAGTCAGATGGGCATGGCACTGGAGAGAAAGATGCACGGCTTCTGATAAGCCAGAGTGTCTCATCAGCAGTTATAGAAAAAGCTGGTAATGTTACAACTGATGATGAAAATTGTGTTGATAGACAAGTGCTGAAGAATAACTCTTCAGAGGTTGTCAACACATCAGTTGTTGTCAAAATGTCTACAAATACTGAAGCCCCAAATGTTCTGAAGAACAAAAATTCAGTATCTAAGTCTTCAGTACTTGTAGATACTCACAAGGAGAAGCACAAGAGGGTGCCTTGTGAAATTTGTAGGTTGTTTAATCATTCTTCTGATGAATGCTGGTACAGAAGAGGATCTAAATTCAATAAAATTAAGCACAAAAACAAGAATATAATCAAGATGAAAAATGAATTTTGTTCCAAATTCGTACCAGAATCATCAGTAGGTTCAAAATCTGGAAAATCCTCACAGGGAAATGAGTCAAGTAAATCCAAGAAAAGTAAAGGGGTTTTTCCAGATTCAAAGAAACAGTACTTGAAACCTTCTTTATTACCCAAAGAAGTTAAGGAAATGAAACACAAAAATTTGAAGTCAAGTATTGATGTTTCTAAGGAAATCAAAACTTTGACTCAAAACCAGCATCAATTGGTTATGATGATGCAACATCTGCTAGGAAGAGCCAACATAGTAGATGCCTCTGTTGCTTCATTTCATAAGAAGAAACCAAGGTCAAAAACCAAGGTTAAATCTTTTGAAAAGAATGATTAAAGTGTTGCTTCAAATGAAAATGTTAATTTTGTTTCTTCATGTGTTAACAGACCCAAAACCAAACTGGTTTGGGTCCCAAAGTCTAACTGAGTGTGTTGATGTATGCAGGGTCCTTCAGCATGACAAAATAGCATCTGGTATGTTGACAGTGGAGGATCCATGCATATGACTGGGAGCAGATCTCTTCTTAATGACTATTTTATAGGAAGGAAGGGATTTGTGTCTTTTGGAAATGATGCTAAGGGTTATATTATAGGGAAAGGTTATGTGACAAATGGTGAGATAAGGTTTGATGATGTGAATCATGTAGAGAATCTTAAGTATAATCTTCTGAGTGTCAGTCAGATGTGTGATAAGGGTCACATTTCTCTTTTCACCAAGCAAGACTGTAGGATATTGTCTTCTGAAGTGTTGCCTCTGATTGGCAAAGTCTTAGATGAGTATACTGTCCTTAAGGCTAACAGAGTGGGAAAGGTTTATGCCTTTGATTTGTCAAAGAAAATCTCTGTTAAAGGTCATCCTTGTTTATTCTCTAAGGCTTCTTTCAAGGAATCAAATCTGTGGCATAGAAGATTAGGTCATGTGAATCTCAAAAACATGAATCAACTGGTGAAACATGGGTTGGTTAGAGGTCTTCCAATGAAGGATTTTAGTTGTGATGAGAATTGCACTACTTGCTTGAAAGGGAAGCAACACAAAGTTTCTTTTCCTCCAATTGGTGATCCCAAATCCACTGGTTGTTTGCAAATGTTGCACATGGATTTGTTTGGGCCAGTGAAGGTCATGAGTATGGCAAAGAAGAAGTATTGCTTAGTAATTGTTGATGATTACTCAAGGTTTGTCTGGACCTTCTTCTTGCACTCAAAAGATGAGGTTGCCAAGTCCATTATAAACTTTGTGTTGTATGTTGAGAAGCAATATTCTCTTCCTATCAAGTGTGTAAGGAGTGATAATGGCACAGAATTTAGAAATCATATTCTGGATGAATTTTATCTGGCAAAGGGAATTAAGAGGCAGTACAGCATTCCTAGAACTCCTGAACAAAATGGAGTGGTTGAAAGGAAAAATAGAACTTTGATTGAAGCTGCCAGAACAATGCTTGCTGATTCTGGTTTGCCATTGACCTTCTGGGCAGAAGCTGTCAATACAGCTTGCTATGTGCAAAACAGGGTTTTGGTAAATCAAAGATGGTTGAAAACTCCTTATGAAATGCTTCATACTTTAACCCCATTGATTTCTTTCTTCAGAACTTTTGGATGTCCATGTTATATCCTCAACACCAAAGATCAACTTACAAAATTTGACTCCAAAGTTGATGCAGGATATTTTGTTGGCTATTCTTCAACTTGCAAGGCTTACAGAGTGTTCAACTGCAGAACAAAGATGGTTGAAGAAACTCTTCATGTCAAATTCAATGAATGTCCAAAAGATTCTATTCCACAAAATCCTGTTGAGATGTTTAATCTAGACATCTTGCAACATGAATCCTATCAATCCCCAGTTGAGTCTATTGGTGTGGAAGATGATGCACCTAAAGCAGTTCCACCAACAGCTGCTATGGGAAACTCACAAGGTAGTACTGATGATGATGATGATGTTAGTACTCACCTGTTCAGGTTTAGTGATTCTCTGCCAAGGTCTGCTAAACCTGATGCTCCACCTGCTCCAGTAGTTCCTCCTAATACAAATGCTGATGAAATTCTGGAATCTTCTACATCATTTGAAATTCCTGCTGAACTGTTCCCTGGATCTTCATCAACTTCTGCAGCAACTGGACCTCCAGCAAACACTTGCACTGATCTTATTCCATATCAAGAACTGAAGGCTCATCCATTATCTCAAGTTCTGGGTGACATTTCTGCTGGTGTTTCAACAAGAAGTCAATTGTCAAATTTTTGTCTCTATGCCTTATTTGTCAGTCAGCAAGAGCCAAAGAACTATCACACAGCACTCAGAGACAATGGCTGGGTGGAGGCTATGCAGTTGGAGCTGTTGCAGTTCAAGAAACAACAAGTCTGGGAGCTGGTTCCTTTACCCCAAGGTAAGTGTGCAATAGGCACTAAATGGGTGTTTAGGAATAAAACTGATGAAAATGGTCAAATAATTAAGAACAAGGCCAGACTGGTTGTACAGGGGTTCTCTCAGGAAGAAGGTATTGATTATGATGAAACTTTTGCCCCTGTAGCCAGACTGGAAGCAATTAGATTGTTTTTAGCATATGCTGCCTTACACAAACTAAAAGTTTTTCAAATGGATGTCAAAAGTGCTTTTTTATATGGTAAAATAAAAGAGAAAGTGTATGTGTGTCAACCACCAGTTTTGAGGACAATAAACATCCTGATTGGGTGTACAAGCTTGATAAAGCTCTTTATGGGCTGAAACAAGCACCTAGAGCCTGGTATGACACTCTATCCACTTTTCTTCTTCAAAATAATTTCACTAGAGGCTCCATAGATAAAACTTTGTTCATAAAGAAAGTAGGACAGCATAAGCTCCTTGTTCAAATTTATGTTGATGAATAATTTTTGCTTCATCTGATCCAAAGTTGTGTGCTGATTTTACTGAGTTAATGACCAAGAATTTTGAAATGAGTGCCATGGGGGAATTACAATTTTTCTTGGGTCTTCAAATCAAACAAAGTCCTGATGGCATTTTCATTCATCAATCCAAATACACAAAAGAGTTGTTAAAGAAATTTGATTTGCAAAATTGTAAACAATGTTCTAACCCCATGAGCAGCACCACACAACTTGATGCAGATTTGAAAGGTAAATCAGTTGATGAAACACTTTATAGATGTAAGATTGGTTCCTTGATGTATCTCACAGCATCTAGGCCTGACATTATGTTTGCTACATGTGTTTGTGCTAGATTTCAGGCTGCACCTAAAGAATCTCATTTGATTGCTGTTAAAAGAATTTTCAGATACTTGCAGGGCACTCAATCACTGGGAATTTGGTATTCCACTGGGCATTCCTGCAAGCTGGTTGCTTTCTCTGATAGTGACTATGCAGGATGCAAACTTACCAGAAAATCAACTTCTGGTGGTTGTCAGTTTCTAGGAAACTGTTTGGTTTCTTGGCAGAGTAAGAAACAAACATCTGTGGCCACTTCAACAGCTGAAGCCGAGTACATTGCTGCTGCAAGCTGTACTTCACAAATTCTCTGGCTTCAGACCCAACTTTTGGATTATGGCATCAAAGAGTCTAAGACACCATTGTTAATGGATAGTGCCTCAGCTCTTTGTATTGTCAAGAATCCAGTTCAGCACTCTAGGACCAAACACATTGAAATCAGACATCATTTTATAAGGGATTGTTTTGAAAAGGGTCTGATTGATCCAAAGTTTGTTCCTAGTGCTGATGAACTTGCAGATATCTTTACTAAGCCTTTAGACACTTCAACTTTTCAAAATTTAGTTCTAAGGCTTGGTATGCTGCAACTTGAATAAATTGGTTTTCACACTAATAAAATTCCATCCACCAGTTAAATTTTCAAAAATACAAAAATATTCACCTTTATCAAAACTCAAATTTTTGTATCACCTTGCAACTCCTGATATTTTCAGTAAATACTGATAAGTATCAGAAGTACTGATTCAAGGAAAAATATGACCTTTACCAATATTATCAGTTAAAAGTACTGATGGGTTTTGGTTGACAAAGTACTGAAGGTCAAAAATATTTCACAAAGTCTGATGAACAACTTTTGTTCACAAGTTCTGATGACAATTTTTTCACAAAATCTGATGAGAAACTCTGATGCTTCACAACGTCTGATGAGCAATTGATGAAAACAGCTGATGAACAAAAACTGTCAACAACACCTGATGAGTAACTTTACTCTTCAGTTGTTTCAACCACTGCTGCTTTCTCTTTATAACATCTGAAGAACAACTTCCAATATCTATTTAATCCAAACCCTCTTCAGTTGTTTCATTACCACTTCATCAGAACTTTCAATCTTTTTCAAAAACCTATCTTCCCTCTCAAGTCTCTGCTTCCATGGCGACAATAACCCTTAAACCTCGTCATAATTCCGTTGCATACCTCACCAAATCATCCTTCTGGTCCAAATTTGATGAAGTTGTTGATCTCATGAATGCATCTCAATTTCAAACCGCGTTTCTTATCAATCCAACAATTCATGTTGAATCTATTCATCAATTCTGGATGAATGTCGAGCTCATTAATGTCGGCACTGGTGTCCTCTCTCTCCGCTCTACAGTAAATGGACACAATGTGCACATCAGTCCAGCCAAACTGAGGGATGTTCTTCAACTTAATGATGCAAACTTAGTCACTCAATTTCCAAAGAACCTCACTGACCTTTGCTTCACAAGTCACGAATACCAGGGTGACTTGAGTGACTCAACTCTGTACAAGAAGAACTTCAATGATCCTGAGCGTCTTATTTTTCACATGATCAACATCTGCCTGGCTCCAAAATCATCTTCTTGGGACCAGATGTCATCAAAGTGGCAACAGGTACTTTACTCAATTCTGGAATCCAAAAACCTAAATTTTTCACAAATCTTATTTTCAGAATTAACTGAACATGCTGCTAAACCTGTTTCCTCCAGATGGCTTCTTTACCCACGTTTTATAATGGCCATCATTGAGGTATATTCCCGACACAACACTAACCTCACACTCAAAGAGGCTGCCCGAAAGCTAAAACCCAAGCATAGGGAACCCACAGTCTCCATTTTCAAATCTAAATCCAAAGTCCCCACCAAACCACATTCCAAAAAGCCCAAAAAGGCTGCTCAGGGAAATGAGTCCCCTGAGTCTGCCCATGCCTCACCAAGGCATGATATGGCCACTGGAAGTAGTCAGCCAGTGGTACATCAGACTCTACCAGCTGAAACCGCCCAAGATTTCTCTCAACAGGAACTTGGTGCAACCATTGAAGGGGTAGACACACATCTAGAGCCTCTTTCATTTGAAAAGGTTTCTATTGAACAGCACCAATCTCCCCGGGTGCATTCTGCTTCACAGCCTATTACTACTGAAACCACCCAACAAAGCCCAACATTTGTGATTGACCAAATCCTGGATCAGCTAAACACTCCTATCTCTACCCAGACACCTATTACAACTGGGATTAGTTCCAACATTGAGGGGGAGGATCAAAGTGTTTCTGATAACCCACAGGATTTTGACTACAATATCAGATCTCCTAGTGTGGACAGAGAGATTCTGACATCTGACAGGGCTGCTACTTCATCACCTCCATCATTTGGAGTGATTGATAGTAGTAACATATCTAAGACCCTGCCAGAGGCAACAACTGATGAAGGGTTTATCCCTGAGGTTGGAAGTCCCCAGTACCAAGACAAAGGGGCACCTGAACATGTTGAGCCACACTCAACTCAGGTACATCCTGATACTATCAGGAGGTCAGATGATTTAGCCAAGGCTAATGATGACCAAAGGACCCTATCTGATGTTCTACACCAGAACAAACTTCTTGAGGCTGATGTCTGCAGGCTCAATGAGCTGCTCACCAAGATGTCCAAGGACAAAAGTCCATCTATCCTTATTACCCCACAGATGGCACCTTCAAATCTTGAAGGTCCCCCAAACACTTCCACATCTATTCCACAACAAAATAAACCACCAGCCTCTGTTTCAGGCACTAATCCCTTGGGTTCAAGCCCCCCAGAGGCATTAGTTGCTGCCTTTATCACAGTCCTACCTCTCATCACTCCCTTGCTCAAGAATATCATAACCCAAGCCCTTGATGAGAGGCTTCCCTCCCAAAATCAAATCCAGAACATGATTAATGATGCAGTAGCTGCCAAACTTTCCACACTTCAAACTACTTCTTCCCCTGCAGCCAAAAAGGGGGAGTTAGGAAAAGATTCAGGTGTTGAAATCAAAAGGTCAAGAAATGAAGAAGAAGAAGGTGCTTCTGAAAAGTGTCCAGTCATACAAGTCACTTACAAGAGACAGAAGAAGACAAAGTCTGTTGATGTTGCTATTAATGTTGAGGAGGAGACTGAGAAAGAGGTTGAGGTGGAGGTTGAGAAAGAGACTGAAGAAGAGGTTACAACCTTTGTATCTGAAATGGAATCTGCAAATCAAGAGGTTGAAACAGAGGAAGATCAAGCAAAGGAAGGTCAAGATCATATGGTTGGGGTTGAGAAGGAGAAAGAACCTGATGTAACTGATGTTCAAAAGCAACAAGTTGATCCTTCTACCAAATCAGCTCAACTTATTGATGATGATGCACCTCCCAAGAAAAGGAGATTTTTGAGGATTCAAGAAGAAGAAGAGACTGATGAAGAAGACAGGCTTCCCATTTCTACTGTGATGAAAACAAAAGTTCACAAGCCTGAGTCTTCAAAAACTGATTCAGAATTAGTGGTTCAGAAAAAGGTAGTAAAATTACCAGCAAACTATGTGCCAGAAAAACCTTTGATGTTTGGACAGAATCCAAAAATATCACCAGAATCTTAGAGGTTAGCAATAAAAGTCAAACTTGAAGAGGAAGAGATCCAGAAGAAACATGATGAGAACATTCTGAGATTGGTTGATAAGGAATACCCTCAGACATCAACCATCATAGCAATGAAGAAAGAAGCACAAAGATTGTATGCTCTGAGGTTTACATATCAGTATAGGAAAGAACAAATCAGGATGTGGCCTGATCCAAGAATGATAGACAGGATCCACAGGAGAGATGCTCCAGCTGCTTATGCAAGAAGAATTAAAAAGGTAATAAGTGCTGATATTATGTTGGGATCTGTGCTTGATCCTTGGGAAATCATAGGAGATTTTAAAAGTGTGTATAACTCTGGTTTAAAAGCCCCCAAGTTTCTAGAGAATAAGATGATCAAGAAAGGGTTGGTATACAGAAAACTGGAAGGGGTAAAACAGAATGAATTACCATTATTTCCGGAAGGGAAGCATCCAGATGAGTTTGTGTACAGAGAGATAACAAGGGTGGAGCTACATGATGGGACAACGGCCAGGTACTTATCAGAGTACTATGGACCTGAGTCATTTTTTGAAGGTGAACCAGAAAGGCTGACTCCTGAAGAAAAGGTGATTTTGTTGGAAGCCTATGTCAGGGAGTCCTTCAGACTTATCTATGATCAATAGCTTCAATGAGAGGGGTAAATGCTCATAGTCCATTTCCCCAATGGAGTTCCCTCTCATACTTTGACAGTCAGATTTTCAGAAGCTGTTGATTACCAGGCCTGCACTTAAATTGGTCATTTTGAAGCTGATCTCAAAGAAAAAGTCAGATCTTTCAGCCTGGGATGCCAAATAAGTGAGACAGTCAATAATTAGAGGTTTTTGGCTGCATTGGTTCAGGGGGAGTTTGTTGGACTAAAAGAACCAATGAGCCTGATCAGAAAAACCTCTAAGTCTCACAATACACACAACAACTGAAGAAGAACACAACAGCTGATACTCACTTTGCAGAGTTACAAGATCTGAAGTTATTCACAACAGCTGAAGTGTTAGTCTTCAGATGTTGTGATGTTAATTTTTGTCTTCAGCAGTTTTCTTTCAATATTTGTAAAAGTCTTATGAGTATTTTACTCATCAGATGTTGTAGTTTAATTTCAGTAGTTTTAGTTCTTCAGTAGTTGTAAGAGGTTGTCTTCAGTAGTTGTAAACATCCTCAGTAGTTTTGGTTATTTCAGTTGTTATCTTTTGTCTGTTAGGTGTCAACATCATGTGACATCATCAGACGTCACTGTTTCTATATAAGGGCAGTTGACATATTGTATCTGTAACGAAGTTAGTGCGAATTGAATGAGATTATTCCTTTTGCAGAATTCTCTTTCTATAACAACTTGTGCTTTACTGTTCTATGAGATTAACTTTGTTCTTGCTAATTTTGAGCTAATTCATCGTTGAATTCCGCTGCTATATCCTAATATTGATTAAATGAGAACATCTGATCCTACATGTGTTTTCCATGGTTACGTCCTTACGCCTCCTCCAAACTACAACCACGATCCACCAACTTCCTTTTTGTTGGTTACTCGTACTAAAAATCGGCATACAAATACTATGATCCTGTCTCCCATCGTCTTTACCATTCCCGTCACGTGGAGTTTATCGAACACATCTTCCCACTCAAAACAGAATCTCCACTCAACTCTACTCTACCAACACCTGACACATTTTTATCCAAATCCCCTGCACAAATTCCATCATCGTTTAATCATACCCACTCGCCTACCATTCCCATACACCACAACCCCATTCCCATGCAAACCCCCTTTCATTGCCCAATTTCACTATACCCTCAAGTAACTCATCTAACGTTTCACCCATTAACCCTTTACTTGATCCTAACCTCTCCCCTCACAATCTGTTTCCACACCTTCAACCCCAACCACTTCATCACCAATCACAATCACATCACCCACCCCCACATCTGCTACCCCACCTACACCTACGCCTCAATCTACCACTCGACCACAAAGAAAAAGAAAACCAAACGCCAAATACTTCAACTCCAACCTAGTTAACGCAACCACTTTCCATCCCCTACTAATACTCATACTCAAGCCTCCAAACACCCTTATTGGCAAAGCGCAATGGATTTAGAATTTAACACCCTTCTCCAAAATCAAAGTTGGGAACTCGTCCCTCCCACCTATCAAAAACCGATTGGATGCAAATGGGTGTTTAGAGTAAAAAGATATCCCGACGGTCCAGTTGCCAAATACAAGGCCCCTCTTTGTGGCAAAGGTTTTCACCAATAATATCGCAAAGAATACTTTAACACATTTAATCCCGTCACAAAACCTGTCACCATCCGCACCATCCTCTTGATTGCTCTCTCAAAAAATTGGTAGTTGCGTCAACTGGATGTCAATATTGCATTTCTTCATGTTACACTTCATGAGACTGTCTTTATGACTCAACCACCCATTATGTCGATAGTTAATTTCCATATCATCTCAGCAAGCTCAAAAAATTATTGTATAGTTTATAACAAGCACCTCGCACTTAATATACTGAGCTCACAACCTTTCTTCTACACTTTGGATTCAAATAATCTTTAGCTGATCCATCCCTATTCATCTATCAACGTTGCAACATCACTTGTTATTTCATGGTCTTTGTTGATGGCATTGTTCTAATAGGTTATGACTCCAAGTTTCTTAACTACTTTATCACAGCCTTTAGTAACAAGTTCTAAGTAAAATATCTTGGTTTGCTCCACCATTTTCTAGGTGTTGAAGTCATTTCCACACCTGCCTGTCTCTTCTCATCTCAACATCGTCACATCCAAGACGTCCTCAACCAATTTCACATGGAGGACTCCAAAGATGTCATCACTCACCTTAGCACATATGATCCCTTATCCCCCAATGAACCTTCCCCCTTGGTTGATGCTACTCCATACTGTAAACTTGTCAAGTCGCTTCAGTACCTGGCCTTCACTAGTCATGATATCTCGTTTGCCATCAAAAAACTTTCTTAATTCATGCATGCTCCTTTTCAAACAAATTGGCAAGCACTCAAATGATTCCTCCGTTATCTAAAAGGAACCATTTATCACAGACTTTTTCTAAACAATATCTCCTCTCTCGACCTTCTCGGATTCCGATTGGGGTGGTCTTAATGATGCGGGGTGCGCGCTCCACTATGGCTTATATTCTCCACCTTGGAACCAACATAATCTCATGGAATTCTACTTGTAAAAAGTCAGTCTCCCGCTCCTCCATTGAAGCCGAATACAAAGCTTTGGCAAACGATTCGGCTGAACTCATACGGCCTAAGAATTTACTTCAAGAATTGGGCCTTCTTACTAACCACAAGCCGACTTTATTTTGTGACAATACCGGGGGAACTTATCCTTGTGCAAACCCGGTTTACCACTCACGGATGAAACATGTTGCCTTTGACTATCATTTTGTACGAGAACAGGTATAAGTTGGGCTATTACGTTTTTGCCACATCAGCTCACAAGACCAACTTGCGGATATGCTCACCAAGCCACTGAAAAGGGCCTCCTATCTTCAAAACCACTCCAAAATTGGCGTATCCAATGGATCCTTCATCTTGCGGGGGTGTATAAGGGAACACGATGTCAAAGGAATAACATAAGGGAATGAAGATTCTAAATTGATTAGTCAATCAATTACCATAGATAGCTACACAATTATCTCCTATACATTTGCTATTTCCTTCTTGTATTTTGCCAGTAAATGGCATGGATATGTATATTGTAAACATCAAGTAGAAATTGGTATGAAACACTAGAACACAAGTTTATGAATAACTCTCACAATTGATTAATCAGAAAAATATAACTCAAAAAACTGATTACAATGATACCACATATTTGGTATTTATAGGCTAGCCTAAATTGCTAGAAAAGTAAAAGAATCCAACATCAGTTCTAATACCAAACATTCCGGTATTGCCGGCTTGGAATCCCTTTTTTGTAGCCACCAAACTTGCAGCTAAAAAAAATCCACTCACTTGTGGAGGATAGTTTAGGAATTAACAAACAAAAAATACACAAATTATTCAATACTGCAACTCAATGGCAATAGCACACACTTTCATCCGCTCAGGGAAAACGAGGAAAAATTTGACACCAATATGGTACTGCACACAGATGAGTGAAACTCCTTGTACATCTTTAATAGATGATGTCGCATGAAGAATCGAGAACCCATGCGGAAAATCAAAGGAAGGAAATGGTGTCACACCCCCACCTCTCGTCACCTATTGATGATGTCACTGAAATGGTTGCGGAAGCATAGTGGTGATGTCTCATATATGAGGTGTGACTTACTTGATTCGGTGTCACAACAAACAGATTTACTTAAAGATAACATATTATAAGGGTTTCGTAATCACAACCAACTTACAGCTTACAAACTATGTTTATTACACAATCTAACTTATTTAATTACAAGTTTTCCAAAAGTTCAGCCTCACCAATGGTCACTGTCTCCCTGCAAAAGTTTTAAGTTTAAAAAGATCAGCACAAAGCTGGTGAGTTCGCAATGTTCAAGTTAAACGATATGATATGATATGAAAGTTCTCAATATATACATTTCAAGATAACCGTCGGTAAATATCTTAGTGCCTCATTGTCTTAATGTCTATCACTACATTGAGAAGTTCTGGAAACAGGTAACAAACATTTACACCAAGGGGAGTTTCAAGCTCCCGGCAAATGTGTTGTGAGCCGATAGTACTATCATTGTACCCCGTTCGGCCCCACATGGGTTCACTAGATACAGTTCAAGGAATGAGGACTTTAAGTTACTGTGATAGTGTTCTGTTCTACAAGCAAAATCCCATGAAATCCACAAGTTCTCAACAAGTCACATGAAATCACACAGATAACATTGATACATATCATATAATCGAGAAAAGTTCCACAGTAGTACCCCGGTGTTTATAAAACATTTAAAAGAAAAGGGGTTGTACGAAACTCACCTGAAGTCACAAGGGTAGTGAAATCACACACATAATGAAATCACACAGATAACAGTGATACATATCATATGTTGAATTGAAGGCAAACCATATATGCAATATGTTACAAAATTTAATGATCAAATTATAAGATGCTTAGGCACCTTAGGTTGAGTTAAAGAGACAAGTCCCCTTTTTGATGAAAGTTTTGAATGGTTGCTTTTGCCTCCATCTGTCAATAAATAATAACATTCGTTTGTAATTATATAATTTAATTAAACATTAAAAAATAAGACAAATTAGCTTTAAATAATCCAAACTTTGATCAATTGACCGCTGCCGGTCCCAACTATGAAAATCCCCAATAATGGTCCGAACTTTCGACATATTTACCTCTGGCAGATTGCCGTCAAAAAAAACTAACGACGTTAACTTTTTTCGAGTTTCGGACGGATTTTTTAGGGCTTTTGTTCAGACGAAAAATACGAGTCGAATGACGTATAACTTACCTCGAAACGTTGCTTCAAATTTCCCAATTTTGGTGTTTAAACTTTCAATTCATCAAAGAAATCAATAAATTGGGATATTTGGAGCAACATTTCGAGGTAAGTTATATGTCATTCGACTCGTATTCTCCATTTAAACAAAAGCCCTCAAAAATCCGTTCGAAACTCTAAAAAAAGTTAACGCCGTTAGGGTTTTTTTGACGGCGGTCCGTCAGAGGTAAATATGTCGAAAGTTCAGAACGTTATTGGGGATTTTCATAGTTTGGACCGACAGTAGTCAATTGATCAAAGTTCGGATTATTTAAATCCAATTTGCCAAAAAATAAAATTATCATAATTTTAATAGTTTACTAAAACTCAGTAAACTATAATAAGATTTCAATTAAATGTAATCTTAAAATATTTTTTTTATAATTTTTACATATTATAATTGATATTTGTTATTTATAACTTTTAAATATTCTTAATTTTTATATTACCAATAGATGATAAATGTAACATATGAATCTTTACAAAAAAAAATTGTTTATAATATTTTAGATTTATTTAACTCATGTAACACATGAGTTTCTAATTATATATATATATAGGGAAGTGTTAAAATAATAACCCACTCTTAAGATTCAAATGACTAAAATAGGAAGTAGATTGATATTGAAAAGATGATCATTAAGATTCAAGGAACACCCTTGAATAACACTGTTAGTTTAGATTAACTTGCCATTAGCAAGTTCAATGACATAAGGAGTTTCTAGATCTACCGTAGGCAATGAAAGAAATGATGCAAATTCAGGAGAGATAAAACTCTTATATGCCCCTGTATCAAACAGAACGGATGCGTAAAGATTATTATGAAGAAACGTACCAGTGACAATATTCGCATCATGCCTCACCTCGGTCGCACCAATCTGAAAAGCTCTCCCCCTAGCTTCATTTCCCTGATTGGTGTTGTTATTGTTCGGAGAGTTTCTCATAAAATGGTCAGGACTTCCACACTTGAAGCATGACCTGTTGGTTTGAGTGGTGCTTGGTTTAATGGTTGAGCAGGAAAGTTACAATATTTAGCGTAGTGTCCTACTCGATTACAGTTCAGACAAACAGGACATGGTCCTGTGTGATGGAATGGATACTTGTTGCATTTGGGCGCCTGCCCAATGTAAACTTTCCTCTCAGGAACAGTTGCACCGTAGTTCTTCACCGTTGGTTTGTGCTGACTGGTCTCAACCGGAGTTTTCGTTTTGGTCTTACCAAACCACTTTCGTTTGGTACCTTTTGAAACATTTGAGGTACCGACATCACTACGGCCCACTGCCGTCTGAGTTTTTACGATCAAAGTACCACTCCTTACCGCTTCATTGGTAAGCTTAGTGGTCAAAAGATTTGTACATTTGAGAGTGGTAGGTTCAGCTGCAGTCACAATTCCCCGAATCTGGGAACCAAACCCTTGATATACTTCTCAATCAAAGCTGCTTCCGTAGGAAACATATTGGGAAGTATACAAGTATGTTCGTGAAACCGATCGGTATAAGCTAAACAATCAACACCGATCATCGAGTGATTCCATAATTCCTCCAGGAGTTTTTGAATCTCAGTGATTGGGCAGTACTCTGACATAATCAGAGTTTTGAAATCGTTCCAGCCCATTGAATCAACTGTAGCTGAGCCCAAAGTTTTAGCATGGGTATTCCACCGGGTTAAAGCTGAATCTTTCAGAGAACAAGCAGCATAAGACACCTTATGCTCTGCCAAACATTGGCTGATCTTAAGTTTTTTTTCCATTTCCTCAATCCACCTTAAGAGTCCGGCCGCTCCTTCTTTGCCCGTGAAAGTAGGAGGGTTGCAAGAAGCAAAGTACTTATAAGTACATCCTTGCTGTGGTGGATTAGGAGCAATTGTTTTTGTGGTTGTTGCACGGGTGGTATTATGAGTTTCTACGTGGCCACCAGTAGCATTATGTTCCATATGATCGTGGTCCCCACAAGAACCCGCAGTGACATGTGGTTGGTGTTGTGTCAAAACACCCCAAGCTGATAGCTGTTCTCTTACTATTCGTGCTATCATCTCTTCATTTAGTCCAGATCCACTTGCATCGGCAGGTGGAACCGGGTTCACGTCAGGGTTCACAGGTGGAACAATATTTGTTTCCAGATTTTCAGGTGGAACCACATTTGTTTCCGGATTGATCTGCGGATCCGGATTAAGTTCTACATTCATAGGTGGGACTTGATTCTGTTCAGGGTTAGTAACGTTCTTGGTAGCTTTCTTAGCTGGTCGACCTCTTTTAGGAGCCATTATTCTGCTCACATGTAGACAAACCCAGGTCAGTTCAAGAACATTAAAGATATAACCCGTTTGATCACATAAATTCAACCATATTTAGTCATATTGACAAATTTATGTTGAAATATGATTATAAGAAACTTAGTATAACTACATTGAAAAGATCCAGATATGTTCTCAGTACACAGTAATCATATAGATGCTGTAGTCATACTCAGTCTTTTTATTTCAAAGACATGTTAAAGTATTACACAGCTCACAACATTGTAATATAGATATGTTGTTACACATGTTTTTGATATATTATCAAACAGGACACTGATAAGTTCTCACACAAAAATGCTCTCATAGTTCTACGATACATTGCCATACAGGCAATATATATGTTCTCACAGAAAAATGTTCTCATAGTTCTACGTTGCCAAAAAGGCAATAGATATGTTCTCCCACAAAAATGTTCTCATAGTTCTGCGATACATTGCCATACATGCAACAGATATGTTCTCACACAAAAATGTTCTCATAGTTCTACGTTGCCATACAGGCAATAGATATGTTCTCCCACAAAAATGTTCTCATAGTTCTGCGATACATTGCCATACAGGAAACAGATATGTTCTCACACAAAAATGTTCTTACACAGAAATGTTCATACAAGTTCGATATTAATATATAGTTCATACATTAACACACATACAACAAAACAGATACAAACATATATCAAAAAAAAAACGTTTTATTACTATGATATACGTTTTATACAACCATGAAATTTTTGATACAAGGACTGCTAGAACACCATAACATCACAACTAACTACCAGGGATCTATTTTACATCCAAAACATCCCCCATACATCACACACCCTCAACCTATTCGTCTATTGCTGATGATATATACAATGAAGATCCCAAAATTAACCACAACCATATCATACTTACCGTAGAAAATACGGTAAACATGCTATCACGATGGCTATAGTTGCTAGTACTATAGCCAATCGTAACAACCCTCCTCCAAACTCAGCATCCTCACACCCTCCATCACCTCTCTCACTCTCACCGCCCTCACTCTCACAGCCTCAACATACTGCCAAAATACAACCATCATCACATGCATCATGGTCTGTCTCATCCTATCCTCTATAATCGTCTTCCAAGCTCTAGTGCCGGCCTCAAGAATCTCAAACTGCTCTACCAAAGTCTGGTGAGCTACACGTGTCTCAGTCAGGGTGGTACGGGTCTCCTGCAGAGAACCATACGACTGTCTCAGCTCCAAGCGAGTACTCTGCAAGTCCAAAGTAGCCTGCTGTAGCTGAGCTCTCATCTCAGCCTGTCGACAAGACTCACCCACCTCGTGAGTGGAGCCTGGAATATCTCTAGGGGCAAGCTGATGCCTAGGTGGTAACCCTGTGGTTTTGCGGGCCTGTCCCCGCATCCTCCTAATCCCAGTGTAAACCGGGACTCTCTTGGGTGATGGGCTCCTAGCCCGATGGTCAGCAGAGGTGTTATCATCAAATACCTGAGGACGTAGCGGTGGTGTATGTGGTACATGGGGTGGAGTCTGTGGCACTAATGGTGGTGTGTGTGAAATCTGCTGTACTACTAGGGATGCTGCAGAAGATGCTTCTGACGGATCCGAGTCAGAACTGGAGCTAGGACTAGGCGTATCGTCCAAAATCACATATGGAATCTGCCTGTTTATGTTGTTCGGATAATCAAGAGATCAAAGCTGGACATTTTATGATGTTTTTTGTGTTCAGTGTGATGAACATCTAGAAAACACCATAAAACACAAAATTCATGTCACACCACCACCTCTCGTCACCTGAGATGATGTCATTCGTCGTTCTAAGAAGATTGCTGAAGCATTGTGGTGATGTTTCAGCGATGAGGTATGACTTACTTGATCCGGTATCACAACACACAGATTAACTTAAGATAAATACATTACAAGGATTTCTTAATCACAACAATCATTACAATATATATACTAAATTTATTACATTATCTGATTTATTTAATTACAAGTGTTTAAAGTGCTGCCTCACCTGGTGGGTCACTGTCTCCCTGCAAAAATGTTTAAGTTTAAAAGGTCAGCACAAAACTGGTGAGATCGTAAAGTTCAAGTTGAAAAATATGATATGATATGTAAGTTCTCAAAATGTTCAGTTCAAGATAACCATGGGACCCGTATCTAGTTCCTTTCGGACTGTTCTGTTCTGTTCTATAAACATACTACCCGTCGCTTAGTGCCTCATTGTCTTAATGTCTATCACTACATTAAGAAGTTCTGCAAACAGATAACAAACATTTACACCAAGGGGAGTTGCAAGCTCCCGGCAAATGGGTTGTCAGCCGATGGTACTATCATTGTTTTCTGTTCGGCCCCACATGGGTTCACTAGATACAGTTCAAGGAATGAGGACTTTTAAGTTCTATGATAGGGTTTTGTTCTACAGGAAAAATCCCATGAAATTCACAAGTTCTCAACAGATCACATTAAATCACATAGATAACAGTGACACATATCATATGTTCCAGAAAGTTCCACAGTAATACCCCGATATTTATAAAACATTAAAAAGAAAATGGGTTGTACGAAACTTACCTGATATCTCACTGTTAGCAGAATATCACACAAACTAGTAATAATAGGATGATTCTGCATTTGTTTATGTTAAATTAGTTATTTATGTTTTAACTTACTGATTAGATCTTTTTGAACGTTCAATGTCAAAGACATTGCCTTGAAAGTCATCAAACCGATATTAGGTTTTTGATTAATTATTTTAGTGTCATATCATACAATGTATGATAATGTAGGAACCTGTATTGATTCAGGTTCCTAATACAAGTTTGATGACCAATTTGATTAATCAGAATAATCTCAGATAATCCAGATAGTTAATGTTGCTGATTATGATGCTAAAACAGTTTCTAGACGGATTTATGGCTTAGGAATGATCAATCCTTGTTATTGATTATTCAAATATCATGAAATATCACTATGTGATATTAGAATAGGTTTAATAACCATGTTTAACATACTAATCTGACTGTTATCATAAACATCAGATAATCATTCCAATGAGTATGTTAATGATTGTGATTAGTTTGAAACACTTGGATTTAATCTTGCATTTCAAAGATTAATCAAACTAATCACCAACATTGTCACAATCAAATGGTTTAAACCATTATAACCATTGTTATAATCTCATGCAAACCAGGCATTACAACGGATCAAAACAAGGATTTACCCGTTAACATATCGAGTTCTTCGTTTATAATCGATCCTAGCCATCATCTAGGCAATAATCAACAACCCTAACTATATCATTACGTTCAAAATCAAGATCTAATCAACCATTATCAAGCTAGAAGGTTAATATGAACCGTTGCCTAATCAGACGGATTTCTGGTTGTAAAACAACGATCAGGACTTGTAGAAACGTTCCTTGGCGCGATCCGGACGTTTAGGAACCTTTAAAATGATGTTTGGATGCTAAAAACCTGTGTTTGTGAGTCTGGAAGTCGAGCAGAAGCGAGAAAGAACGAAATGGATATCTTCTGCGTGAAAAACTGAGTTTTGATCCAATCTGCTGCCTCAATACATGCCAGGCACACCGCCCCGTGTGGCTGCTTGACCCCGGGGCGTAGTGCGCGGATTCCCCAAGATTTCAGATATTTTGTGGACTGTAGGCCTACCGCCTAGCGTGGAGGTCTGACGCCAGGTGTACCGCCTGGTACCCAATTTCTCAAATTTTTGGATTTTTTCTTCGTTTCGCGATTCCGGACAATCCGTAACTCCGTTTCACGCACGGTTTTTGCATATCTTCACCATTTCTCGCATACTATCAACCTGTAATAATTACAATTGCTAAATCAACGTGGATTTCAAGCACGACCATGTGCTCACGTCATTGATGACGTAATTCTCGAATGCAATTGTCACAATTCATATACATAAATTCAGGTCTGTTTTTTTATATAGAAATATTATACTCGTTGAAAAGATTAAAAAACACATGATTTTATGTGTAATTTTTTTGAAAAAAATAACGTATAAAAAGTTATAAACGTTTAAAAAAAACAGGGGGAAGTTGTTAAAAAGTCAACAATAGCTAAAATACCCATTATACCCCTCCAACCACATAAATTCCTTTTAATTCTCTTCAATGATGTGGCATACTTACAACCATTCATCTTAAAAATCAATGGCTTAGATTTCTTCATACACTTTTTATAGTTTTTCTCCTTTTTAGCTTAACCCTATATTATATATATATATATATATATATATATATATATAAGGAGAGGATCAAATGTTAACTCTTTCATACTGCGATAACCGAATAACAGCATCTTATTACTTTGGGCCCCACACTAAACTAAATCTAAAGGTGTAGGTTTTCTCTTTTTTTAAATTAATGTAGGGCCCACTTACATTGATAAAAAAGTATGAAAAACCTACACCTTTAGATTTACTTTAATGTGGGCCCCAAAGTAATAAGATGTAGTTATTCGGTTATCGTAATAAGGAAGAGTTAACATTCGAACCATCCCCTGTATGTATATATATATATATATATATGAAAATTTGAAATAAAACTTCTTATTTTGGAGAAAACTATTGTGTGTGAGTGTTTTTCACATTTTTATTTGTATAATAGAAAAATAAAAAGCCAAAGAAGAAAAAAAAATATTGGTAATGGCTGTAATTAATTTATAGGTTTTCTTTAAAATAAATTAAGGTCTTTTTACAAACCTTCCCTTATATATACAAATGTATGTATATATATATATGTGTGTGTAGACACGTGAATTTTAATTAAAGTTCATTTCACTTACCAAAGAAAGCACGTATTTCGTTGGGATTACATTTACTGTTGTGATGGTTATTCTTGCCAAACCTGGATATGTATGTGTAGCGGAATATATCTAGGATAAGGGGTAACTGTAGAATTATAAAAACTGCAATGGGTAGGAAGGCTAATCCACATATTGGAGTGAGCATCTAGAGTTTATGATGAGAAAAGACTAGGAACAATGTGTGTTGGATCGAGTTGTGTAATCTACACAACACTTTCACAAGGTATCTTCTACTGAGCTTGATAGATGCGGAAGATTCTATCAACTCAACTCAGGCACACTTACAAAACAGATTGAAATACACGAGTAAATTTGAATTCAAGGTTAAAGTATATTTCATTCAAATGTATAGTGAACATGACTCTTAGCTCAAGCACACAATCGTACCCAGCTCAATTTACAAGTGAACATATTTATACTAAAACCTACAGTTGTATTCTCGTATAAATACAAGGCTGGACATGATACTAGAAACAAACTAATGCTAAAACTAGTATACTGTTAAAGCTTGACAGGCCAAGCTATATTAATTACAATTAATACAAATATCTTCGTTGACTTTTACAATAAATTCTAAAACTACAAATGGCATTAATGTAACATATCTATGCAAGTCTGACAGATCTTTCTTGTTGCTGACTATCATTGGAATGTCTTCTGAGTTGGTCTTGATGATAGAAAGTATCTCTGAATATATCTATAAAAGTCATGGATCATGTCAGACTAAAGTCTTCTGAAGCCTTTGTATTCGGAAGCTTTTATTTTTCTTTAAGTATCTTGAAGAACAAGGTTATCTTCTAAAGATTCTTAGTCTTCTGAAACTCTCAAGTTTCTTCCTATGACTAGTTACATCCGGAAGATAACTCTGTTCTTTCGAAGATTGTATGGACTTCTGGAGTGGTGTCAAGGACTTAGAATATTTGGAGAGAATTAGCCTTTATGTTCTTACAGTCTCTCCCTAGGCTGATGCTACCAAACTTCATGTTTTTTTTCTCTGAGAGTTTTTGCCCTTGCCTTGACCCACTTAATGGCAATCCTGCCATCAGGACCATTGTCAGGATTGTGGAGAGGGAGCATTTCTAAATCAAAAACAATGAGGTCATGAAAAACTATGAGTTCATGGATGTTTAGCACCATTATGCCTCCATTTTCTTTTGTGAGGGTGAAAATCTTTTGACTGGCATTGAAGCTCCACTCAATGATTGGAATGTATGATCTTATAGGCTCTGGTGCTCTCTCAGGCTCAGGCTCAGAGTCAGAGGAACTTGCAGGTTTCTTTTTCCTTCTTGCCATTGTTTTTCTTCTCTTGAACTTTGTTTCGCCTGCATATATGATTAAGCTTCTCTGGTCTCTGGCTTCTTGCTCTTCCCCTGCTCCCTCTTCCTTTGTGGCTTCCTCAGTTGCTACAACATCACCAGCATTTGTTTCTTCTGTTCTACTCTCATCCCCTCTTGTAGATATCTCAGGATCAGGATCTGTGGATGTTTTCTTTGTAGAACGTTTGTATATCTTGATCGCTGATGTCACACCCCCAAATTCCCACGTGCAGTGTCAGACCGCTGGGTGTGACGTGTGGTCAGGGTCACAGCTCTCAGTCATACAGAACGACTCTATATGAGTTGTACATTCACGTAGTTCAGTAAATAAGTTCAAGTTTTATTAAGCAGCGGAGAATTATTAATTAGTTATGCAGCGGAAAATTTAAGTGTTTGCAGCGAAAAATAAGTAGTTTCAAACAATACATAGTTTAAATTGTACTAAAACCAAGCAATTGTGAAATAAGCCTAGGATAAGAGTCTAAATGCATGCAGACTCTCCTGTGCATCTCCATGTGCATCCTAGCTTTTGATCATCAATTACCTGAGAATACATGCGAAAACGTGTCAACATAAAGTTGGTGAGTTCATAGGTTTAAGTAATTAAAACAATAAACAGACATATACTGGTATGTTAAGTTTTGTTGGATCTAAGATCCCGAGTGTGTCAGTTCATCCTACCGAAACTCGACTGTTCCTATGCCTCCCCAGGTCATCGTTGAACCCAGCATCAACATCGATATTACACTCGTCGTGACGTCCAGTTACAGTTGTTGTCGAGTGGGGCTAGTCAAACCCAGTAGTACTACGTAATAACGACTCATTTGTTACACAACTAACGGTAAGGGTGGTGAGGACTTTGTTTGCGATAATAGTTGCACTCGAAAATGGTTTTACAACATACCATTCATATATATAAAATTAGTTGCATAGTATTCTCACTCAAGGGTTTAACAAAACAGTTAAGTATAAAAAGTGGGCCTGTAGACTCACCTGAGTTTAGTAGTTCGATTCTTCTCGTGAACGTTTGTAGTGAGCCCTGAGCGGTTACCTATATCACATAGGTGTTATGAGTTTGTGTTCACATTCATGTTGGTCTCACTAGACCGTGTTCGTGTCCAAACAACTCCAAGTTGTTGCGTTGGTCGTGTTGACCGTGTTGACCGTGTTTGACTTAAAGATCCCGTTGGTGACGTGTTTAGTTTAAGTGATCTTTAAACGTGTTCATAGCGTCGTGTGATACATGTAAGTGCATAAATCATGTTCGTGGGATAACTTACTATTTATAGTAAGTTTCCATTTTAGGAAAGTTCTAGCATGCATGATTAGCCTATATGATCATGTTATCACATAGCATTTCATCAAACGTAGTCAAATAATCACATAGCATTTCATCAAACGTAGTGCTTCAAATGGTGCAGCCTTGATGCTGGTGTGATAACTGTTGTTGTAGGAGAACTCGACTAATGGTAAGTGAGTCTCCTAGCTGCTGCCAAAATCGATCACACATGCCCGAAGCATGTCTTCAATTGTTTGGATGGTTCGTTCAGTTTGCCCATCTGTCTGCTAGTGATAGGCAGTACTCATGTATAGCCTTGTTCCTAGTGCCTTATGTAAAGACTTCCAGAAATGTGCCGTAAATCGACTGTCTCGATCATATATTATGGAGATTGGAACTCCATGTCTGGAAACCACTTCCTTTTGATAAATTCGGGTCAATCTATCTAACTTGTCGATTTCTTTGACTGGCAGGAAATGTGCAGATTTTGTGAGTCAGTCTACGATCACCCAGATGGTATCGCAACCACTCGCCGTTTTTGGTAGCTTCGTGATGAAAACCATGGAAATCTGCTCCCATTTCCATACCGGGATTTCGGGCTGTTGAAGTAATCCCGATGGTTTCTGATGTTCGACATTCACTTTAGAACAAGTCAGGCACTTGCTCACATAAGTCGCGATCTCAGACTTCATGTTAGGCAACCAATAGGTCGTCTTCAGATCATGGTACATCTTGTCAGAACCTGGATGTACAGAATATCGCCTTTTGTGAGCTTCATCCATCACTACGCTTCTTAATCCTCCGTAGTGTGGAATCCAAATCTGATCCATAAGATAGTATGCTCCGTCAGCCTTCACCTCTAATTGTTTATCCATGCCACGCAAGGATTCTTGATTGAGGTTTTCAGTCTTCAAAGCTTCCTATTGTGCGGTTCAGATCTGATTGGGTAGCTCTGAGTGAATCGTGAGCTGTAGTGCACGTACGCGCTTGGTCGTTTCCTTCCAGCTCAACGCGTCGGCTACTACGTTAGCTTTCCTAGGGTGATACTTGTTTGCACGGTCATAATCACCTATCAGCTCGACCCATCTGCGTTGTCTCATGTTCGGTTACTTCTGGTCAAAGATGTGTTGTAGGCTCTTATGATCGGTGAATATCGTACACTTGGTGCCGTACAGATAGTGTCGCCAAATTTTCAGTGCGAACACCACGGCTCCCAATTCCAAGTCGTGAGTTGTGTAGTTCTTCTCGTGTACCTTTAGTTGTCGTGACACATAGCTATAACTTTCTCGCATTGCGTTAACACACAACCAAGTCCTTGTTTCGATGCGTCACAATAAACTGCCAAATCATCACATCCCTCCGGTAGGGATAAGATCGGTGCACTGCACAATTTCTGCTTCAACAAGTTGAAAGCAGATTCCTGTTTCTCTCCCCGTTCAAACTTCTTGTCTTTATGCGTAAGGGATGTCAGTGATTGTGAATTTTCGAGAATCCCTCTATAAACCGCCTGTAGTACCCTGCCCTAGGAATTGTCGCACCTCAGTTGGAGTCTTGGGCGCTTCCTAGTTCTTAATGGCCTCGATCTGGGTAGGGTCTACATGTATCCCTTTCTCTTTGACCACGTGTCCAAGAAGCTGGACTTCGCGAATCCAAAAGTCGTATTTGGAAAATTTCGTGTATAACTTCTCCGTCGTCAGCAGTTCCAAGACAAGCCTCAAATGTTCAGCATGCTCTTCCTGATTCTTGGAGTAAATCAGGATGTCGTCTATGAACACGATTACGAATTTGTCGAGGTACGTCTTGCACACACAATTTATGAGATCCATGAATACGGCCGGTGCATTGGTCAGTCCGAACGGCATGACCAAGAATTCATAATGTCCATAACGTGTCCTGAAGGCTGTCTTAGGAATGTCATCCTCTTGTATCCTCAGTTGGTGGTAACCGGATCTCAAATCGATCTTCGAATAGTAGCTTGACCCTTGCAATTGGTCAAACAGGTCGTCTATTAGCGGTAAAGGATATCGATTCTTGATCGTCACCTTGTTCAGCTCCCGGTAGTCAATGCACATACGAAAAGATCCATCTTTTTTCTTCACGAACAAAACCGGTGCTCCCCATGGTGAGAAGCTCGGTCTGCATCTCTGTAGGAGCCAATTGGTATAGTGCCTTATCTATCGGTGCGGCTCCCGGTGTTAGATCTATCTAGAACTCGACTTGACGTTTCAGCGGTAATCCAAGTAGATCGTCGGGAAAGACTTCGAGAAAATCACGAACGTCAATATGCTCTATCTTCCTCTCTTTCTTTGGTTGTTCCGTGATGAGAGCTAATATCGCGGGATACCCTTGTGCATATATTTGCTAGCTTTCATGCATGAGATGACATTCAGCGGTATTCCCCGTCGTTTTCTTTGTATAGAGATTTGGCTTCCATTCAGCAACGTAACTCGAACTACCTTCTCGTTGCACACAATCTCTGCTTGGTTAGCAGATAACCAACCTATTCCAACCACCATGTTGAATCTCCCGAGAGTTACCGGCATCAAGTCGATCTCAAGTTCGTGATCTGCCAACACTAAGATGCACCCTTCGAAGATGTGTTGCGTCTCAATCAGCTTGCCGTCAGCTAACTCTACGGTGTACTTATAGTCTAGTGGTGTTGGGGTAATGTTTAGTAGTTTAATAAACTCGCTAGAGATAAAACTCCTATCGGCACCGGTATCAAATAATATACTAGCATAGACATTATTTAAAAGGAACATACCGGTCACAATGTTGGGGTCATATTTAGCTTCGCCGGACCCGATAACGAAAGCCCTGCCCCTTGCCAGGTTACCTCCTGCGTTCTTGTTTTGTGGGTAGTCTCGGCGCATGTGATCCGGCTTTCCGCAGGTAAAGCATCTCTTTATAGGATCGTTCTTTTTTGCATTGGGTTTCGGATTCGTGTTTGAGTGGCATTCTTTGACTAGATGCCCATTCCGCCCACAATTGGTGCATTTGATTCTTTTGCACGGGCCGAAGTGATGGTATGAGCAGTTGTTCCACTTGGGACTGTAGCCTCGGTATCCCCCTTGCCTTGGGCATCAGATTGGGTGGCAGTGAAAACTTTGGCCGGTGCTGGTCGGTGTTGGGTTGGCTATTGAGGTGAGAAAGTGTGGTTGCTGCTAGGTTCCCACTTCCGCTTGGGTTCTTGGGGCTTTAAGTGTTCGCCCCTCTTTGGCAGTTTGCCCTGAGCTACTGCCTGGTCAGTAAGTTTGCGGGCCAAACAGATAGTCGGCTGAATGAGGGTGGGGTCGGAAGCAGTAACCATACTCTGTATCTGCTCCAGCAGCCCACTGATGAACTGCTCGATTTTCTTGTATCCCAAAGTCACCATTGCCGGACACAACCTGCACAGTTCATGGAATCCAGTACACTATTGCTCAATCTCTAAACCCACCATTTTGTGAATCCAAAACACCTCCTCGAGCTTCTTGATTTCGTTTCGGGGACAATACTCCTAGTGAAGCATCCGAGTGAACTACTCCCAAGATATGGAGTTTGCAGCTTCCAGAGATCTGAACATGGGAGTTCCACAAGGTGAGGGCTGGTCCCTCCAGTGTCCTAGTGGCGAATTTAACCCGGTTCTCCTCCGAGCATTCAGACATGGAGAAGACGGGCTCAGTCTTCTCAATCCATCGAAGAAGTCCCACCGCTCCTTCAGTACCCTTGAAATTGTGTGGGTGGAAGCTCAGAAACGTCTTAAACGAGCATCCCTTGTTGCCGCTGCTGTGAGATCATGTTCGTAAGTAGTAATGTTATGCATCATTGGTCACGTTTACTATGCTAAGCTAGTCGGGTTTAGGTTAGTGTTAGTACTATTGTTCGTCTTACTCTTCTCGCTTTGTAAGCGGTTGGCCTCATATTCAGTGATGGCTTTGCTGACTCTATGCTCCACCATCGCTCGGATGGCCGCTGAGCCAGCTGGTCGTCGGTAAAATCGAATGTAGGTTCCTTTTCCGGCCATGGTTGATTCTATATGAAATAGGTAGTGTGTTAGCCATGGGTTGTGTTAGACTTTAAGTTAGCATGTCTACAGGAGTATAGTACACGGATAATAAATTCAAAATACCATTTCATTAATAATAATCTTTTTGAGTACAATCATAGTTTCCAGAACATTCTACTAGTCATAATAGTTCATATGAGCACAACCCGCTCATCTAGGTGTACAATCATAAAACAAAATAAGCTGAAATAAAACAAACTAACTACTCTAAGGCAATCGTGGAGTGAGAGTTCCCTCATCAGGGTCCTCCTCGTCAAACTGCTGCTCGTCCTCAGGCTCTGGCTCTTCGATCAATTGCGCCGCCCAGGCGTTCATCATCGCATCACTGGCCTGTATCTAAGTGGTGTTCTCCTCTGAGACTATCTCGACCGCTCCCAGCTGAGCACCATGCTCCTGAACCACTGTCGTTGCAGCATCCCTGTGCTCCTCCAGGTGTCCAGTCCTAGCACGCAGCTCCGTTAGTTCGGTCGCCATCTCCTCCTACCTGCTAATGGCGTCCTTGGTCATACCGGCCAAGACGTCATGCACCCTGTCGGTTTATGCTAGCTCCTCCCGCAGGTACTCAACCTGCCCCCGGAGATGTCGATTATCATCACGGAGTGCCCTGACCTCTCCGATCAGCTCATATAGATATCGGGCCTCATGGTCCGACTTGGAGACATGGGCTGTGAAAGCCCGCTCCAATGGCACACCCAGTGCCAGAAGATGGTGATCACTCGACGCGTCACTCGGTAGTCTGGGAAGAGGCACTCGCTCCTCCTCTATCTAGTTCAGACCGTCATGGGATACCAGTCCCATGCCTTGACACTGCTCGTCGGGCGAGCTCGACGATACTCCTCGAGGTCCATATCGGGTAATATGTGTCGTCTCTGGCATCGTTCCTCCTTAGTGGGGTCATCCTCGACAGGTCGCTTGCCATGGCTCTGTCCGTCGTTGTTCTTGCCTGTAATCTTGGTTAAATAAGTAACAGATAACAATAATAGAAAATATTATTGTGCCAAGTCTAGTGTAGTGTCTAGTGTAGAGTAGTGGCTATAGTCTAATTTTAATACATGCAAACCTAGTTCCCTATAACCAAGGCTCTGATACTAGTTTGTCACACCCCCAAATTCCCACGTGCGGTGTTAGACCGCTGGGTGTGACGTGGCCAGGATCACAGCTCTCAGTCATACAGAATGACTCTATATGAGTTGTACATTCACGCAGTTCAGTAAATAGGTTCAAGTTTCATTAAGCAGAAGAAAATTATTAATTAGTTATGTTGCGGAAAATTTAAGTGTTTGCAATGGAAAATAAGTAGTTTCAAACAATACATAGTTTAAATTGTACTAAAACCAAGCAATTCTGAAATAAGCCTAGGATAAGAGTCTAAATGCATGCATACTCTCCTTGTGCATCTCCATATGCATCCTAGCTTGTGATCATCAATTACCTGAGAATACATGCGAAAACGTGTCAACATAAAGTTGGTGAGTTCATAGGTTTAAGTAATAAAAACAGTAAACAGACATATACTGGGTATGTTAAGTTTTGTTGGATCTACGATCCCAAGTGTGTCAGTACATCCTAACGAAACTCGGCTGTTCCTTTGCCTCCCTGGGTCATCATTGAACCCAGCATCAACATCGATATTACACTCGTTGTGACCTCCAGTCACAGTTGTTGTCGAGTGGGGCTAGTCAAACCTAGTAGTACTATTTAATAACGACTCATTTGTTACACAACTAACGGTAAGGGTAGTGAGGACTTTGTTTGCGATAATAGTTACACTCGAAAATGGTTTTACAACATACCATTCATATATCTAAAATCAGTTGCATAGTATTCTCACTCAGGGGTTTAACAAAACAGTTAAGTATAAAAAGTTTGCCTGAAGACTCACCTGAGTTTAGTAGGTCAGTTGTTCTCGTGAACGTTCGTAGTGCGGCCTTAGCGGTTACCTATATCACATAGGCGTTATGAGTTTGTGTTCACATTCGTGTTGGTCTCACTAGACCGTGTTCGTGTCCAAACAACTCCAAGTTGTTGCATTGGCCGTGCTGACCATGATTGACCGTGTTTGACTTAACGACCCGTTGGTGACGTTTTAGTTTCAGTGATATTTTAACATGTTCATAGTGTCATGTGATACGTGTAAGTGCATAAATCACGTTCGTGAGATAACTTATTATTTATAGTAAGTTTCCATTTTAGGAAAGTTTCTATTTTAAGCAAGTCATACAAGAAGTCATTTTCCTTTTATTCTAGCATGCATGATTAGCCTATATGATCTTGTTATCACGTAGCATTTAATCACACGTAGTCAAATAATCACGTTTCTCGTTTTAAAGCTTCTATTTATAGTAAGTTGTAATAATATGTATATTTCACTGAACTAATGAATCAAGTTCATCAAATGTCACTTTCTTAATTCTAAATAACCGTTTAAACATGCGTGTTATGACTAACACATCGTTATTCACCGATTTCCTAGAATAAAGTTACTATTTATAGTAACTTATGTTAAATAATTTATTTTAATGAAACTATTACATCAAGAACACTTATTATTATTATATTAACTCCATATCATCATTCAAATCAAGCAATCATGTCAAGTTCATTACTCATCAAACATTTGTAACTTGAAAGTTACTATTTATGGTAAAAATGATGTAAATCTTATTTTATATCCATTTTAACAATTCAAGACTCAAAATTCACCATTCTAATCATAATTCATAGGTCTAAACACATGCATATGACCATTTCATCATCCATCAATATTTTGTAACATTAAAGTTACTAAAAATGGTAATAATCTCAAGTAGTCCATTTTTGACAATATCAACCATCCTAAATCATGAAAATCATCCTAAATAACATTTATAAGCATATATCCATATCCAAAACCATCTAAATCTACTTAGATTATGCATGCATGTGACAAAAAGCTATCTTTTCATAGTAACATCATCGAATGACTATTAAAACCCATCAAGATCATCATGGATCATTCAAGATACACCAAATCATTAGCAATCACACAAAATCGCAGATCCAAGTGAGTGAAATTTCGTGCATATGAGGTGTGAGTGATTGGATGTGGGTGGATTGCCTTGCATGTGGGTTTAGAAGTGTTTTTAAGATACAAGGACCATTAGAACTATCTTTGTGAGCTCCTAGCAGCTTGGATTCCACTGAGATTGTGCTGGGAACCTCTTAGATACAGCTGCTATGATCTTCAACTCCAAGGATGATGATGGGAGCAAGCCTTCAAATGTTCCTCCAAGCTTCAATCCTTTAAATGAGCTTCTCCAAGCTTGTCTATGGCTTCCAACAGCAAAAGTGAGGGTTTCCAGATGACTATGACGAAGTGTGAAGGTCTGGGATTAGTGAGGATAAGAGTAGGGTGGCTGTGTAACAATTTAGTCTAGGTTTTAACAAGATTTTGCGTGTCAGACAGCTTCTCATACCACCGAGATATCAAAAGCAGGTGCTTGGCGTACCGCGGCGCGTTTCGGGATTGAAATTGATCGCCCATCCTTTGCGTACCACCAAGGCTCAATCAGGGGTCCTTGGCGTACCGTGAAGGATTCCGGTTGAGCCTATTTTGTTCAATTTCGATTGTTTGGCTCGTTTTTCGTCGTTTTAACGATACGATTATCATTTCTCGACATATTATCGTTGTTTCACTTGTCAAAGGTTCTTAAAATGCCCAATTGTTGTTTGATTAGCTTGTTGTTTCGTTTAGTTCACCAACGTTTGTTATTCAAGACACATGTGTGCGTTTTCTGATAATTCCTCGAATTATCGTTTCGTTGTGTGCGTTTAGACTGTTGTGCCACGTGTCACACTAAATTAACTAATTCTAGTGCCACGTGTCTAATAATAATATAAATTATTATTAAAATCAACAAAAATGTTGACTTGGAAAATACGAGGTGTCACATCATCTCCCTGTTAATAGGAATTTCGTCCCGAAATTCAGTTCATGTTGTCGGTGTTTGTCTGATTAGTGAACAGGTGAGGGTATTTCATTTTCATTTGGTCCTCTCGTTCCCAGGTAAATTCCAGCCCACGTCGTGAGTTCCATCGCACCTTAACTATCGATATGCGACTAAGTCTGAGTTTCTTGACCTCTCGGTCCATTATCTCCACTCGTTCCTCAACGAAGTACAGTTGCTCATCGATCTGGATTTCCTCTAGAGGAATAGCGAGCGTTTCGTCGGACAAGCACTTCTTGAGGTTGGATACATGAAAGACGTTGTGGACGCTACTCAGTTCTTGTGTTAAATTCAGCTCATAGGCCACAGGGCCTATACGTTTCGTGATCTCGAATGGTCCGATGTAATGAGCATTCAAATTCCCTCGCTTTCCGAACCGGATCACCCCCTTCCAGGGCGAGCCTTTAAGAAGTACTCAGTCTCCCACCTTGAATTCCAAATGCTTGCGCCTCTTATCAGCATAGCTCTTCTGTCGATCCCGAGCTGCTGCCATTCTGTTTCGTCTTTGCACGATCTTCTCAATTGTCTCATACACGAGTTCGGGACTAGTCATTTGGCTTTCACCAACTTCTGCCCAACAAAGGGATGATCTGCATTTTCTTCTGTACAGTGCTTCAAAGAGTGCCGCCTTGATGCTGGTGTGATAACTGTTGTTGTAGGAAAACTCGACTAATGGTATGTGAGTCTCCCAACTACTTCCGAAATCGACCACACATGCCCAAAGCATGTCTTCAAGTGTTTGGATGGTTCGTTCACTTTGCCCATCAGTATGCGGGTGATAGGGAGTACTCATGTCTAGCCTTGTTCCCAGTGCCTTATGTAAAGACTTCCAGAAATGTGCCGTAAATCGGCAGTCTCGGTCAGATATTATGGAGATTGGAACTCCAAGTCTGGAAACCACTTCCTTTTGATAGATTCGGGTCAATCTATCTAACTTGTCGATTTCTTTGATTGGCAGGAAATGTGCAGATTTTGTGAGTCAGTCTACGATCCCCTAGATGGTATCGCAACCACTCCCCTTTTTTGGTAGCTTCGTGATGAAATCCATGGAAATCTGCTCCCATTTCCATACCAGGATTTCAGGTTGTTGAAGTAATCCCGATGGTTTCTGATGTTCGACATTCACTTTAGAAAAAGTCAGGCACTTGCTCACAAAATTCGCGATCTCAGAATTCCTGTTAGGCCACCAATAGGTCGTCTTCAGATCATGGTACAACTTGTCAGAACCTGGATGTATAGAATATCGGCTTTTGTGAGCTTCGTCCATCACTACGCTTCTTAATCCTCCGAAGTGTGGAATCCAAATCCGATCCATAAGATAGATTTTGTTTGATTAGCTTGTTGTTTCGTTTAGTTCACCAACGTTCGTTATTCAAGACATGTTTGTGCGTTTTCCGATAATTCATCGAATTATTGTTTCGTTGTGTGCGTTTGGACTGTTGTGCCACGTGTCATACTAAATTAACTAATTCTAGTGCCACGTGTGTAATAATAATATAAATTATTATTAAAATAAATAAAAATGCTATCCTAGAAAATACGAGGTGTCACAACTGAGGATATGGGCATGTTGACATAAGAGGGACTTGATGGAGGAGAGAGAGAGGCTCCTGCTTTGGAAAGAAAGCATCTGTTGCAGCTTCACACATCACCTACTAGAGGGGTGTGTCAAAAAGGATTCTTCCGCCAAAGCCTAGATTAAGGGCCTCCCTTTGAGCCTGGATTTGGTCTAATGAAGGAAGCTCTCCCCTGGATATCTTCTTTTTAATGTCTCTCATGTGCATATCCATGGTAGAGTTCTTTATTGGACCAAGCTGTTGCCGAGAAAATCCATAGTTCACCAAGAACTTCTTCATCTTTTATCGGTAGGAAGTCTCCTTTTGTTTCTTGGAGAGAACTGTCACAACTTTGGATGCAGTAGCAGCCTGTTCAAGTGGTTGCCCCCAATCCAGCTCAGCAGCCATCTTAGGTACTGACCATAGTAGTACCTCATCAATGTCAAATCCCTTCTCTTGGAGAAGACCAGAGAGTCTTAGAATCTCTACATCCAGGGAGGTGTCTGGTTGGCCCTTCTTCTTTGATGACCTTGTCTCCTCTTAAGCAGCTTTCTCCTCTGGGGTTAGTTTCCGTTTCCTTTTATCCATGATGTTTATCCCAGAGGAGAGGTATCTTGTGGCCTCACTTGCTGGTTCATCGGCCAGTTTTTCTTCTCGGGAAGAAACCTCAAGAATGACTGGGCCTTCGGAAGCAGTTTCAACTTTGGAGTTAACCTTAGCATTCACTACCTCCTACAGTTGCCCAACCAACATTGAAGATTCCTTGGTAGTCTCCTCTGTGAACATAGGATTGGAGGAGAGGTCTTCAGCAGCAACAACAACTTCAGTCCCATCAGGGGACTTAGTCCCAAAAGGGGACTCATGGGTCCCAACGGGGGACCTAGGCTCCATGGAGATAGGAGATGCTTGTTGTGTCATCTCCAAGGATACCTTTGATGCTTCAGAAGAGGAGGAGGATGATGAGCTGGAATGAAAGTAAGTTCCCAAGAACTCATCCCATTCATTATCCAAGATGGAAATGAAAGGAGTGGGTTCTTGAGATTCCTCCTTCTCTTCTTTAGCCGGAGATCCTAGCCCCATTGGTTGTATCTTCTGCCCCTTTTTGGAAGCATCAAGGGAAAGCAAGGACACCTGGCTAGGGTCAGAGTGAAACGGGGTACAGATGATGGACGGGCAGAGCGAAAGGTCCAAGATGGTAGCATTCTTTTATTTTGACCTGCAACCTCAGGGTAGCTACTTCAGCCTCCAGGTAGCTACTTCAGCCTCCAGATGGGCTACCCGGGCTTGTAAGGTGGAAATGGTGGCCCTTAATTCCGAAATGATGTTTCCCTCATCCACCGGAGTGGAGTCATTGGGCGATGGAGTACTGAGCCTTACTCTTGCACCTCCACCACCAGATATGGTTTCTTGGCACCCTTCATTCCTCTCATTGAAGATGACTTCAAATAAATCATCAACAATGTGAGTTGCCATAAAGGAGGTCTGATATCCTGTACCACTATCCTTATGAAGCAGAGAGGGTTCATTAGTAGTGGCAGCCTCCTCTGTATTGACCCCATCTAAACTTCGAGGGTCAACCTTTGTTGATATAAGTTGTGGGTCGGGGAACCTTTATTACAACTTTGTCACCACTCTTAGTAAAGTTTGGGAAGTAGCAGAGAGTGGTTCATACAAAGCAGCCGACGAGGTGCCTTGAGCTTGGGTAACAAAATGAGTGGGGGGCCTTGATGGGATAGATAAGCCTATGGACTTGGGAGACGGTCCTTGTACTAGGGGAGCTGCTTCATAGGAAGCAGTCTCCGGTGATGTGGTGTCCCTTTGGATATTCTTAGGTACGTATGGTGACATACACTGAGGGCTTTCAGGCTGGTATGGGGCATCCACTGGATCCAGAGGAAGATCCAATGGTGAAGAAGTAAGTGTGGTCTGCACCTTAGATAGAATTGGGCCCCTACCAGTTCTTTTGGCCTTTTGTCTTTGTGGGTTCGGAAGAAGGAGCCTGAACAACTTTAGATAGCTGTTGAGGGGTTCGTTTGCGTTTGTAAGTGAATTTGATGGGATGAGGGGTGGAAGAAGAAGGTGTGGGTTCAGCATCTGTTGGGTTTACAGAGCTGTCACCTTCAAGAGCAAGACGCTCCATGGAAGTAAGAAGAGGAGTGAAAGTTCCAGAGAACTGAGCACTCTTCTTCTTTAACTGCACAAAAACCTTGGCATTAACCAAGGGTACCTTGTAGATGTTCCCAGTCAGTGAGAGTGAAGACAGTTACTCATTGTTAAAAATATGGCTGCAAAAACCTAGGATACATACAAAATTTCTTTGGGGACAAAAGATTGTCCACTGATGTGTTAGCTTAACACATCCGTTTTTTCTACATAATTGAGTCCGTTTTCGTAATTATAGTTTATATTTTGAGTCGTTTTTCGTTCCTATTTTACATTTTCTTATTTTTTGAATAGGATTATGTCCCGGGGAAGCGGAAATAAAGGCAAACGGGCATCGGAATCGAGTGCGGTTGATCGAGCAAAGAAAATGAAGAAATTAATCCTAGGCGGTACGCCCCAGGCCACACCTTGATCCCAGGCGATGCGCCTGGGAACATTCTCTTATTTCCACAGGACCGCGCGAACCACCTTGTCAGAGTGCACGACAGAAGGCGATGCGCCTGCAGACCTTAGCCGCCTGACTAGCATGTCCCGCGCGCACCGCATAGCCTCATGCACCTCCGCTAGGCGGTACGCCCCACACCCATTTTAGCTCCAAAATCGTAATTTCTGGTTTGCTACAAAAGGGACGCGTTGACAGCCGTTTTGAGAACTCTTCTGGAATTTATAGAACCTAAATCATGCCCCTGGAGCAGCTGGAGCTTAACCCTGGAGTATTGGGGCTTGATTTGGGTGATTGAAGTGAAGATTCCAGGAAGAGCTTGAGTAATCTAGCTTATTTCATTATTTTGAAATTGTAATTAGTAATTATGATGTTCTTAGACTATTTCTACTTCTGTTTAGCTATTATTATGATGATCGTTGGCTAGCTCTTGGTTTTACCTAGGTTGGATATGATAAATTTGTGAACATTATGATGTTTTGGGCTTGATTCGTGATTTGGGATGATAAATGCCTTGTATCCAGATGTAATGGTTGGTCTTTGATGATATTTGCATGTTTGAATGATGATATTTGATGAAAGTTAGATCCACATGAATCTAGGAATGTCATTCCATATGTAGATTGCATGTTAGGCCTACTAATTGGTGTTTTAGGCTAGTTTGTGGTTTGGTGATCGCTTTCCATAGGATTTGATATCATTAAGTGTTGTTATTCTCATATGTGACCTAGCCTAGAAATCCAGGAGGTGATAGGTTAGACGGTTGATCTATTTCGCTTGGGTTATTTAAGTTAAACGATCAGGGAGGGCTTTGTCTTCGATTACCTTAGTGTTTGTGTCAATCCGTGTCAAAGTAATCAACTTTACAACTCTCTAGTGTCTTAGAATACACGCAGGTGGAGAAATCCGGGAGGTGATCCACCCGCTTGAGTGCAATTGCATATCGGGAAAATCCGGAAGGTGACCTTGTAGACTAGTGCATATATAACATTCTTAGGATTTCCAATGGTGTTACCTGGTATCTGATTTGGGTCCCATTAGGTTATTCTAGGTTTGTTTCTTAAGATCCTAGTCTTCATCCTTCACAAGTCAGTCCAATTAGTCACTTGTCACACTTTTGGTTCTTAGCATAGGTATACCAGTCTGTCCTGTTTAGAGTTAGATTTTATTTTACAGCCCCAGTGTTAGTTGCAGTTTTAGTTAGACTTTTTAGTGTGTACTCTTAAGTATTAGTTAGTTAATTAGTCAAATTCTAAATTAGGTTTTCAAAAGTTGCACCAAAAGCCCCCTTTCTTTATTTTATTTGTTCACAGTCTAGGTTAGTCTTGTTAAACTAATATCCTTAGGGCTTGATATCTGGTCTTCCACAAGGTATATTGTCACTGATAGGTACACTTGCCTACATAGCGGTCTAGTTTAGGATTTCCAATTTTAACTAGGTGTTTAGGTCAAGTCTAGGTCTAGGATTAGTTAGAGTGTCTTTAGCTTAGGTTAGACAGTTATAATTATCTTATTTTTAGGGTACAGACCGCACGCATCAAGTTTTTAGCGCCGTTGCCGGGGACACTAGGCAATAGTGAAACTAGCTTTGACTGAACTTACTTGATTTAATGGTCTTGTGTCTGTTTCTTTCTTTATTTGTTTTATCTTTCTTCGTGAATCTTTTGTGGTGTGTCTTGTGAGTCGAGGCGATATTGTCGGATTTCAGATCCTTGTTCTAGGTTCAGTGGAAATGTATACCTATAGATCTAGAGAGGATTTAAATGCATGGTTGAGGACTGCCAAAGAAGAAGAGATAAGGAAATCCAAGCTGTGATTAAGTGCATAAACGCATCCCACGTGAAAAATCAAGGACGATTTACATACGACTGGGATGGTAACTACTTGGGATTTCAAATTCCACCTGATGTTGCTTGTGATGAAGAGGAGGTGGTGGACTCGACTGATCCCATCGGGATCTTGTTTGATGAGGAGGAAGTTTAGTCCAAGAGTGAAGATGATGAACACTTTTGGGAAGATGAGTTTGGTGATGAGCCGCTAGATATACCATCTATGATAGTGGAGGACGTGATTTTTAACCCACTTAATGATCTAGAGATCTTAGAGGCATTATTAAATGGAGAACAAGGTGTGGGGATCAAGGTAAAAGCACAAGAGGGTGTTGAGGAGCCTATAGAGAAGGAGGCCGTGCATTATACGATCGAAGAACAAGCATCGGTGGAAGAGGTAGAGCACCAAAGCTGTCCTGAAGTGAGAATAGATGATGCAAACCTCCACGATCACAACAACCTAGGGAGTAGTCAAGAAAAAGAAAAAAGAACTGTGCGAGGAGTCAAAGATGGCATCGACAAATGCGAAGAATCAAATTGCTGCATAACGATTCTCTTCACTACCTACCTCGAATTCAGTTAGATCATGGGAAGTTTAAAATTGGTGGCCTGACCCGTTCAAAAGTTTTAAAATGTTCTTTAATTCCATTAATTTGATTTTTATAGACAACCATGAGCGAAAGGAAATGAACGGGTTGAATAGAGGATTGATTAAAGAGAAGCCTCTTGATTAAGGTTATGTTAGGGGTTCGGGCTTCGGCCCAACTTGTAAATAGTGTACATAGTTTTAATTTAGCACTTTAGTTTAGTATATCGAGTCTTATGTGATTGGTGACATATTAATGCTTTTACGATTACATCATATTTAAGTGTGGGTATGCGTCATGAACGTTCGATATCACCATTTTTAAACAGTTGATTACCATTCATTGCTAAGAATTTGATTATTTTATACATCACTAGTTACTTGACTCGATTTTCTTTTATTGCTATTAGGTTAATTTTAGTTTTAAATTTTTTATTAGGGTTTAATTGGTGTTAACATTATTTAGTTTAATTTCAGTAGGATTGTTAATTTAGTTTCACTTGTTTTGAATTTTGTTTTTTTTTTAGAATTAACTTTAGTTAAGTTTAATTTTATTAGAATTTAGTTTTGTTATAGTTAAATTTAATTTTAGTTTTTAGGAATTTACTTAGACTTAAATTTAATTAGTTTAATTTTTTAGGATTTTCCTGCAGTTCGAATTAAATATAAAAAAACTAAAAAAAACAGAGAGAAAAGCCAAAAACAAAACCCTAGGCGCTACACCCCGCTCGAACAACCGGCCCTAGGCGATGCGCACGGATCATTAATCAGAATTCAAACCGTTGGCATAAGGCGCATCGCCCTGGACCAACGTTTGGTGGATCTAGAAAATTGGAAAGAAATAAATAAGTACCACCGGTCCACCACCACTCTACCACCACGCCCACCTCCACTTTTACTACGCCTAACCCCAGTCGAACGCTCCTCTCACAACCACGTTCACCGTCGATCGTTACCATTGAGAGCCATCATCCACCACTTCGGTCGCCTCCAGCCACCATCATCATCGCCGCCATCTCCTTCATTTTCAGTTTCAACTACCACTACCTCCTCCACCGCCATCCACTGCTGTTTGCATCGCGCATCATCTCGGTTGAGCACCATCACCGCAGTCTCCATTACATCACCATCGCTGCACACATCATCAACCGGTAACCCTAACCCCTCGTCATTTTGAATTCTAAACTAGGATACATTAGGAATCAAATGATTTAGGATATTTAGGGATGATTTGGGGAATGATTTGAACAAGAAACTCGGTCCGGGGAGCCAAGGAGTCGCCGGATTTCGATTTTCCGATTAATTTGCATCCAGGCGCACCGCCAGGCGCCACTCCCTGGCTCCCAGGCGTCCTGCCCCAACTTTATTTTCAGTTTTTATTTTAAAATTTATTTTTAAATTCTAGATATTATATATAAAAAATAATAATAATAATAATAATAATAATAATAATAAATAAATAAATAATAATAAATAATAAAATAAAAATGGTGTCAGAATGAAATTAAAATTAAAATAAAAACAGAATATAAATATAATAACAATAACAACTTTTAATAAATCATGATAAAATACATATTTTGTATACAAAATAAATGATAATAAAAATTATGTATAGTAGATATAAAATAACACAAATAAATAAATGTTTAGATTATGTAAAGTTAATAATAACATAAGAAGTGATTAAAATAAGTATAAGTATTATGTATAGTAATAATCATAATAAAATAACATAAACACGTATACGTATATATTTTGTAACATAAAATAGAAGGTAAATAAATAAATAATAACTGATATTGAATATAGTTAGTTTAATAAATTAAAAATAAATATAAGTATTGTATTATAAATAAAACACTCTTACAAATAAATTGTTACTTGTAAATAAGTAAATAATAAATAATAAAATATCGTAAGTATTTATTTATATATTTTTTTGCTTTGTACATAAAAACTCAAAATTAATATATATATACGTATGTATGTGTATTTCTTGAATAACATACAATAAAATTTCCATAAGTATATAAATAATTTAATTGTGTATATTATGAATAAATAATTCATATATGTATATAGAATTTTGCACATAAATAAATCTTATACATATACTTGTATAACAATGTATGTATCATGAATAATAAATAAAATAATCTTTCTCAATAAATAATTATGATTGTGAATAATTGAATAAGTATTTATACTTATTATTAGTTTGTATATAAATAAAGAATAATACATTGTAATATGTACATCACAAATAAATAACTTAATAATCAAAAATCGTACATAAAATTTGTATCTAAATAATCAAACAAATTTGTATCTAAATAAACGTTTTTCAAATAAAATGAATAATCAAATTAGGAATTAGAAATGTAGTTAGATTGTAATTTGTTGTATATCCTTGTTGTACATTATTGCAGCGATGGCTGAAGCTTCGAGTTCACGGGCCAAGAGGGCAAGGCATGCGGATACGACACAGCAACAGCCGCCGGTAGGGCTGTAAACGAACCGAACGAACACGAACGGGGCCTTGTTCATGTTCGTTCATTTAACTTTTAACTTGTTCACGAACGCTTACCGAATGGAAATTCTTGTTCGTGTTCGTTCATTAAGGAATTTAGCTTGTTCACGAACACTAACGAACACATAATTTAAACTATAAAAATCCACATTTTTAATCTCAAGCAATGAAAATAATCATTTATAAATATATAAATTAAGATATTATATTATTAAACTAAAAATAACTTAAGTATTATGGTATTAAACTAAAAATTATAAATAGACAACATATTTAACGAATAAATATAATAAATGAACTTAACCGAACATAAATGAACGTAAACGAACATGTTGCCGAACGTTCACGATCACAAATGAACGAACGTGACCTCTCTTCATGTTCGTTCATTTAACTAAACGAACGGAATTTCATGTTCGTGTTCATTTGTTTATTAAACGAACGAACATAAACGAACTTCCCGCCGAACGGTTCACGAACTGTTCGCTGAACGTTCGGTTCGTTTACAGCCCCAGCCGCCGGTCAGGGAGATACACTTCTCCGCTCCGTTAGTCATCCCACCTCCGGACGCTCATCCCATTCCGCTGCAGCTGCGCCCCAGAGCCGACCACACTTTCCTTCAGTTCGCGGCGGATACGATGAAGTATAGTCACCTGCAGACGCTTGTTGGCTTGGAGGCGATGCAGCACCACGGATATGATCGAGCCATCAAAGAACAGTTGGGCCGTGTTGACAAGTTCGACGCCATGATGATTCCACGGTGGGCCCGCCTGTTACGCTGCGAGTGGTCGCCGTACGATGAGCTCACTGTGGAGTTCCTATCCACTTTCAGATACGACACACGCTCGCTCATATATCCTGGAGCTGTGTCATTCACATTAGGGCGGTCACTTCGCGGCATGAGTGTTGCCCAGTTCGCCGTCAGCATGGGTATCTATACCCAGGAGGAGGTAGCAGCTGGAGACTGCGAGGGCCTCCTTCGGGGCGTATCTCGGGCAACTAGGCCCGGATACGTTACCGAAGCGGAGATGGTCGCGTATTGGGGGTCGATATCCATCCAGCCACACACTGACCGGCGGCTAGCCAACTAGATCCGCGATCCTCTTCTTCACAACATTCATCGGATTCTGGCGTGCACCTTGATTCCTCGCAACTCTGGCAAAGACAAGATTAGCTATTTTGATTTGTTTTGCCTGCACTGTATTCAGGGCCACCACCTGACGAACCTCGCCACAATTTTGTTGACATCTTTTGGAAGGCCTCGTCGGGGAGGACATACCGCACGGCTGGACATGGGTCCATACATCTTCCGTATGGCGCACCGTCTTCGGGTGTTCGCCAAATATCTTGTGGAGCATCTCACTCTCGGGCCCGAGACGACGCCGTACGCGATCTACGACATGAAGAAGTCGGGAATGGTGACATTTGACACACCACCTCGCTGGATGCCTCTGTTGGAGGATCCAATTCTTCCTGACCCGGTACCCGTGGTCCCTCCGCCATCCACACATCGTATACTCCACCGAGGGGAGAGGCCACACCGTGACGAGCCGCCACGACGGCCTATAACTCCTCGACTCACCCAAGCGCGACTCCGACTCTGACTCTGATGACGAGGAGGATGAGGAGTAATTGTATTTAGTTTAGCGGATGTATTTTCTTTTACTTTTCATGTATTGAGACAGACATTGTATTATATTTATATTTTGGTATGTCTGGTTCTTTATATGTGTTTGTTTATGGTTGTGTTTATATATATGTTGTTGTTGTGGTTGTTTGTATATTAATGTTGTTGATTGGTTACTTTTGTTTGAATTATTGTAAAGTGTTTGTAAATTTGTGGTTGTTGTATGATTGTTTATTTTTCTATATTATTGGTTGTGTTATGGAGTTGTTGTATAAATTGTAATTCATTTGTTGTTGTATTAACAATTGTATACTTGAGTTGTGATTGTATATTGAAAGGCGCGCGACTCCACTCACGACATGTCTAGTTTTCATTTTCAATCGCCAGTTCTGAGTCCACATTGAGGACAATGTGTTGTTTTAAGTGTGGATATGTCAGGATGGTACCCTTTAATTTTAATTTTTGTAAATCAAATCATTGTATATATCAAGTCAAATTTTTAGTAATTTTTTTTAATTTTGAAATTTTTGTTAAAATAAATAAGAAATCGTAAATAAATAATGAAAATTGTAAATTTTCAAAGTCAAAAACACAAAAAAAAAATTTGAAAAAAATTACAAAAATATTTTTCTTTTAATTGAGTCAGTTGTAAATATTTAAATCAATTCAGTCTTTGAATCTTTTCATTTTACAGTTAATCTTGTTTGGTTGTTTGAGATCATAATTGCAGCCTGGTTCTAACCACTCGTACTCAGTTTACATTCGGGTGGCGACTACATACTTAGACATTTTCCATATGCAAACGGCCGGCAGTGCAGATGGACTTTTTTTTGGATAAGGCTCACGTATGCTGATCCTACGATATCAGCTAAGTTTTTTCCACTTTTTACCTTATGTTTCTCTTTATATTCTTTTATTTGAATTTTGCATATTCTGATCGTGTCTAGAGTTTTAGGTTGTATATAGCTAGAGTGTACAAAATGTCCTTGGTTTTAGCTTGCACTTAATAAATGGAAGATGACCGGGTTATGATTAGGACTTTGGTTTTTAGTGGCTAACTTGTGTATTATTTGGGATTTGTTGGTAGGCCCAGCCGATAGAAGGTTCCTTAGGATTGATAGAATAAACCTAAATTCAGGATTCTTGTGGGATTAAGACTTGGGAAATTCGGGAAATCTGAAACCGGGTAATCGTCAATAAAGGAACCTCTGTATACTAGCAACTTAGAGATTTTAAAATTTAAACCTGGCACATATGTCCTCTTTTTATGGAAATAAATCCGAGGCTTATGGCGCCCGCTTAATAAAAGAATTTCAACAATCCACTAAGTGAGCTGAGCCTGTGCAAATAAAAGAAAGAGAGAATTAGAGCTAAAAAGCAGTTGTCATACCCTGGCTAGCAACCGAGTGAAACAGTTTTGTAATACGCTCAAGTGAGGTAAAAACAAATGAAAAAAATGAGAGAATAAAAAGGCAAAATGCTCACACCTTCATCCACCTCCATCATTAGGTTGAATTTTGATTATTTCTAGGTAGTTTGCATACAGAGGTGGGTTTCAGTCATTAGACTTAAACCTGTGCAAATAAAAGCCATGTCCCTGATCTAAGATTCCATTTTGCAAGCTTTTTCGAGGAAGAAAAAGGTTTAAGTGTGGGTATTTTTGATGTGTTAGTTTAGCACATCCGTTTTTGTACATAATCGAGTCCGTTTTTATAATTATAGTTTATATTTTGAGTCGGTTTTCGTTCCTTTTTACATTTTCTTATTTTTTGAACAGGATTATGTCCCGAGGGACAGAAATGAAGGCAAATGGGCATCAGAATCGAGTGGGGTTGATCGAGCAAAAAAAACGAAGAAATTAACCCTAGGTGGTACGTCCCAGGCCACACCTTGATCACAGGCGATGCGCCTGAGAACATTCTCTGATTCCCACTGGTCCGCGTGCACCGCCTAGTCAGAGTGCACGGCCACAGGCGATGCGCATGCAGGCCTTAGCCGCCCGACTAACTTGTCCCACGCGCACCGCCTAGCTTCATGCACCCCCACTAGGCAATGCGCCCCACACCTATTTCAGCTCCAAAACCTTAATTTCTGGTTTTCTACAAAAAGGACGCATTGACAGCCGTTTTGAGGACTCTTCTGGCATTTTTAGAACCCAAATCACGCCCCTGGAGTAGCTGGAGCTTATCCTAGAGTATTGGGGCTTGATTTGGGTGATTGAAGTGAAGATTCAAGGAAGAGCTTGAGTAATCTATCTTATTTCCTTATTTTGGTACTGTAATAAGTAGTTATGATGTTCTTAGACTATTTCTACTTCTGTTTAGCTACTGTTATGATGATCGTGGGCTAGGTCTTGGTTTTACCTAGGTTGGATATGATAAAGTTGTGAACCTTATGATGTTTTGTACCTGATTCATGATTTGGGATGATAAATTCTCTGTATCTAGTTGTAATGGTTGGTCTTTGATGATATTTGCATGTTTCAAAGATGATATTTGATGAATGTTAGATCCACATGAATTTAGGAATGTCTTTCCATTTGTAGATTGCATGTTAGGCCTACTACTTGGTGTTTCTGGGTAGTTTGTGGATTGCTGATCGCTTTCCATAGGATTTGATATCATTAAGTGTTGTTATTCTCATATGTGACCTAGCCTAGAAATCCGGGAGGTGATAGGCTAGACGGTTGGTCTATTTCACTTGGGTTATTTAAGTTAAACGACCTGGGAGGGCGTTGTCTTGGATTACCTTAGTGTTTGTGTCAATCTGTGTCAAAGTAGTAAACTTTACAACTCTCTAGTGTCTTAGGATACATGTGGGTGGAGAAATCCAGAAGGTGATCCACCCGCTTGAGTGCAATTGCATATCGGGAAAATCCGGAAGGTGACCTGGTAGACTAGTGCATATATAACATTCTTAGGATTTCCAATGATGTTACCTGGTATCTGATCTGGGTCCCATTAGGTTATTCTAGGTTTGTTTCTTAAGATCCTAGTCTTCATCCTTCACAAGTCAGTCCAATTCGTCACTTGTCACACTTTTGATTCTCAGCCTAGGTATACCAGTCTGTCCTGTTTAGAGTTAGATTCCATTTTACAGCCCTAGTGTTAGTTGCAGTTTTAGTTAGCCTTTTTAGTGTTTGGTATTATGTATTAGTTAGTTAATTAGTCAAAGTCTAAATTAGGTTTTCAAAAGTTGCACCAAAACCCCCCTTTCTTTATTTTATTTGTTCACAGTCTAGGTTAGTCTTGTTAAACTATTGTCCTTAGGGTTCGATATCCGGTCTTCCACAAGCTATACTGTCACCGATAGGTACACTTGCCTACGTAGCGGTCTAGTTTAGGATTTCCGAATTTAACTAGGTGTTTAGGTCAAGTCTAGGTCTAGGATTAGTTAGAGTGTCTTTAGCTTAGGTTAGACAGTTTTAATTATCTTATTTTTAGGGTACGGACCGCACGCATCATCCACCAAGTTATTGAAAATAAAATTTGTAAATTTAAAAGGTTGATTGGAAACCAAACCATGAATAGCTGAAGCCAAATCAGAAGGGATTTGATCCCAACCACCGGTTTTATTCGAAAGACAATGTAGAAATAAAAGTATCAGGTACTTGTAATTATAGGACACTTTGCCCTTCAAATAGGTAGTTGAAGGAAGATGACCTTGCTACCCCACTGACCTAAAGGTCACTGCTACCTCATCCCGTGTGAAAGAGACCCTTCCCCTGACATCATTTAGATTGAGATGCCGACAGACTGTCTCCATGGAAATGGAATTTGGATGAGCATCAAGGGTAGCCAAGAGAGATCTATCATTGGAAGAAGTAACAATGGAACAGGAACCCAGAACTGTTGGTGATGAGATTCATACACCATGGGGTTAATAGTAAGTGTTGTAAGATACCAGCTCCTTCTTAGAAAGGAGATGATCGGAGCAAAGTCAGCGTCATGTTCTGCTAAAAGCACTATGACTAGGTTGTGAGCAGGTCTGAAAGCAAGGAGAGCCATTGGAAGTTCGAGGGTTGGGGTTTGATCGAAGAAAACTGACGATTTGAAGAAGGATGAATGAGAATTTGAAAGGGCGGGAGAAATTTTATACCTTTAGATGTCAGCATTTAATATAGAGACACATTAAATTTTGAGATCCGGAGTGTCAGAAAACGAAAAGGTCTTCCGAGACAGCTGTTTTGCACAATGAGATTCGGAAGGAGATGATGCAAGACTATAGTATTTTTCCAAAAGAAAGATACTTCCGAGGAATATTCTAAAGTATTCATTGAAAACTAGAAATATATTATTGGAAAAAATTTCTTCTGTAGGTTTAGACTAGCAACAACAGAGAATTTTATGCTTCAAAAGACAAGTTCTTCTGGTTGAAGGAATTTGTAAAGAGAACAGTGTCTTTTAATCAAAGATGAGTTGTTCGAAAGCAAAGAGTTGTATCGGAAGAGAAATACTTGCAAGAAGAATTAAATTTCTTCAAAAGTGTGACTTCTTCCGACGTGTGGTGTAGATAAGGCTTTCGAAGATTTAAATTCTCTTCTAATGAGTAAATGTCATTGAGAGAGAGAATTTAAATTTATCTTCTGAAGGCTTATATACACCTTATTACCAATTCAAATTATTCAAAATTGATCATACCAATAGCTGTTATTAAATACCTGAATCGACCTTCATCAAATGCCTTGGTGAAGAGATCAGCAAGATTTTGTTCGGTATCAAATTTGACTAAATGAATTAACTTCTTTTCTGCACAATCTCTGATGAAGTGATATCTAATGTCAATGTGCTTGGTCTTGGAATGCTTGACAGGATTGTTGGTGATGGAGATTGCACTGGAGTTGTCTATCTGTATAGGAGTATTTATTAGCTCTACTCCATAATCTTTCATTTGATTATGGATCCAAATTGCTTGAGCACAGCAGCTAGAGGCAGCAATGTATTCAGCTTCTACAGCAGAAGGAGACACACATGTCTGCTTCTTACATTGCCATGAAACTATTCTGGACCCAAGAAATTGACAACCACCGGAGGTGGATTTCTTGTTGATGTTGCAACCTCCATAATCACTGTCAGTGTAAGCCATAAACTAAAAACTGCATTCCTAGGATACCACAATCCTAGTCCTAGTGATCCTTTGAGGTATTTAAAGATTCTTTTCACAACAAGCATGTGAGAATTTTTAGGATTAGCCTGAAATCTTGCACACAAGCAAGTTGCAAACATGATATCAGGCCTGCTCGTTGTGAGATACATCAAAGAGCCAATCATAGCTCTGTACTAGTGTTGATCAACATCCTCCCCCTCAAGATCAGGTCCTAAGGATGTTGCTTTGGACATAGGAGTGCCTAGAGCTTTGCAATCTACAAACTTGAATATTTCAAGAGTATCTTTGACATATTTTGATTGATTAATGAATATCCCTGTAGGTGTTTGATTCACTTGAAGTCCAAGAAAGAACGTAAGTTCACCCATTGAGCTCATTTCAAATTTGGACTTCATTAGAGATTCAAAGTCCTTACAAAGATATTCATTTGTTGAACCAAAAAATAATATCATCAACATAAATCTGAACAAGTATAATATGTTGATTGGATTTCTTAAAGAAGTGGGTCTTGTCAATAGTTCCTCTCTTCAGATTGTTTGTCAGCAAAAATGATGATAAAGTTTCATACCATTTTCTGGGAGCTTGATGCAACCCGTATAAGGCTTTATCAAGCTTACAGGCATGAGGAAACTTTGGATCCTCAAATCCAGGAGGTTGACAAACATATACTTCCTCATCAATTTTCCCATAAAGAAAGGCATTTTTGACATACATCTGAAAAACCTTAAAGTTTTTAGCAGCTGCAAATACTAAGAATATTCTGATGGCCTCAATTCTTGCAACTGGAGAAAAAACCTCATCATAGTTGATTCCTTCTTCTTGTGTCTACCCTTGTAAAACCAGTCTTGCCTTGTTCTTGATAACAACACCTTTGTCATCCTTCTTGTTTCTGAACACCCTCTTGATTCTGATGGCATATTTACCCGTAGGCAAAGAACAGATCTTCCAAACTCCTTGTCTCTCAAACTGAAGGAGTTCCTCCTGCATTGCTTCTACCCAGCTGCTATCTTTCAATTCTTCAGCAACTTTCTTTGGTTCTATTTGGGATAGAAAGCAAGAGAATAAACAGATGTTTGCTTCATGCACAAAACTTCTTGTTTTTACACCCTCATCAACATTGCCAATGATGTTCTCAGCTGGATGTGTGTTGTGAATACGGGTTCTTGGGATCACATCCAACTGAGAGCTTAAATCTAGATTGCCTAGATCAAGATTTGGAAGTACAACCCCAAGTTGTATTTCTGGTAGGTCTTGGATTCTTTAATGTTGGATTGTTGTGGGTTGAATCTCTTTGGGTTGAGAGGCCTCCATTGTGGTTACTTCTTTAGAGGGACTGCCTACTTCCTCTTGACTTTGTGGAACTGATATTGAGTCACTTACAGGAGTGGCTTGAGATGATATGATGGTTTCTGAATGTGAGGCTGGTTGTTGTCTTGATGTGGATTATGCCAAGGGTTGTCTTGATGTGGATTATGCCAAGGTTTGTCTTGAAGCTATTGGCAGTTCAACATGATAATCATCTTCCCTTCTGAGATGATTTGAAACTGAGGCAGTTGGCTGAGGTCTTGCAACATACTCTTTTGAAAAGATTAAAAGCAGATGTGAATTCATAAAGATCAAATAGCCAATCAGGGTCAATTCCAGGTTTATTGACAATATGTTCATTGAACTGAACATTTGCAGACTCCTCAATAATCCTGGAACTTTTGATGTATACTCTATATGCCTTAGCATGAGAAGAGTATCCAACAAAGAAGCCCTCTGCTGATTTCTCAGCAAATTTGACTAAGTGATCTTTGGTATTAAGATGGTGCATTGACATCCAAATGGTTTAAGAAATCCAATAAATGGTTTTCTCTTATGCCAACTTTCATAAGGAGTCGTACCATGTGATTTATCTATCAGTATTCTATTTTGAACATAACAGGCAGTATTGACTGCTTCTGCCCAAAAACTCACTAGTAGCTTGGCATCAGATAACATGGTTCTAGCAGCCGTAATTAGTGTCATATTCCTTCTCTCAGCAACACCATTTTTTTGTGGAGTCCTAGGAGCACCGAATTGTCTTGTAATACCTTTGGATTCACAAAAAGAATTTAAAGTAAGATTCTTAAAGTCTGTACCTTGGTCGGACCTGATGATTTTCACATTGTGATCAGTTTCATTCTCTACCCTTAGAATGAATAACTTCAAGATTTTAGTTGTCTCATCCTTGGTACTCAAAAAGAATACGCAGATGTGTCTTGAAAAGTCATCAGTGACCACCAGACAATAGGATTTTCTACATACACTTTTCACAAACAACTCCATGTGAAGCAAGTGTAGGACTACTGAAATTGAGTTTATCTCTTTGGCATGATGAGAGGATTTGTGTTGCTTCCCTTTTAGGCAGGAAACACATTTATCACCACAAATAAATTCCTTTGTTGGTAAACATGTAACTAAATTATTTTTGACCAGTTTATTCATGTTTTTCAGGTTTACATGAAAAAAGTCTTCTATGCCAAAGAGATGATTCATCAAGTGAAGCTTTTGAAACAAAGCAGTTTATATTGCTAAGTGGTGAGGTTGTGCTCATATCTAGCATATACATGTTCTTCCTTCTAAGAGCTCTGAGCAGAATTTGATTATTTGGAACAATAAAACCTGGTTTTAGGATAATACATTCATGCTCACTAAACACCATGTTATGTTTCTGATCACACACCTGTGAGACACTCATCAAATTGTAATTTAGCTCCTTGAAAAAATTCACATTTTCAAAACTTACTTTATCATTGGTTATTGTTCCTCTACCAGTGATATAACCAACTAATGGATCACTTCCAAAAGCAACCGAACCTCCATAAAATGGTTCATACTTGTGTAAATGGGTCTTGTTGCCTGTCATGTGCTAAGAGCAGCCACTGTCAACTATCCACAAGTTGCTCTTTGAGTCTTGCTGCCCCTGCACACATAAAATTGAATTAGTTTCTGATGGAAGCCCAAGCCCATGTGGTCTTGGGTTTGCCATTTGCATCATGTATGTGAAGTTCTTAGATATCATCTTGGGTGGTACACATAATGAACTTTCTGGTGGAACTGAAGTTTGAGTGGAGTCCTTTCTTTTCTAGACTTTGTTGACCTTTGGTATTGATTGATGAATTTTCTTTTCCTTCTTCTGGTAATCCTTGGAAGTACCTCTTGCTTTGCCTTCCGATGGTTTGGATTTTCACTTGAGATATTGCCTTCCTTCAGCTTGTCTTCTTCTAAAGTAAGAAGATTACCTGTTTTCATTATTGTCGGAAGCATTTCTGACTTTTGCTTCCGATGAATTCTTTACTTTGGAAGACTTCCGGTTCTTTCTATTCATGTTATCAGAAGTAGACACTTCCGAGAGCTTCGTCTTATCCTGCTTGTCTAATCTTTTCACTTCGGAACCATATTCTTTGCATTCCGAAGAATGAGATGATTTGATCCAGCTTTCCTTTTCATTTCCTCCTCTCCATGGTTTAGAGTTCCTTCTGCTTCTTGGATTAAAGAAGCAATCAGGAGCATAGTGATTTGTGTCTCCACAACCTATACACATTGGTTGATTCTTTGACGATCTCTGAAAGTTCCTTCTTAGAGATGATTCTGAGTTGTGATCTTCTGAACTGAACTGACTTGACTTTGAATTGAATGTACCGTCGGGACATTTGTTGGAGTGATTTGCCTGAACTCTTGATGTCCTAGCATTCCTGTTTCCTGATTTTTCCTTATGTGACTTGTCGGATGGACAAGTTACATAGTCACTTGAGGATGTATTACCCGTTTGTACATAGTTTGCCTTAACAAAAATAGATTTTTTTTTCTTGTTTCTTTCCTTTTGTTTGTGAACAGATTGTAAATTTTTAAAAGAAACGGGAGTATTAGTATCAGATGAGAAATTTGATGGAGTAGAGCAAATATCAGACGAATCATTTTCTTGTTGAATCTTATGTATGTCAAGATCCTCATCATACACAAGACTAGTTTCAGGCTTATAGTGAATCTCCACAGTTGGAGTGTATGCAGATGGAGGTTCCATTTTATTATATCCCACCCCAACATTTTTCTTTTTCACTAACTCAGGCATCTCAGCCATCTTAAGAAGTGTTTCAAACTTCTCTCCTTGGTTGAGAAATCTGTCTTTGTATAATTCAACCAATACAAGTTCTGTTTTAGCCGTTCTTAGTCTTTCTAAAAGATTGTTTATTTGACATTGTTTGTTTGTGTCTTCATGTTTTAGACATAAAATTGTCTTTCCTAATTATTCAATTCTTTCTTTATAGTTTCTTTCAGCTTCAAAAAAATTTGCTATAATAATTTGTATTGACTCCAGCTCATCACAAACTTGAGCATTGAATCGTTTATAAGCATTTAATTTCTCAAGACATTCAGGTGTGCACATATCATCAAATACCTTGTATGTTGAGGTGGATTCGTTTGCCATCAGTTCATTTTTGGAAGTAGATGCTTCCTCAACTTGAAAGCTCCAGTCAGAGAAGTCTTGTTACTCTGCAATGTTTGCATTGTTGGACTATCTTGATGCTTTTGATGCTTGATTGTTCGGTTGGGCTGAGGTTAATGAATAAGAATTTAGCGACTTGCATTTTCTAGCGAAATGACCCAGCTGCTGATAGTTAAAGCATATGAGCTTGGATTTATCTAGACCAAACCATGTCTTCATGTTGTGCTTCTTGAACTGTCTACCGGTTCTTTGGTAGAATTTCTTAGCACGGTAAGAAATCATGGCCATCTGGTAGTTGATATCCATTTCTTCAAAATGATCAGCAGGGATGCCATCTAGATCTTGTTGACATAGTAGAAAGTAGTTTGATTCTTCAGCTAAAAATGCTCCCTGACTAAAGGTGAGAAACGGAGTTGCGCTTGCAAAAGGATTTGATTGTGATGTGGAGGGTTTTGGTGTTTCAGGGAAGGTGATGATTGGTGTGAAATTTGAGTGGTAAATAGGCTAATAGTTCTGAAAGGGTGAATTGTGAATGGGAGCATATAAGGCAGCTGAACCTATAAGTACAAAAGTTGTCTGTTTGGGTTCTTGAGCATCTATCTCCATTTGGTATGCACTCAGTATACCAAAGAGCTCTCCTAGTTTCAGTGTTCTAAGATTTTCTATTCTTCGGATGGTAACAGAATAGATATTCCACGCATGTGGAAAAGATCTTAGAAAATTCCTAATCACGTCCTGGTTTTCCATTTTTGCACCTGTAGCTGTTAATTCACCAACAAGTTGAACATACCTTATGTATTGAGAAGCCATTTTCTCAATGTTCTCTTGACAGAAGTTTTCAAACTTCTCTTTGAGCATGTCTTTCTTGTTTTCCTTCACATCATCAGAACCTTCATACATCTGCTGTAAAGAGTTCCACAACTCTTTGGCTGATTTGCATTTCTTGAATTCATGTATGAGAGAGTTTGGAATGGACATTTGAATCAACCAGAGCGCCTTTTGTAGAGCCCAATTAAAGATGAAGACTGACAAAGTCAACCTGTGACGAGCTGAAGACATGATTTTGACTATGTGTGTACACTGTATTTCGTGTACTTGCATTTTAGAGTACTCTAACCAATTTTCATGTATAGGATTCGAGTACTCCTAGAATAGTATACGTAGACGTATTTTGTAATGTTCTAGGTTGGATTCCCAAGGCAATTGCTCTCTAGACGTACTGAGGCAATGTTCTTGCGTACTTCACGAAATATACAAAGAAAGCATTTTTCCATCTCTTCTTGTGATTCTAATATGGATTCCGCACACTTTAGAGTCATTTGATGTTGATCGGAGCCATAAAGCTCGTGTCTTGATCAGATCTGGACCTACAAGTGGTATCAGAGCCTTTGAGCTCTTTTCTACATCAAGGTAAAAGCTTTTTCGTGCAAGTTTGATACTTTGTTGATCTTCTCTTCATCATCCAGCTTCTGTTAAAATTTGGGGCTCTAAATCTTGAAGAATTTTTCTGGGAAATTTTTCAAGTATTTTCGAGTTCTAAATTTCGAGATCTGATTTTCAAGTACAGCATTTCGAGATCTGGTTTTCGAGTACTCTTGTTTGAGTCCAACAGCCTTAGAGGAATGGTTTCTAAGTGTTTGGGTTTCGGGCACTACATTTCAAGAACAAGTTTTCGAGTACAGCTTTTTCGAATACTTGGTTTTCGAGAACAGATATTGAGTACAGCTTGGACTTCGTGCACTGCTTGGGATTTCGAACACTTGAGCATTTCGAGAACTTACACTTAGAAAATTTTCTGTTCATCATGGCATCCAAAAATCTTACCAACTTATCCAACTTGCTGAATTTGGATAATGAGATTGGCACAGGAACTAAGCCACCAAGGCTTGTATCAGGAGACAACTTCCAAGACTGGAAATTCAGATTCCAGTCTTTCATCAAGTATATAGATCCGAAATTATGGAGATCGATTGAGGAGGGGCCTTATGTGCCTATGTACCAGAGTTAGTTAAGTGGGCTAATTCCCAAAGATCCAGAGTTGTACACTGAGAACGACATCCTATTGAAGGAGAAGGATGACAAGGCTTACGCCTCAATTACTATGGCGCTGTCAACTGATGTGGCTTACGGGTTCAAGGAGCATCAGACCTCCAAACAACTCTGGGATGCTTTAATGGAACGATTCGAAGGGAATGAGGATATGAGAGAAATTCACAAAGACATGTTGAGGCAATGGTTTAACATGTTTAATCATATCATGGGAGAGTCTCTAGAAGCCCAACTCAACAGATTTACTCACCTGATGACAGAGATGACGAGTGCTGGGATTGAAATGTCAAAGGGAGAAGTTAACAAGAAACTCTTGAACTCACTGCCTTACAACTGGAACTCCAATTTCACAACAATAAAGAGGACAAAAGACATGTGCAAGACTTCTCTCAGTTAGTTGATCTCAATCATCAACTCATATGACATGGATGACAAACAAAGAGCACTTAATAATGCCAGTTCTATGGGCATTACTCCTGCATCTGAGAATGCTGCTTTCTTGTCTGCCATAAATTTTCAAGCTTCTGGTTCTCAGCATTACCAGACCCCTTCATCTCAGTCTGTTCCTTTTGAGATTGCATTCATTTCTTCATGGCAAGTTAATTCAGTGCCCAAAATCAGCCCGTAAAGTGAGGAGAATCTGTTGTTGTTCAAAGGATTCATGAACGGTTACAATGCTTTCATTGCTGGAGAATTGGCACCGGTCAATCTCACACAAGACAACTTGGAGCAGATCAACCTAGCTGATGTGGAAGAAATAGATATCTCATGGCAAATGGCCATGGCGGTCTTTCGGGCAAAGAAGTTCATCAAAAAGTATGGCAGGAACTATTTTGGACAAGTCAAAGCTGAGGTGCTACACTTGTGACCAGCGGGGTCACTTTGCTCAGGAATGTAAGCTGCCCAAGGTTGGAAGGAGGCAGAGAACAAGCCTGATGAGAAGGCTATAGCTGGAGGTGGATCTAGCACATCCAACGCATTGGTCACGCAAGAAACTGACTCCTATGACTGGAGTGACCAAGTGCAAGAGCTTGAGATGACTTTGAGCCATGCGTTCATGGCTGAGGTGGATGATAAGCACAATGAGGTAACAAAACATTTCTGTTCCACTTCTTGCATTGAGAAGGTTTTTAAATACTGTTCTCACAATGAGGACTTAATCAAGAAAGTCACCAAACTTAAATACTTTAACTATGAATTTCTTAAAAATGAAGCACTTTTCAAAAGAAAACTTGACACTGAAAGGCGTGATATTTCACAATTAAAAGAGCTTTTAAGTGATAAAGAGTCCAACTATCGGGACGCTAGGCGTCGGATAGATGAACTCTCCTCAGAGTTATAACAGGTTAAGAATAAGTTGTCCAAAACCAAAATCAAAGCTGATAAATATGAGTACGCAAGTACCGCGGTGGCTAACATGATTGATGTCCAGTGTAGGAGAAAGGAGTAAATTGGACTTGGTTTCACTAAGGTGAAACCTCCATTTAAACATAACTACTCCATCATGCCCAATATCAACACATCTGTTGATGATCTGCTATCGAAGTCAGACCGAAGGTTTGATTTCACCACTGGTTCTAACAAACCAGTGCCTCTTATAGCAGATCCTGTTGTGACTGACCTTAATGATTCTAACAGTTCTAAGGTTTGTGCAGAAAGTGTGAGTGTTTCAGGTTTAAGGGAGAAGAAGGAGGAAAGAAATGCTAGCAGGAGCACAGATTGTTCAACTTCACATAGAAAATCAAATTTTGTTCCAATAGTTGACTTTTTTGGAAGATTTGAATCAATCACTATTAAACCAAATGAAATGATTAAGAATTTTAAGACTAAGTTTGCTAAAATTGATGATAATGTTGAAAACAAAATTGTCTTAGAATCATGTCCTTCTCCTTTGACTGAGCAGGCAACTCAGGCTTATTCCACAGTCACTCCTGAGGCGGGTTCAAAGTTAAACCCTAATTCTGAAACTTATGTTCCAACTGGGTCATTGGAACAGGCCTCCACAAGTTATATCTCTGGTCTGAGTGACTGTGATGTAAAGCCTTTTGATCTAAATAAGTTTCATGATAAAGTTTGTTGCTATGCATGTGGAAGACCATGCCACATTGCTAGACATTGTCTGCATCGACCTACTGAGTTCTTCTACGGGAAGAATCAGAATGTCAAACCCAAGGCTAAACCTGTTAAAAGACCAATGAGGACTGATCAATCCTCCAGGCCTAGGGTAAAACCTCAAAATGTGAATCAGAATCATCCCACTACCAAAAGGGCCAAACCAACAAAACAAAATCAATCTGGTTTTCATAAACAAAAATAAAATGTTTTCAAATCTAAAACTAAACAACAGTGGAAAAATATGCCACATCTGAAACATCAATTTAAACCAATTGATCATGGCAGTGGTGACAGGCCCATGAATGTCAGGGCCAAATCAGACAAGCCCAAGGGAACTATCAAAAGGGAGCCTAAGGTTTCACAAGTACCTAAATCTGTTAAGATTTGGGTACCCATTTCTCATTTGATGTGTGTGTAGGGCTGTAAACGAACCGAACGAACACGAACGAGCCCTTGTTCGTGTTCGTTCGTTTAACTTTTAACTTGTTCACGAACGGTTCACGAATGCTAACCGAACGAAAATTCTTGTTCGTGTTCGTTCATTAAGGATTTAGCTTGTTCACGAACGGTTCATGAATGCTAACGAACACATTATTTAAACAATAAAAATCAACATTTTTAATCTCAAGCAATGGAGATAATCATTTATAAATATATAAATTAAGATATTATAGTATTAAACTAAAAATAACTTTAAGTATTATGGTATTAAAATAAAAATTAAAAATAAACAACACATTTAATGAAAAAATATAATAAATGAACTTAACCGAACATAAACGAACGTAAACGAACATGTTACCGAACGTTCACGAACACAAATGAACGAACACGACCTCTGTTCATGTTCGTTCGTTTAACTAAACGAACGGAATTTCTTGTTCGTGTTCGTTCGTTTATTAAACGAACGAACATAAACGAACTTCCCGCCGAACGGTTCACGAACTGTTCGCTGAACGTTCGGTTCGTTTACAGCCCTATGTGTGTGTGTTATGCAGGGATGACCGAATAAGCTGAAAAATGTTTGGTACATTGATAGTAGTTGTTCCAGGCATATGACTGGGGATTTTTCTCAGTTGCATGAAGTCACACCACTTAATGGACGATATGTCTTGTTTGCTGGAGACAAAGGTGGGAAAATCAGCATGAAGGGCACAATCACAAATTGAACTCTAAGTTTTGAAGATGTGTACTATGTTAAAGAAATCAACCACAGCTTGTTGAGTGTTTCTCAGATCTGTGACAAGATCTTTTGAACACACTTCACAAACAAAGAGTGTCTTATCTTAAAGCCCAGATTTGTCATGCCGGAGAAATGGATCTTGATGAGGACTCCGAGAATCAACAATGCCTATATCTACAATATGAATTCTGACTCATACACAAAAAACACCTGTTTGTTTTCTAAGGCATCGGAGAATGACTGTTTGATGTGGCATCACCGACTGGGTCATGTCAATTTGAAGAATCTCAACCGAGTGGCTAAGGGAGATCAGGTTATTGGCTTACCTTCTAAAGACTTCTCCACAATTGAGAAGGTATCGCATGTGCCAAGGGGAAGAAGCACAAGAGACTCCACATGCCTAAATTGTTTAACTCAATCTCATCAATTCTGCAGCTTCTTCATATGGATCTCTTTGGACCGGTTAATGTTATGAGCATCGGGAAGAAGTCATACTGTCTTGTTGTAACTGATGACTATTCCAGATTTACTTGGGTGTTCTTTCTGGCCAAGAAAGATGAGACACCAGAGATTCTGAAGAAGTTTATCACCCTGATCGAGAATCAGAAGAATTTAAAGGTTAAGGTGATCAGAACTGGCAATGGCACCGAGTTTAGAAATCAGAAACTTATTGATATCTACGATGAGAAGGGAATTGCTCGACAGTACAGTGCAGCTCGTACACCTCAGCAAAATGGAGTTGCTGAAAGAAGGAACAGCTTATCGAGGCCGGACGGACCATGCTGTCAGAGTCTAAACTACCAATATTCTTCTGGGCTGAAGCTGTTAACACAGCTTGCTATGTTCAAAACCGATCTCTATTGAACAAATGCCATCAGAAGACTCCCTATGAGATTTTCTTCAATCAAAAGCCGAAGGTCGGTCATTTCAAGTCGTTTGGTTGTCCTTGCACTCTCCTCCACACTGAGCCGAATCACAAGTTTGATGACAAGGCTGATGAATGTTACTTTGTGGGCTATTCATCTGAAAAAGCTGCTTACTTGGTATACAACAAGAAGACCTGTATGATTGTTGGGATTGGCAAGAGATGAACAACACAAATGCCGGTACCGGTCCAAACTGGTTATTCAGTATGATTCTACATTTGAGCCCTTCAACAGTCCATCTGAGAGTGCATGACCATCTGAACTTAACGATAGCTTCTACAAGGGTGATGGTGTGGACTAGAGGGTTGACTATGTTCTGTGTGATTCCAAGCTTCTGATAGTTGACCCACGAGGAATGTATGATCGAGTTCCACCAGTTCAGCTGACTCTGATCAATGAAATCATCCCATCAGATCCAGAGACCTCTCAGTCAGTTCAACCAACTCCGAAGACATATCAAGCCTCGTCCTCTTCCCACCAAACCTTTGACAATCCACTGTTCTCAGACCACATCCATGAGGAACATTGTGCGGATAATGGAGCTGAAGCAAGTGAAACCGCTTTCGTTGACAACATCTCTTCCTCCAGTGAAGATTAGCTGACTCACATCAGCAACCTGCTAGATAAATTAGCTGTGGAGGAAGTGCTCATTTTAAGCATCAACAAGAATCATCCAGTTGAGAACATCATTGGACCTCTTTCAAAAGGAGTTCTCACTCGGAGCAGATCCATTCCAGCTCAGAACACATTTCCTGAAGGAACTATCACACGAAGTCAATTAGGTCCAATTAATTCTTGTTTGTATTCCTGTTTTATTTCGCAGGTCGAACCCAAGAATGTCAAGATGGCTCTTAAGGAGTCAAGCTGGGTTGAAGCGATGCAGGAAGAATTGATGCAGTTTCAGAAGCTCAAGGTGTGGAATCTGGTTCCTTTGCCCAAGGGGAAACTTCCAATTGGAACCAGATGGGTCTTCAAAAACAAAAGAGATGATTTGGGTGTGATCATCAAAAAAAAAAAAGCAAAGTTGGTAGTCCAAGGCTTCTACCAACAAGAAGGGATTGATTATGAAGAAGTCTTTGCATCGGTCGCAAGACTTGAAGCTATCCGCATATTCTTGGCCTATGCTTCCTACATGAACTTCACTGTATATCAGATGGATGTGAAGACAGCCTTCTTGTATGGAAAGGTCAAGGAAGATATCGACGTGTGTCAGCCCCGGGGTTCGAGGATTCGCAGTATCCCGACCATGTCTACAAGCTAGACAAAGCCCTTTACGATCTTCATCAAGCACCACGAGTGTGGTATTCAACACTCACAGATCATCTGCTTTCAAATGGATATACCTGTAGAGCCATCGATCAGACATTGTTCGTTCGCAAACATAAGGATGACTTGATTCTCATCCAAATCAATGTGGATGACATCATTTTTGGTTCCACAACCTCGGTGCTATGCAAGGAATTTGAAGCTGTGATGAAGAAGAAGTCTGAGATGAGTGCAATGGAGGGAAATGACATTCTTCTTGGGTCTCTAGGTAAAGCAGGATCCAAAGGGTATAATACCCGTAAAAACGTAACATAATAAATATATAAATAAATATGTAAAACAAGTTGAAATTTATTAAATGAAATGATAATAATCAAGTTTAGTTAACTCAACATCTGATGTGATTAACTATTTCTTGTATTAACTTAATGTCACCGGATCTCATTTTTAAACTACCACTTAGTTTACACCATAACCAAGATATGACGAGTTTAATTTTTTTTTTTTAGTCTGTAACGAAAAATATAATAAATTTAGAACCTATGAACAAACAACATTAATCTCATATTCTTCGGCTGAATAGTCTCCTTATTTTATAAATATATAGACCGATCTTTTAACCGCAACGCACTCGATTAAATTCACTCGTTTAACCATAACATATATAAATTTAAACCAATTTAGAAACTGAACCATACTTGAACTATATGTCGATTTGATTTATTTTAAACTTTATAAATATATTGTAAAAGATAAATACAAAGTTGGATATGCATACATTAAACCGACTTATGGAAACTCATGGAATATTCTTACAATTATTATATTATTAAATGATCTCAAATGAAAGAAAAACAATTGCTAAATATTGTTCTAAAACACTCGACCGGTTCATCAAGAAGCCATTAATTGCACTCGGTCAACAACCAGAAAATCTTGAACGTTTTTTTTTTAAAAGCATCTCGGCCATCACGATGATCATCACAACCGGAGGAGAAATCACGGGCTAAACGGTTTATTGTTCGATCACGTATACAATTTCAGTCTCGGTTACAGATTTCGGGTTCCTTTCCGTGTTAAGTATAAGGTAAATCTTAATCATATAAAACCAACATGTTTATGTATATTCACCTATTCAGTTATTTAAGATCTGGATACACTTTAGTGTAAACCTATGGTGTATCCGGTGTGTATTCAAATGAAAATTTTTTTTAAGCCTTTTCAAGAAAATCGTATAACTAGACGTAAATTTGATATAGTCAAATGGTTGAGATATTTTTTTTGTATATATATATATATATATATATATATATATATATATATATAAGCATGTAAGAACTTAAAAGGTGATCAAGAAAGAAACCATAAAACTTGCTGAAATTTACGATTTCAAAAAGATGAAGCCAGAAACAATTAATTAAAGAACTAAACATATAATTTTGCTAGCAATTGTAGTTTAGTACAAACTGGTTAAGTTACAAAGGTTAGGACCGGGAGGTCTCATGTTCGAGTCCCTCTTGGGACATATTTAATATTTTTCCTTGAAGCTTGATTATGGCTGAAAACAAATATACAAAAGAATTAATGATCCATGTTTTTAACAAATCAAAGATGTTGGTTACTGGTTAGAACATGAGATTATGTTTGGGAGGTTATTAGTTCTAAACCCTTCTAGACCATCTTTTATTTTCATTATTATTTTATTTATTGCTTTTTTTTTTAAAACCATTTCGTTTGAAAAAAGTTTTAAATCGTCGTTTTACGAAATGAACAACTAAATTTAAATATTGATAAACGATTTCATAAATTGAACTGATTCGACTGAATTAACGTTACAAATTTCCAACTTACAAAATTAAAGAATATTTACGAATGTTAATCAACGAGTTAGTAAAAGAAACTAATTCGACCGGGTTAATGTTAAAAGGTCTAAATTACCCAAAAATCTAACCGATTACGCATAAGAATTAATTCATTTATACTAACATTAAGTTTAAACAAAACACAGAATTCTGAATCGTCAGAAGAATTGATTACGACCGTATTTATCTTATTTCTTGCTGATAAATTTGCTACAACTAAGGTACGGATTCTGTTTATTTAACTCATAGTATAAATTCTGTTGTCCGTCATTGTACGGATTTCGTTTATTTAAATCATAGTAATTTCTGTTCTGTAATCTGTTTCTGTAAACCGTTTCTGAAATCATTAAATTTCGTTTATGTATTGTTCTGATTTCTGATTAACACGATATAATATCGTGTTTCCTTGTTTCGTTTATCATGCAATAAATCTAAATTATGTTGTACTCAATATTGCATGATTCGAATATGACATTACTTGGTAGTTTATCTACCCTACTGAACCTACTGAACTTTCTGAATTTGTATTCTGTTACCCGAGCATGCCCCTACCTGTAAAGATGACTACAGGCCCATTATGGCGACAACCATAATGTGAGACCATCCGTGACGGTTAGTTGAGCTCACGGCGTCTCCATTAAGTACTCTGATAGTACACTGTGCACCTACTGAATTCTGGGGAGGCGTATGGACTGGTCCTAGGATAAATTTTAAACTGTACCATCTGATTTCTGGGGGATAGTGACGTGTATGCCAACACTAACTATCTCATGTGTCTGGTAAGCGGGAGTAGCTACCCGTGAACCTTACACTTTTATACGTACAGTCGGCTCGTGGTATATTCTGATTCTATTAATTCTGACTTATAATATAACCTCTGTTATTGTTTCTGAAAGGTTATATTTTATCAAAGTCAGACCACTGTTTACTGCTCTGTTATTGATTTCTGTTTCTGACCATTATTCTGATTATCTTCACCACCTTTTGAATTTCTTTGAATTACTATTGTTTATCCGTTACTGAGCATTCTTTGGCTCAGCCGTATTTGTTTTTGTGGTGTTTATCTATATTGTGTAGGTAATCAAGCAAACCAGATGGAGAACTTCTGAGAGTAAAATCGGAGCTAAATCTGAATACTTTTGATCTGTAATAAATGTGAAGATCAAGACTTAAAACTTAAATAGTTGTTTTATTATGTTTAATTATTAACTTAAGACTTATGTATTTATGTTTTCAATACAATTGGGATTGTTGCATTTACTTCTGATTCCGTATACGTGACACGTCAGCCTTGAACCGGGTTGGGGTGTCGCAAAGGGAGTACTGATTCATCAGGGCAAGTATGTCACTGACATTCTCACCAAGTTCAACATGTTGGACTCGAAGCCCGCATCCACCCCTTTGGCTGCTCGTCCAGTCTTGACTTAGGATTCTGACGATGAAGATGTTGATCATCACCTTTACCGTTCGATGATTGGCTCACTGATTTACCTGAACGCTAGCCGACCAGACATCATGTTTTCTGTATGTCAGTGTTCCAGGTATCAAGCAAATCCTAAGGCTTCTCATCTGATTGCTGTTAAGAGGATCTTGCGCTACCTCATCGAGAAACCTTGTCTCGGTTCGTGGTATCCAAAGAACTCTGAGTTTAGTTTGTTTGCTTACTCTGACAGTGATTTTGGTGGTTTCAACTTACACAGGAAGTCAACCACAGGCGGATGTCAATACTCAGGAGATCGCCTTGTCTCATGGCAATGCAAGAAACAAACGACCGTGTCAACCTCCACTGCGGAAGCTGAGTATGTCGCCGCTTCCAGTTGTTGTTCTCAGGTTATCTAGATGCAACAACAACTCCTCGTTTACGGTTTGAACTTTCTTGACTCTCCTATTTATTGTGATAATGAAGCCGCTCTACAGATCGTCAAGAATCCGGTACAAGACTCCAAAACTAAACATATTGACATCCGGATTCACTTTATACGCGACTATTTCGAATGGAAGTTGATTTATCTCGAAAAGGTCCACACAAATGACAATATGGCGGATCTTTTCAGAAAACCGTTCGACACGGCTCGATTCCACCATTTGCTTGCCTCTCTCAAACTAATAAGTTTTTAATTAAAACATTTTATAAATACTGTAAAATTTGTGTTTTGTTTTGTTTTAATTTTTAGATCACAAATTTAGGGGGAGAATATTTACAAAAAAAAACAAAAAGATTTTTGGTATTTTAGTCAGTCTAGGATGATCTACAAGTTCAGGGGGAGTGAATTTTAAGAAAAAAACAAAAAGATTTTGCATCTTAAAAATTTAAAGAAAATTACAAAAAGATTTTATTTGGACGGTCAAGCGAAGTGGTTCAATTGGGAAGTGAAATGACCTCTGACACGCAGAAATTCACTACCTAAACATAATTTTTAAAAGGATAACAACTTTAGATAACTATAAATCACTAAGAAGTTAAAACAAGTTCTTCCTAATAAAAGGATTGGACATGATCATTCAAAATATTTAATATATAAATAAGTGAGAAGTAAGGAAAATCAGATAACCGGAAAGATGCAACAACTATTTGACTTTTTGTATAAGTCTTTGAGTCAAAAAAAGATTGTGTTTCGATAAACTTGAAATCGTTTTGAAAAAAAACTCGGGTATTTTCCATGTTTTGTGCAAACAAAGAGCGGGAGATACTTAGTGAAGCATCCTCTATTTTGCGTAAGCAAAGACCTAGATGTGTGACGTTAAGGCCAATATGTCTGCATATCAATAAAGTAAAAGATGCCAATGAGCACAAAGATGATAGAACCCCTTCTTGTTCTTGATTCTAATCTAATAGATCTGTTCTTTTCTCTTCTCACCTTAAACTCTGTCGAAGCGTTTTAAGTTTGTTGAAACACAATCAAAGTTTGTAACAAAATATTTCACAAAATTGATAGGATGCATGTTAATCTGGTTTAAGTGTCTGATTGTTCATAAACTTCCCAAAAGGATTTTCAGAAAAACCGTTTGAAAATTTTTGATCATAAGTCTTATTTTTGAATTATGGATAAACGAGTGGAAATCATTGGTAGGGTATAATTACTTTAAGGTTGGGTTTCTATGAGAAATTATTTTAAGGTGGTCAAAAATCTGATACAGATTTGATCCCATGAAATTGACCCGACTCAACTTTGAACTCGTCCGAAGTTTCTAAGATTATTTTATTTTATTTTAATTAATTTTATTCTATTTTATCTTATTTTATTAAGTTAGAAAAATTAGAAAATAAAATGTATTCGAAATCGATTACTCGAAAACGTGTACACGATTTCGAGTACACGAAATCGTGTACTCGAAGTCGGTCTATAAATACTTCAAGAAGTATCATTTTCGAGTACCATAACTTTTCAAGTACCAGACTTTCTCTCTTCGGCGATCTCACTTTCTGTACACGAACTCAAAAATCCACTCTGACCACCTCGTAGATCTGACTTAGGCGAACCTAGGTATAGTTTTTGATAGAATTTTGACAGCAAAATAAAAGGTTATTGGACAAAAACAATTTTCGAGCACTTTCTCGCGCTAACCGAAGGAATCTTGGACAAATCACCCCGAAAAACTCAAAATTGGAAAGCGATCCTCTTATATGTTGGTCGCCTCCCATTTTCGAGCATTTTGAGTACAATTTGGAGTTCTAAGGAGCAAAATTGAAGGAGTTATGAAGATTTTTGAGTTCTCGAAAATTTGAAATTCGGGTACACTATTTTGAATACAAAATTTCGTGTACCCCTTTTTCGTGAAAAAATTTTCATGAACTCGATTTCGAGAACAAACTAAAATTCGTGTACTCCTTAAATTTCGTGAACTTATGGCTTTTCGTGAACTACTGAAATTCGTGAACTTCGATTGACTTGGTGATTTGACTTAACATGTTGACTTGGACTTGGACTTGGACTTAGACTTTTATTTTGATTCTACTTTTGGCTTTTTACTTTTGATTTTAATCTAGCCTTATCTTCAACTAACTTGGCTCGTTTTTGTTTCAGACGGGTGATCTACGCTTTGTGCCCAGTCATAACATTTCAGCATACGTAGGCGATCCTCCAGAGAAACATGCCATGTTCAAAAGCATAGTGGATAGACTACTCCTTTCTCCAGTCAACTATGCCATAATGGAACATCCAGAGATTGTTTCGGAGTTCATACACGACTTCCGGAATTCCATCACTGAGCGAATTGACTCCAACGGGAACGTGAGCCTGATAGGGAAGGTTCAAGGGCAGCCAGTGATTATTACAGAGCAGATCCTCCGAGAGTGCCTACAGTTTGGAGATAAAGCCACTGATCCTGTCGACCTTGATCACGAGCTCATACAGAGAACCGTTTATAGGGTGGGACACGAGGGTCTTTACCCTCCAACTGAGAAGAAGCTTCTCCACCCTTACTGGATATATTTGGCGCACGTGGTTACACAGTGTCTTTCTGGAAGAAAAGGATGATATGATGTGCTTAACCAGACACTCAGCTCTTGCCTGGTAGCCATCGCTTTGGGACTTGAGTTTAACTACTCAAGAATGATCTTCCGGGATATGCATGCCAACATAAAAGGAAAACGGAAAGAAAGATTCCTGGCTATTCCCAGATCATTCAGATAGTCATCAACAAGCGTCATCCAAATCTCATCCCAACTATCGGGACCCTGGGCATCAAGAGAATGAAGGAAGATATCTTCTCATACATGACGATGAACAAAAAAGGGAAGAAACAGTACATCGGTGATCGCCCTTTAGAGAAATTTGGCAGGTTATTGGATGAGGAGGTTGAAGATATGGAAACTCCCGCATCCTTCGTTGCCGAAGAGCACGATCTTCCCCATGTAGGAACTACTGCATTTGTTGCTGATGAGCACGATATTCCTCATACAGGAACCAGTGCTGAAGCCAGCAAGGCCATAGAAGATTCATCATCTGAGTCTTCTTCATCAGGCTAAGAAGAATTCATTCGAGAGCCCGAGCCTGTCATTCCACCACTTTCCAGGGCCGAAAGCGAAGAAATTCAGGATACGGATTATGTTCCAGCTCCCGAGACATCTCCAAAGAAGAAGAGGTTAAAGATGATTTCGAAGAGGGAAAGAGACCCAAGACTCAAGAAGAAGACCACAAGTACTTCTTCGTCTTCTCAGGCACCACACACCCAGCCACAACCTCCACCACCTCCACCTAAACCCACACAGCCAAAACCACCTCCACCTAAGCCCACACAACCAAAACCACCACCACCACCAAAGCCTAAACCACCCACAAAACCAACAGCATCCACCCAAACTCCTATTCCACCACATACCTCCTCCACCACCGAAGCCACCCAAACCAAACCATCATCTCCACGACATTCTCCAATTCTTATCCACTTCTCTGAACCACCACCATCACCACCCAAGGCTAGAAAAGACAAAGGAAAGGCGCCACTGCAATCAGAATCACCTTACATGCCTGAGAAGGTGCCTATAGATTTGGAGTGGTTGCAAGAACGAGTGTTCCAATTAGAACAAGACTTTGCCACCAAGGACCGACTCATCACCAATATGCATGAAGGGTTTGTTATGATATGCGAGAAGCTTCGAAAGCAAATTAAAGACGTCGATCTGCTGGAAAAGGAAAACATTGGTTTGTCTAAAGTGATTGAAGAGCTAACTGGATCAAAGTCTGATATTCAGGAAGAAGGTAAAGATGACAATGACAAAGATGATGATGATGATGATGATGATGATGATGATGATGATGATGATGATGATAATGCTGGTGGAGATGTGCGCCAAGGAACAAGTTCCTCAGGACAACAGAAGGATGAGCCTGTTAAGGATGTTACAGGTGGTGATGATCTAGAGAATCCACCTTCATCAGAGAAGCCTCTAGACAACTTTGATGACTTATTTAAGGATCTTCCGGAATATTTCATATTCGGGGGATTTGGAGAGGAGTTGAATGCAGCTGGTCTTGGAGATCTTTACACTGATGTCACTATGGACTCAGTTTTTGATGTTGTATGTGACCAGGAAAGAAAGGAGTTTGCCGAATCTTCTACGGGAGCATCCGAAGAAGAAGAACCAGAAAACATCATACTCGGAAACGTCTCCAAGGAACCTTATGTCGACTACTTGCATGCTCACAAGTATGTCAATCCTCAAGGACAGGAAGTCGCATCGCTAGGCAAGATGATTAATGGCTAGTTTGATAGACAAAGCGATTGGACTCCTGCTCCTCCTGAGGCGCAGCAAACCAGGATAGGTGAAGATACTTCTGAGTTGACTGAGGCAACATACACCACCAGCTCCCATGCTCTGTTCGATGTGCGAAATGAAAGATCAAACATCACATGCTGGATAAGCAACTTTATCTTGTCAAAAGGATGAACGAGAAGTTGGAGTATTTTAAGAGGCCCAGCGATTTCTGTTCGATGCCGAAATTTGATATTAGAAGCATCAACAATGCTATGTTCTTCAACCCGTCCAAAGATATTCAAGCTGATCTGTTTGCCAAGTTCATAAAAGATCAGTGTGACCGAGACTTCCCCATCATGAAGACAGCAAAAGGGAAAAGATTTGTTTCTACTTGTATACTGGTTCCGGTCAAGAAGGAGCTGTGGATCTATTACAAGTATCCTCCACCGGCTACGGAGAAAGTTGTCCTAGTGTAAACAAGATTCCCGAAAATTCGTTGGTGAACTTCGATTCTTGGTATTTTGATGAGAAGACTCATGCAGCCTTATCCTCAGAACTAAGGGCGACATCAACGACATTGACATATTTTGGATCCCATGGATCTTCTGAAATACAGAAAAGAAGATATGCAAAAATTGCATGATACACCTATCAGAGTCTATGGCGATTGGGATGAAGAAGCAAAACGTTTCACCAGGGTTGTTGCATTTGCTATGGAGAGGAAACTTTATGCTGGTGCTGGTCCTCACTCGGTCACGCTTCCTATCAGTTGACTTCATAAGTCTAGGGGGAGTTTGTAGAGCCCAATCAAAGACGAAGACTGACAAAGGCAACCTGTGACAAGCTGAAGACCTGATTTTGGCTATTTTGTGTACTGTATTTCGTGTACTTACATTTTAGAGTACTCAAACCAATTTTCGTGTATAGGGTTCGAGTACTCTTAGAATAGTATATATAGACGTATTTTGTACTGTTCTAGGTTGGTTTCCCGAGGCAATTGCTCTCTAGACGTACTGAGGCATTGTTCTTGCGAACTTCATGAAATATACAAAAAAAACATTTTTTTCCATCTCTTCTTGTGATTCTAATATGGATTCCGCACACTTTAGAGTCATTTGATGTTGATCGGAGCCATAAAGCTCGTGTCTTGATCAGATCTGGACCTACACCTTTGAATCAACCTCCATCTTCTTGTAGTCCTCGTCTGAGTAGAGAGATGGATCTTTTGGAACAGCTACTACACCATCTCCAGCAGCAACAATTGTTGGAATAAATGGTCCTTTAAGAACTAACTTCCAAAGTTTAAAGTCCTGGTTCCTGATGAAAACTTCCATGTATCGTAGTCATCAGGTGTGAACATGGGAGGTTTGTTGAGAGTGTCATTCTCGGTATCATGCTTACTGATAGTAGTCATATTGACTAGAAAAAACATAGAGCAATGAGTAGTAGAAGATGAAAAACTGGTAACTTAAGAATGGTTAGTTGCTTAAGTTAAGAGCCAAAGCTCTGATGCCACTTGTTGGATCGAGTTGTGTAATCTACACAACACTTTCACAAGGTATCTTCTACTGATAGATGCGTAAGATTCTATCAACTCAACTCAGGCACACTTACAAAACAGATTGAAATACACGAGTAAATTTGAATTCAAGGTTAAAGTATATTTCATTCAAATGTAAAGCGAACAAGACTCTTAACTCAAGCACACACTCATGCCCAGCTCAATTTACAAATGAACATATTTATACTAAAACCTACAGCTGTATTCTCGTAGGAATACAAGGCTGGACAAGATACTAGAAACAAACTAATGCTAAAACTAGTATACTGTTAAAGCTTGACAGGACAAGCTGTATTAATTACAATTAATACAAATATCTTCGTTGACTTTTACAATAAATGCCTAAACTACAAATGGCATTAATGTAACATATCTATGCAAGTCTGACAGATCTTTCTTGTTGCTGACTATCATTAGAATGTCTTCTGAGTTGGTCTTGATGATAGAAAGTATCTCTGAATATATCTATAAAAGTCTTGGATCATGTCATACTAAAGTCTTCTGAAGCTTTTGTATTCAGAAGCTTTTATTTTTCTTTAAGTATCTTGAAGAACAAGGTTATATTCCGAAGATTCTTAGTCTTCAGAAACTCTCAAGTTTCTTCCGAAGACAAGTTACATCCGGAAGATAACTCTGTTCTTCCGAAGCTTGTATGGACTTCTAGAGTGGTGTCAAGGACTTAGAACATTTGGAGAGCATCAGTCTTTATGTTCTTACAAGGTGGCACCAAATGCTACCATCATGGCAGTTGTGGAGACCAACCAGGTACAAAGACCAATAAACAGGCTTTTTGGCAAATGATCTAGAAAATCTTGCTCAGAAAAACGTGAAGTTAGGATTGATAAAAACACCAATAGTGTTACAGTAACATATGTGAACAGTGAGATCATTTAAAAGGAGCGGGAAATAATTGAAACTGACGAAGGAAGGGGGAATTCCAACAATTATAAGCGCCTCCTAATGATGAATGATAAGACTCTCAGGGTACCTCAAATCATTACATGTGTTAAAAAAATTTAAACATCGTTATTTATGACTTAAATATGAAAAAAATAATCGCTACCAATTTAATAAAATAATGTCCCTAGATTAATAAAATAGTCCTGATTGTTCCTTTAAAATAAAATTGAAACAACCAGGCCTGTGGGACTTGAAGATGTAACCAACAATTCGCGCGGCTCTATACACAATCGTGCCACTTTGTGCATGAAAAGGTGACACATATTTGGGCAAATTTGCCTATACACGTACACAAATATAAATATTTATATTTAAAGAAAAGGACAAAAGGAATTATTTAGGCAGTTATGGTGGGGTCTGCAATAAGGACGGACCCTCATTTTTTCCTCAACAAACAGGAGTGAGGGACTCGCTAAGGCCTATAAAAAAGCTGAGAAAGAGAGAAAGAATTCTCTCATTTCCGATCAAGTCATTATACACACACACACAAAAAGAAAACCCTAAATCATACTCCCTAAACCAGAGAGAATACATTGATATTGCTGAACACAACTAAGGATAATGACATAGAGATCGATTAATTGGAATATCATCTCTGGTAGTTTCGATTAATACATCTTCACATAGGAAAACAAATGCCTCGTTTACCGCCAAGTCTCTTTCTCAGTGAAAATCTTGAACTTTTTTTTCCGCCTCATTCTGTTAATAAATAAAAATTGTTAAGTATTATTATTATTTGTTATTTATAACTTTTAAATATTCATATTTTTTTATGTTACCAATAGAAGAAAAATCTAACATATAAATCTTTATAACAAATTGTTGTTTATAAGATGTTAGATTTATTTAACACATGTAATACATGAGTTTTATATGTGTGTATATAAAGACACGTAATTTAATTAAAAATCATTTCACTTACCAAAGAAAGCGCGTATTTCGTTTGGATTACATTTACTGTGGGGATGGTTTTTCTTTCCAAACCTGGATATGTATGTGGAGCGGAATAGATCTAGAATAAGGGGGAACTGTAGAATAAAAAAAATTGCAATGGGTAGGAAGGCTAATCCACATATTGGAGCGATCATCCATAGTTTATGATGAGAAAAGACAAGGAACAAGGTGGCACCAAATGCTACAATCATGGCACTTGTGGAGATCAACAAGGTGTAAAGACCAATAATCAGCCTTCTTGGCAAACGGACCAGAAAATCTTGCTCAGCGAAACGTGCAGTGAGGATTGATAAAAACACCAATAGCGCAGTAACGGATGAGAATAGTGAGATTGCGTCTGAGAATGCAAATACAGCGAAGGCAGTTTCGTTAGTAAACACAGGTACACCATTTTGACTGCTTCCGCCTGGTACTGTGATGGCTGCAGCAAACACAATTGTGGTAATTAGTGCGGCTGTGATGCTGCATGACTCTGCTACGGCTTTAATCCATTTTTCTCCTTCTTTCACCAAATTCGTGTGTTCCCTAGTGAACACCATTTCTGGTGTGTCCTCAAAGATGTTCTTTTTGGTAACGTATGTCGGATACACGAACTTCTTCACTTCCTACATAATTAATTTTATCTTCAATTATGCGACTAACTGTAGATCATCATAATAAAATCGATAGCTAATGATTTATTTAGCGTATGTAGGTACCTGGTGCCATTGAAGCTCGCTTTGTAGTTGTAATGCTGCACCTGTATGACGTTTGAGTTTATTTAAAGGAGCTAACCTTCCCGCCAAATGCAACATATTGTTCTTAGAAGAATCTTCCATTGTTCCATAAACATTCGTACCCTCCCTAAAATTATAGATCAGGTTGTAGGTTTTATTGGAACGATGTATTGTTGCTAACTGGATGATGTCATAGCCATTCTCATCTTTGCACATGATTGCATCAGGCCATAACCCTAAAATCTGATCAACAACGCGATAAGCATCTTGACATGCCGCCTCAAGAATTGGTGTGGTGTAAAATTCACGGCTGCTGGGGTTGATTTTGCCGCAAACTAAATCAAGAACCTTTTTTGCTTCCTCGTATTCTTTCTTTTTCTGCTCGATATTCTTAATGGCTGGAACTGCAAGATAGAAACATATCGATCGGCTACTTAAAACATATCAATATCTGTTAACTGTGGTTATTTACTGTTTATAATCGATTTTTGTTTACCACTTAGTCGATTATCAGATTGTGCGGAAGTCTTTAATGGATTTATAAAAGGTCTAATATTGTGTCATTGTGAGAAAGTATGAATAGATTTTTTAATTAAATAATAATTTATTGATTTTTCTTAGGTGTACTAACTAATTTGGGCGAGGCTTGATAAGTAATTAATTGCTAATTTGAGTAAGGCTTGTTTAATAATTATGCGCTAACTTGGACGCTAATTTGAGTTAAACTTGTTTAGTCATAGGTACTAATTTGGATGTGACATGTTTAGTCATCAGGTACTAAATTAATAAAATTTTAGATTTTATTGATTTTAGGTTAGGCTAATTTTAAGTTAGATTTAATATAATGATAAAAGACTCCAATCTATGGGTTTTCGAATTTACGAACTACAATTTATGCTCGAAAACAAAATATTTTATTTTTAAAGGGGTCTCAATTTTAGTTTTCACCCAGAGCCTCCAAAAAATCTTATCTTACCAATTAAGGCGGCAAGCTTCCACAATAGGTAATAAAGCATAAAGAATGGGAAATAAACCATGAATAGGAGGAGACGAATCAAGTAATACACCCATATAATCACTCCTCGAACTGCACACAATGTTTATTAATTAGAAAACCATATATAGGTACTTCACTTAGCTTGTTGAGTGACTCAAATGATTAATTCTAGGCTTACCAGGTATTAAAGGCTTCCACAATAGGTATGAGGGTGTATGCTTTATCATGAGAAACAACATTTTAGTTCTTTTGAGTATCTTTATACACGTGTTGTCCAAATCTGAAACACAAATTAAGATGAAATTAATTCTAAAAAAATTAATAATTATATTGAAAGTGTCAGAAGAAATATTGAACTTAATTACTTGGATAGAAAAGCGTATCCATGTGGTCTAACCCACTCGGAAAGGTTCTAGCGAGAGCCAGGAGTACTTCATTATTGGACATAGCATATTCGGGCTTTTGGTTTATCATCTTTTCTGCCAAATCTGCCAATGATATTTAAGAGACTATATATGAATATCCTCATTTGAGAAATATATATACAGATTCCGCTAGAACCTAAATATTTTTACAAAATTCTGAAACCAATCACTTTTTTAACTTAAATAAGAGTTTTCAAAAGACATTTTTTTAAGAATATATAAAAAAAATTGCAATACCTATAAGCACGCATTATATTAGTGTATGTGATACTCAAACATCAAAACTATGATTTTATCTACATTTTCAATGAAATATTACCCTAACCTATGATCCCTAGCTACTATAAAAACTATTGGAAATTTGAGTTATATGAGTAAATATCAAATTTAATATGAATTAAAATCAAAACTTTTCATATTACTCGAGTAAATCAAGACTTTCAAATTACATGTATTAATTGTATGTATTAATTCAAAACCCTTAAAATCACTATATTGTAGTATAAATACAAGACAATTGGTGTCTTGTTTTTGGTTCTTAGAATACTACATGCAATCTACCACATACTTTGAAGAATTTTAAGTTTTCTAGTTAGATATTTGAAAGAACGTGTCAAAGGCATGATGAAAATGTGTTTAGCTTTGGAATAAGCTTCAAATCATTCTAAAGACATGGTATTATAACTAGATCCAAGTTGAGAGCACTGGTTATAATCTTATGAATTGACAAAAGAGCAAGTATGACTTATGAGTCAAGAACCCGTTACAAAAAACTTATCTCAATTACAAATTATCGTTGTTGACTTAGTAAAGTCAAAGATAATTTTTGAATCCAAAAGGCTTAAGGGCTATTAGAGATCAAGTTGTGTATTGAGACTAAAGCCCATTGAAAAGGAAACATGAGAGAAACCTAATCTAGTTGACTGTAGATCCCAATATCTAGGTTCAATAAGATAATTTAATAATGTAACCAAAGGGTGGTCACTATGGGGTGTAACTAATATGTATGTTTACATATAAGGTAGTATATATGGTTATATATATTCCCTTAAACTATAAAAGGATGTTTAAATACGTTCCAATCTATTCCTATAACAATTAGTGACATTGTTGTGTAAGGCTAAACATAACATATGGTTAATGATCATTTGTGTAAATCATGGTAACTACGATGCTTTTAATGATTTGTGGACAAATCACCTCTGTTAGAGAGAAGTGGGGTCACTTCAAATGGAATTGTGGCGCATAATTCTTTGAGCTCTCGCTGAACCAAGATAGTGTTCCAAGACCATAATGGACATGAAAATAAGGGATTAACCAGACCAAGAAAAGTATTGTGTGAAGTGTAATCACATCAACGTAAAAAGGGTTTAGTTTGAGGACACTGTGTCTACTAACCGCTAGAAAACAAAATATACTTCACAAAAAAAAGTTCATAGGAAACACCTACTTCTCCAACATTACTCAACTGCTGAAATTGTATCTTGACGCTTGAGTGTACGAGTTGATCTTTATTCATGTGGGAGATTATTAGAAATTTGAGTTATTTGAGTAATTATCAAATTTAATATGAATTAACATCAAGACTCTTCGTATTACTCAATTAAATCAAGACTTTTCAAATTACATGTATTGATTGTATGTATTAATTCAAGACTCTTGAAATTACCATCTTCTTGTATATATACAAGATAATTTGTGTCTTCTTTTTGGTTTTTAGAATACTACATACAATCTACAATGTACTTTGAAAAATTTTCAGTTTTCTCGAATCTTCAAACTGTTGTTTAATATATCATTTTCAGGTTCTAGGTTAATCCCGACAGTATACATATTGTTTCAGTTGTTGTACCCTAAGAGACAGATGTGTTAGTCTTTAGAAGATGCGCGAAATCTGTTTTAAGGGAAACATATTAAATGCGTGTCTCAACCCATTTCATGTTATGATGTTACGTATTTCAACCCATTAAATAATAATTTTTCACCCAAACCAACTCATTTCTTTTAAATTGGGTGAAGATTGCGACCTCTAGGTAAGGGTCAAGAATTATAGGTTAATTTTTAGCAGCTTATTTTAATGATTTGTTGTAGAAAGAAAAATAATTCATTTTTATGGTTTTATTTTTTTTTTATCCAGTATTATGTATCCTGAACATTTTTAATTTTAGAATCATCATTTTCAATTGAATTTTGAAGAGCTTGTATTTTTTGCTTTGTTGTATGAACTTGTTTTGTTTTGTGTTCATGTAACAAGAAGAAAACAAATATATACACATTAGATAGCGTTTGCTATGCATGAATGAATGGTGGAATGAAATGACTCATTACGTTGGAATGAAAAAAAACGTGTTTGGTTACCACATGGGAATACAATGCACAATTCTACAAGGAATGTGATTCCTTAACTTTTGATGATTTTCATTCATTGGAGTAAGGGTGTGTTTTTTCATTTCTTCTCATGAAGGAATGATCCGACCAATCACCGGACCCATGTCCAAAACCATTACCCGATCCTTGACCTGACTCATGACCCGAACCATGACCCAAACAATGACTCGAACCATTACCCAAACCATGACTCGGACCATGACCCAAACCATGACCCAAACCATGACCCGGTCCATGACTTAAACAATTACCCGACCCTTGACTCAAACAATGGCTCAACCCATTACCCGACCCATGACCCAAACCACGACCCAATCCACGAGCCAAAATATTACCCAATCCATGAAATGCCTCATGATCGAACCACGAGCTAAACAATACCAATGAACCAATCGATGATCCGAACCATGACTCGACCCATGACCCGACCCATGATTCGAACAATGATTAAAACCATGATCATTCTATTTTTTTATCTTCTCATGTCTACCAAACAACAAGAAGTAATAAATCATTTTATTAATAGATGTAACCAAACATGACAATGAAATGGTAATGATCCATTTCTTTCCCACGTCCATTTCATTCCATCTTCCATTCCATTCCCCCATCCATTCATTCCATTCATTCATACCAAACAAACACTTAGAGTTTAACTTTTGGGAAAATTACGATTCACCGCATGTGGCTGGAATAGACAAAACCGCCGGGTTAGCCGCTGTTTTGAGAAGGCTTTTAGCGGCTAAGCCTATATATTTTGGTGATTTTACGTGGTCTAACGTATATTTTCGTAATTTTCCCTAAAGTCAATTAAAGGTCTGGCGAAATTACACTTAAATTAATGGGATAGACCGATCATGGCTCCTTCCTCAACTCTAGATCAGTTGTGTGCGTGGAATGTGAGCAGGATACTTACCATATCGTTTTGCCGAAATAGCTTGAACTACAATGCCTATGCCTATTTCGTCATCAACAACATTGGACTTTAACTGGCTGTTTTGGTCACCGGGGGCGGCACTCTTGCTGCTTTCGTGATCACCATCAATATTAGACTTTACCACCGCTGGATATGCATTTAATAAATAAAAAGCGGTATCGAGACGCATATTTTCATAAGCCTTATCCAGCGGTTTTTTGCGGTCATTGTCTTCAACATGCAACAATTTTTTGTTTCTCTTAAGCAAGAGTTCGGCTGCAGTTGTGTTTCCAACAATGGCAGCAATGTGAAGGGCTGTGCAGCTCTTTGAATTTTTTATCTCAGTCAACTCATCATCAGCTATATGCCTCAATATTGTTCTAACGAAATCGTTACGGCCTATTCCAACCGCTATGTGAAGCATGGTGTTGCCATCCTTGTTCAATTTCTTTTTCAATATACTTTTATCTTCAAAAAGAAGGACGCGTAGTTCAGCCAAGTCCCCATCAAAAGCAACATGCAACAGCTTTACATCGGCTTTTGTTTGAGTTGAACCTGCATACCATACGTTTTAAAATATTTAGTAAAATGACTATATACGTAGTAATGAAATTGCATATCGATGAGAAACTAAAGTTTCATGTTTAAGATAAAGATATTTATTATACATGTACAAAATTACGTTCTTTTATGTGTATCTGCAAATTACTTTTCAGTTAAAATCTTACATCAGTGTAAGTTGTCATTATATTATATAAATATAAATGTTGGTGGTGTAATGTAAACTTACACTTTTCAGCTAAAATCTTACAGTTGTAAGATTTAAAATGGTCGGTCAGAATTGAGTTTAACAATTAACGTTTTAAGGTTAACTCATCATAGGATACAAGTCACACACACTTATATATAGAGGAGAGTTTATACGAAATTTCTTGTTTTGGAGAAAAACCAAGGAAACTATACTAACCAATAATTTCTTTTAAAATAAAAATTCATTATTTTTTATTATAAGAAATTTCTTATTTTGGAGAAAAACCAAGAAAACTATACTAACCAGTAAATTCCTCTGATTCAGCTGAATTCTTAGGTTTCTCGTCTTCTGTTGAGTTTGCTATACCTGGGGCCGAATCTACATACCATGCAGAAAGCTAGATTAAATGACTATGTAAGGCCATACTTGGTGCTTGACTTAACTCCTGTTTTGCATAGAGACTAGGGAAGGGCTAGATTGAATCGCGATCTGCAGGGTCGGCCCGAGGAGGGGTAAACCTGACCTTTGTACGTCCCAGGCCCATTTTTTTAATGGGCATAATTTTTTTAACGTATACATATACATAGAGATTCATTTTAACAAGAAACAAGTTGCAAATAGCTAAAAAAAAACTATTTATTGACACTTGTTTTAACAGGTATAAAAAGTAATTCCTTTTAAAACAAGGAAGTTACATTTATGGTCTTTAAACTATGGGGATTTCATTGGTTCAGTTTAATCTGTTTCAATTTTTTTCACAATCCGAAAACCGAACCGAATTCGGGAACTGGTTCGGTTTGGTTCGGTTCGATTTTGATTAATACCGAATAAACTGATTAAAAATAATAAACCGGTTAAAATCCGAATTCAACCAAATATACCGATTATAAACCAAATAAACCGATTAAAAAACAAATAAATCGAATTTCACCTTATATAGTATTAATAAAATAATAAATTTAAATCTGAATTAGGCTTGATCGGTTAACCGAACAAACAAAACAAACCGAATTCAAAAAAAATTTGGAACCAATACCCGAACCGAAAACCAAAATTAAGAATTCGGATACGATTAGGAACCGAATTCGGATACCAAATTCGGAATTTGGATACAGTTAGGAACCCAGCAGAAAACCGAGTTACAAATACGGTTCAGTTTTCGATTTTTTTTAAACACTCTTGTTTTAATATTTGTATTCGCTAAGGGCCTCTTTTTACGGCTCGTCCCGGGCAGCTCATTTCTCAGGGCAACCCCTAGCGATTTGATATGCACAACTATACCCTATACATTTATACAATAGGTTGATTCTCACAATTTAAACCCATGACCTTAAGGTCACACAAGAGTAACCTTACCGGTTGAACTGAGATACACTCTTTAATTAAATGACCATGTGGTTAGTACACATATATTATAGAAAGCAAAACACTATTTTTTTTTTGACCTGCAATACTTTGGACTCTGGATATCATCGAGTGCATAGACTCGGAACCCGAAGCATGTGGCAACACTTAAACCCAGGTTAACCCACCTCAAAAGTAAACTATTTTTGAAAAACCCCTGACCTTCCTCAACCTCGATATATCTTAGTGAGATTTGAACTCATGACCTTTTATTTGAAAATATATAAAGTACCGTTAGGGCAAAGCCTTTCAAAACACTATATTATGAGAATGAAAAGTTCTAAGTATTGATTTGAAAACCAGACAGGACCGAACAGATCGAACCAACAACCGGTGTGTGAACCGGTCCGGTTAGGGGTTCTGGGCCATTTTAGGCGAGCCGGCTGGTTGAACCGGTGAACCGGTGGTCGGACCGGTGGTTAAACTGGTTTTTTATTTTTTTTGATCATATATATATATATAGGGGATGAAATTTTTTATAACCCTCATCTTTTGCTACAACCCATTAACCATCATCCAATGGTTACTTGAAAGAGGTAAGTGTGTAGGATCGTGACACGTGTCAATTCCTTTGTCTTTTGTATGAAGGGCATTTAGGAAATTTGTTATTTATGTAAAGTTTACCCCTTTTTTTTTAAACATTCATAACTGTTTTATACTATATTATTTTTTAAAAAAAATTGCAACATTATACTCGTCTCATTTTTCTCTTTAATTTCGTTATAGCCTCGACTAGTTTTTTATTTTTTATTTTTTTGATGTCATGTATTTACATCATTGTAACGAGCTTAACAATAACAAATTAATTAGAAATTTTTTCTAACAATGGTAAATTACAGTAATGTAACTCAAAATGAAGTAATGTAACACAAAATGAAGAAATTTTTTATAAACCCACGTAAAACCTACGTAACAAAACGTAAAAATAAAAAAAAAATTTAGTTTTGTTACGTAGGTTTTACGTGGGTTTGTTACGTAGGTTAATTTTTTTTACTTTTTTTAGATGCCCTATATTTACATCATTGTAACGAGCTTAAATATAACAAATTTAATTGAAACTTTTTTAAAAATGATAAATTACAGTGATGTAATTTACATTGACGTAATTTATCGTGATGTAATTTACATTGACGTAAAATTCGGTTTCGGTTTTTTCGGTTAATTTGGTTCCGGTTCGGTTTTTTCGGTTAATTCGGTTTCGGTTCGGTTTTTTTTTGGCTTTTTGCTCATCCCTAATTTGTAACGAGCCTAAATACAACAAATTAGTTTGAATTGTTTTCGAACAATGATAAATTACATCACTATAATTATCATTGTTAGAGAAAAAAAATCAAAATAATGTGTTATATTACATCACTGTAATTTATCATTGTAATTATCATTGTTAGAGAAAAAGTAAAATAATGTGTTATATTAATTACATCACTGTAATTTATCATTGTTAGAAAAAAATTTAAAATAATGTGTTATATTTATGCTCGTTATATCGATGTTAATAATGGGCAATGAGAAAAAAAATTAAAAAAAAACTAGTCAACATTATAACGGGAATTAAAGAGAAAATTACATCACTGTAAATAATGTGTTACGTCACCGTTAATTATGTCATTGTAAATTACTTCATTTTGTGTTACATTACTTCATTTTGTGTTACATTACTGTAATTTACCATTGTTAGAAAAAATTTCTAATTAATTTGCTATCGTTAAGCTCGTTACAATGATGTAAATACATGACATCAAAAAAAAAAAAAACTAGTCGAGACTATAACGAAATTAAAGAGAAAAATGAGACGAGTATAATGGTTCAATTTTTTTAAAAAAAAATAATATAGTATAAAACAGTTATGAATGTTTAAAAAAAAAGGGGTAAACTTTATATAAATAACAAATTTCCTAAATGCCCTTCATAATAAAGACAAAGGAATTGACACGTGTCACGATCCTATACATTTACCTTTTTCAAGTAACCATTGGATGATGGTCAATGGGTTGTAACAAAAGATGAGGGTTATCAAAAATTCCATACCTTATATATATATATATATATATATATATATATATATATATATATAGGGTATGCTTAAAATGAAAACCACATCTCAATGAGAAAACCGCGAAAACCATGCAAAAATCACGTAAAAAAAACGTATTTTTTTTTGAAATTTTTTTTACATGTTTGTAACACTATTGGACACATTTTTATAAAAAAAAACCAAAAAAGCTCCGACCAAATATTTTTAAAATAAATATTTTATAAACCCACGTAAAACCTACGTAACAAAACGTAAAAATAAAAAAAAAATTTAGTTTTGTTACGTAGGTTTTACGTGGGTTTATAAAACCTATGTGGTTTTCATTTTATCTTTTCCCTATATATATATAGGGAGGTATTCCATTAAGAACCATTTTTATGTTAGGAACTTGAGAACTGCATAATACACTTGTACATTATGCTTTAAGTTTTGTACATAGAGTGATTATTTAAAAGGGTAAAATAGTAAATTCTCCTACTTTAAAGGAAAATTACTTTTATACCCCTTAAAAATGTGGTTTAAAATTAGTTCTTTTGGTTCTTTCATATTTAGTGGTTCTCAACAGAATAAGTCCCTATATATATATATATATATATATTATTTATAAAATGTTGAACTGGCGAACCGGTGGTCGGACCGATGGTTGAACCGGTTTTTTTATTTTTTTTGATTATATATATATATATATATATATATATATATATATAAAATGTTTATAAAATCATCCGGTTCTTAAAATCGGTCCGACTGGTGGAACTTTTGACCGGTAAGAAAAACAGTTCGATATCCAGTCCGGTTTTGAAAACATTGGTTTTATGCTCTCATAGTCCCTTCGTTTTGTTATTTCACATTTTTTTGATGCATTATTACTCATATTAAAAACATAAACATTTTTGTTTGATTTTATTTTTCCTTATTAATTTCGATGGTTTTGTTCGATCGATTCACGGGTTACCATGAATTTGAGTTTTGGCCTTCTATTTGTGTGATTTTTGTCAAATTTTGTAATCGTTGTGGATGAAACGTATAATACTACGTACGTGAATTCGAATTTTTTTTTTCCAATCGATCGGTATGTCTCGGTTAGTCGGGTTATATGTACGGATAATTGATTCGGGTCAACTCGGGTCAAACAATAAAAATATAAGTAGTTAATAAGTATTATTATGCTTGAAAAAAAGTGAATGCCTGAATATCCTGAATATTAACATTAAAATGGCTGCTCTTGAAATAATTTATTGAGAAAAAATATAATTACCAACTAAAATTGTGTCAAGATTAGCCGATAAAATGGTTCCTGCTAAGCTACTTGAAAGGGAATGGGACGGTGGCTAGAATTTGTGGCGGTAAAATAGGGGCGGACGGTGTGGACCTTCGATGGGGAACAAGAAAAAGAATGAAAATACGGTAAGAAGTAAGGGAGAAATAAAAGAGGAATTTAAGTATTTAGGGGAAATATAAGGGAACAAATAAATGACGGTTCTTAATATATAGGTAATTTTTGTAGTTAGTTTTTTATTTACTAATTATAAAAATAATTGTTTTTTAAAGAGATGGTAATTAATATATTTTTTTTAATCAGGAGCGAAATCAATTTTTTATTAAAAAATAACATTTCGACCCGAAAATAACATTACTGACGAAAAAAAGAGGGGGGCGGTCGCCTCTCCCGGTCCCTTGACAGCTACGCCCCTGGGCAACAGATTCACCGTAATAAAAAATAAATAAATGAAAAATACCTTGTTGATCCGACCACTTGCATGAACCGAAGTACGACTCCAGTTCGTTCCAAACAGGTTTGGCTGATTGATGATGTACAACAATACGTAGTACATTTTCGCTAAGTGATCCGTAAATCCACCCTCTGAGAAGACTGTCATATTCCTTTCCCGTATTCCGACGTGAATCTGTCGGACCGTCGTCATCCACAAGGCCACGCATACCATGAGCCTCCAGGAGGCAAAGCATTTGGGTCTTCCAAAGATGGTAATTGCAATCACCAGAAAGCCTCACAGAAACAAAGTTGGATACATTAGCATTGGATGCATATAGATACGCAAGCTCTTTTTCAATTTTTACTGAGGTAAAAGGAGGGTTTGATTGTTTTAGAAAGCCACCTGAAGATGAACTGGCCATAATGAATGGAGTACAAACACTGAGAGATGAATGCAATTTGTGTCTTAGCTTTTTTGGGATGAATGCATAATTGTATCAGGGCTTTGTATATATAATATATAGACACTTAACATCAATGTTTTCATAACTGGACCGGACGCTAAGCCATCATCTTGTTGGTCACTCGTTGGACTGGATTATGATCCGGATGACATAAGAAATAGTTATAAAATACCAAAAAAGCCGTAGAATTATAAAAAATAGTTAAAGAAACATAATTAATTTTTAAACAAACATAATAATATTAAAAATATATAAAGGGATGGTTTTCATATTTCATTCTCAAGATTTTACTGAAAGGAAAAAAAAATTCAGTCCGACCAGTTATCTGGTTCCAAGTCTGACAGGTTCATTTGAGGGGGTATCACATGACTATTTTGGAACAACCGACCCTCCGCAGCTTTTAAGTCATTGCTTAAAATATGTTGAACCTAGTGTTGTTAAAACCAGAAAGGCCAATTGGCCAGACGAGGAATCAGTGAGGTAATTGGCTCAAAATAGGGTTTTCGATCCGTTCTGCGTTGAATGGATGGTGGTCGAACAATTATTTTCTTCTAAAATCTAAAAAATAAAACGTTAAAAATAAACTCTGTATTTTTTAAGTATGTTTATGTTTTTAAACATTAATTATGTTTGTTTAAATATTTATATAATTGTATAATTTTTTTGGTATTTTGTAAGTATTTATGATGTCATTCGGTTCTTTAATCCGGTCTAACTAGTGAAACTCTAATACATTCAGTTTAATGTTCGGTCGGTTATGAAAACATTAGTTGAACCTGTAAAATTGATACAAAAAGGGATATATAGATATATACGGCTGACGTTGAGCAATATTGTTCGTACTAGTCGGCAAAATATAGATAAGTAAATTCAAACTTTTATATTGACATGTTTAACAACACTAGTCGTATTGTTCAATATAATCCAAAACAATACAATTAGAATTATTTAATAATATCAAGTTAAAATTAAAAAAATAGCAACACTCCCTTGATTTTCCATGTGATATGTTTTGGGTACAAATTTCCAACATTACACGAAAGAGGGGTTCTTCTTTGTGTTTCCTCATGTGATCTCAGTTCAAGTCTGACATGTATGTTAAACAATTAAAACGGTTGAAATCTTGTAAGAGAAAAAAGGTTTAACTTGAGTAAAATACAGGGGTGGAATTAACATTGTTAAAAAAAGTGGGAATTACTAAAGGGCTTCTAGCCTAATGGTACCTCTTGACTTTTTTATGAAAGGTCTTGAGTTCGAATCCGGGTCAAAGCATATTTGTTGAGGCAAGGTCAGGGGGTTTATCCAGTTGTGGGGTTCCTTCTGGGGTGGGCTCGGGTGTATGATTCAGAGCGTCAAATCCGAGGGGACGGTTGAAATCCCGTCTTAGGTGTCGGTGTACCAAGCCATTCAAAAAATTAAAGTGGGAGTTCTAATATTTTATATTATTCCCGTTGAGGCGTTGACGATCGAGTCATGGGTCGGTCAACTCTTTTTATTGACATAAGAAAAATTCAAAACACACTTAAGGGTCCAACCTCATTTAACGTCCGGTTTCCTTCAGCCACCAAAAGTTATGACAATTCTTTTAATATTTTCCAAGAACACAAGTCATACACTATTGGTTAGTATATAATTTTCTTTTTTCCTTTATTTTCAAACAATTTCTTCTACATTTAACTTACTTTTTCTAGTAAATTATATAATTTAATTTAATCTGAAATACACTGTTTAGTTTTCTTTTTTAGCATCTTGATATAAATTTATTAAAATAGAGTGTTATAGAAACCAGTGTATCGTTAACAATAATCACACTCATGGCAAAAACCAAAAAAGAAAACATTATTGTGGATGCAACTTAAGCAAAAAAATCCAAAAAAGCTTAGTAAGAGAAATGAAGAGCAAATAAAAAGTCGTTTAAACAACTTAACCAAGATGACTAAAAGTGGGTTTATGTGTGTCGTGACGCATATCGTCGTGGAAGAAGTGGAAGGAGCCTGAAAAATATCAAAAGTAAAGATCATTTAATTTACAAACAACCTGGGAACAAGTTTAGCGACTCGGTTGTTTTTTAAGAAGTTGTGTGTGAACGCTTAAAGTGAGATTTACACTTACATCATGACACATCACGTTCTAATCCTTGATATTAAGTGATAATGAAGAAAGTAGTGGTGGTTAAACAATTTAAAGTTCAAAAGGTAGAAATGCATCTAAAAATAAGAAAAAGTTAGGGTTTTTATGAAATTGTTGAAGAAATTCGTACATTAAAGACTACTCAAGATAATAAAGTTGAAGCTATGAAAAAATAAACACGAGTTAAATTAACTAAAGGAACAAAAAAAGAAAGAAAGAATGTGGAAAAAAAGGAGAGAGAAATAAAGATAAATAAAATGCAACTTTTGCATAGTAATACAAAGTTGCAAAGTAGCGACTTGACACCTAAAGAAGAAAACATGAAACGTTTTGCGATGTCAAAGTATTATGCAAAACAAATCTAGTTTAGTATTTGCTTTGTTTTTTTAATTTGATTTAATACATTTATAGTATATTTGATTATCTAGTTTTGAATTTCATGTATTTGATTAAGAAATGATTGTTAAATCCAGTCCTATTTTATGAAATGTTATCTTCTTTTAGTGTGTCAACCGCTTATTAGATCCTTAAAATTTATTTAGATAAAACAATATAACATTATCTTCATTGAATATTATAAAACAAAATAACATTATCTTTATTATTTTCATGTGTCAACCGTCGAATGTATGGATTTTATTTAGATTAAAAAAGATCCTAACATTATCTTCACTGAATTACATAATAAATTGAAAATCATTATTTTTATATAAATGGAGTATAATATTGACATGTGTTGTCCAACACTAACTTTTCATTTATAATTTCTTTGAAAAATTCCTGAGAGTGAAAACACATCAGAGGGTTACAATTCATAAAAATATATGTGTATGTATACACAAATGTGTGCACATGTGCACACACACACACATATATATATAATTGTATATTTAATACAAAATAAAAGTTTAATAAGATTTAAATAACTTAAATATTTATGTATTAATATCTTAAATTAAAATATTTTAATAAAACTTTATATTTTGTTATATATGCATATATGTGTGTGTAAAATAAAACATTTTTAAGTAAGATTGATTAAATTTGTGACTTATGAGTAATTAATTTAAATACTTGTTAATATTATTTGTAATCTTTTTATAAAAGTTTTCACATAAAATACTAAGTAGTAGAAAACGAGGGACCATATTTGACAAAACCAAAAATTTATTTTTAGTATAAGAAACTTTAAAAACAAAATAATTAACATGGAAGTCTCCGATACTATTTCTAGTCATTTCGAAATTTCAATTCCTCCTAAACAGATCATATGTTCGAATCCTACTCACCACGGTTCAATCCAAATCGAGCGTTAGAGCGTTTCTGAATTCTAAAAGAAAAATGTTATGTGTTTCTAGGTTGATTTCAAACTTGATTGTATAGTTAATTCCATTAAATCACCACATTATGTGCATTAACGACTAAGTTGAAACAACTCGGTAAGATTTAACGCTAATTTACTAAAATAGACGATTTCGTTCAAAATTGAACAACCAAAACTCATTTCAACATTCCTCTGAGACAAATCATACCAAAAAACCTTACGAAAACCTCAAAAACAATGAATCAAGCTCACGCACCAACCAAAGTTGTTCCTCATGTTATCTCAGTTAAACTGAATCAATTCCAGGCTACCAATGTCTTTTTACGTGCTTTTAAGTCATAAACAATAGCCATATGATCAATTGGACTCATGAACTCTCAATCGATCGATATTGATCCGATTTAAATTTTGGGTTCATCTGGATTTGGGGCCTTGGGGGCAGTTACGAGTTAAACTATAAGAACAAGTGCAAGCGAAGAATCTCATAGCCACCCCTCAGGCGCTAGCCCTGCAGTAAAGCACCAGGCCAGGAGCATAGGCACGGGTTTGAAACATGCTAGTGATGCCTTTAACCTCTTTTTTAGCTTTTGCATTTGTAAACCATTTAAAATTTAGAAAAAAAATATATAAAAAATTCTATGATCTTAAAATTCAATTTCAAACATTCAAGAAATACTTTATAAATTTTAGAAAAGAAATAAATTATCTTATTATTTAATTCAAATAATTGCTTATAAACGAATTCAATTTTTTCAAAAACTCTATACAAATTTTCAAAAATAATATATAAATTCTAAAATACATTTTTTATATTCAGAAATTATATTTATATAAAATCAATTTATTAAAATTATAAAACACGATTTTTGTATTTAAAAATGTTTAAAATATGTAAACATTTTATAAAATTCTAGAAAAATATTAAATAAGTTTTATTTATATTTTGGGGATTCTATAAATTTTTAGAAGAAATATTCTATTTATTTCTAGTTTGAAATCAAATCAAGTAATATTTTAATAATATAAAATACTCAAAACTAAAACAAAATATGAAAAATGCAAAAAAAAAATTCTGAATATTTATTTAAACAAGAAATAACTTTTTATTTAAATAAAACTCACATGTATGGTGTAACACCCCGACCGATGACGGAAACGTCGGGATGACACGAGGGATGTGTAGATTGTTCAAAAGCTCGTGGGCATCTAAATATATATCATCACATATCAATCAAATCAAGTAAACGTTTACACAAAAATCATGTTCGTCATGATTTAATTACAATCAATTATACAAAAGATTACCTAAATTAACTAAATACTAGTCTTCAGTAATCTAGTTAATTTTAGCTAAGTCCAAGAATCCTATGTGATGAGGTCCAAAAGATGTAGAGCTATCCTGCCCTACTTACTTCTCCTTGTTCCCTGAAACATGTAGAAAATCAAGTGTCAACTACGAAGTAGTTGGTGAGTAATCATAAGTTTTTATATTTAAAAATGTTTTACAAAATGATTGTAAAAGTTTATGGTTTTATGAGAAATTCCACATGAGTACCTGCGAGATAATCCAACACACAATCACAACCATACAGTCACATATTTCAAATAATCATATATAATCATAGACAATCAATCACATATATAATCAACCAAACTCAATCATCAATATTCTTAATTAATATAAGTGACAATACATGGAATCAATGCGATTAACCGAAGTCAAAGACAATGACTTATGGAGTGGTGGCAAACCACGTGACAATACATGCAATCGTTGCGGATGACCGAAGTCAACAGTAACGACTCATGTAGTTGTGATAATACAAGTGGCAATACATGTAATCATTGCCAATGACCGAAGTCAATAACAATGTCACACGGAGTTATGATAATCAGTGATAATCCATAAACAATGATAATCCCATAATATGAATATCATAATGATCAACTAGGTATCACCCATGTGTTATCAAAATAATATTTAAATTGGTATACATGTTCCACCTCCGAGTTCAAAACAAAATAGTTTAAAAGGCGGTTATGAGAACTCACCTGAGTCCTAAGATTCAGTGCTCTCATAATATGCGCGCTCACGTAAGAGGAAATCAAAAGTAACTCAACAACCTGTCATTATCGCGTGTTTCGTAATCATAAGTATGTGTGTTAACTTTCATGTTCATCCTTACATTATTGTTTAGTTTATTTTCTCTAAGTTTGAATGAACACTTGTTGCTACAATAATTATTATCATCATCTATAATTTTAAAATTGTAACTTTTTAATCATATAGTGATGATAAACTATACATATGAAACCTTAGATGTAACTCCTATAGATATGTATACTAAAAGTTGCTAACCTTAGTTACATATATTTCTAAACATACATGCATGACTTGATTAATCAACCACCATAATTTATATCCTTTAATCCCATTTATGTTTAAGAAACTTATATTTAAGTTACTTCCATAAAATGTTCACATTATATAAATTTTCATATTTCAACTTATTTTTATCAAGAAAGGTGGCCCTTAGCTTTCATCATGCACGCATGCACATAGATAAACTTGTAAAAATCTTCCTTTGCTTTGTAAATTAAGTTTAATATTTCTAGGTTCACCAATATACAAGGTTCGGAAACCCCCAGCTCCTTTTTCTCCCTTAGGTTCGTTACCCTCATCTAGATCAAACATCCCAGGGTTCGTGTCACACCCCCAAATTCCCACTCGTGATGTCAGTCCACGTGGGTGTGACGTGGCCAGGATCATAGCTCATGGTCATATAGAACGACTCTATATGAGTTACACATTCACACAGTTTGTAAAGCAATACAAGTTTCATTCAATAAGCAGCGAAAAATGTTAAACATCAGTATACATATGTTGCAGCGGAAAGTAATTGTTTGAAACAGACACTACAAATGTTTAAATTGTTTTGAAACACATCCAATGCACACAACGCCTAAGACACGAGTCTATATGTAGGCCAGACTCCTTAAGGCTTCCTTGTGTGCATCCTAGCGTAAGCTCCATTAATTTCCTGAGAATACATGCGAAAAAGTGTCAACTATAAAGTTGGTGAGTTCACAGGTTTAAACAGACTGAAAAGTAAACAGACATATACTGGGTATGTTAAGTTGTTTGTTGGATACTACGATCCGTGGAGTGTGTCAGTTCATCTTACCGAAACTAGACTGTTCCCGTTTGCCTCTGCGAGTCATCGCTGAACTCGCAATTCACATCGAAATTACACTCGTTATGACCTCCAGTCAACATTGGTGCCGAGTGGGGCTAGTCAAACCCAGTAGTACTACGTAATTACGACTCGTTTGTTTCACAACTAACGGTAAGGATAAGTGAGGACTTCATGCGATAATAGTTACACTCGAAAATGGTTTTCACAACATACCAGTCATATATCTAAAACAGTTGCATTGTATTCTCACCCCAATAGTTTAGCAAAAGCAGTTAAAGAGTAAAAGTGGGGCCGTAAACTCACCTGAGTTTAGATATGCGTTAGCTCAAAAGAGAGTAAGTGTAGCTCGCCGGCTAGTAGTCACCTATATCACATAGGTACTATGAGTTTGTGTTCACAAGTGCGGGTCTCACCGGACCGTGTTAGTGTTCAACAACACTAAGTGGTTATGTAGGTCGAGTTGACCGTGTTTGACCGTGTCGATCGTGTTTGACCTAACGACCCGTTGGTGACGGTTTGGATCAAGTGTTTGTGTATCGTGCGGTTTTAGTGTTGTGTGAGGTGTACGGATACCAAGATCATTCCGATAAAGAAACTTACTATTTATGGTAAGTTTCTATTTTAGGAAAGTTGCCATATTTGGCAAGTTGTGCATAAACTCATATTCCGATTATTCTAACATGCATATTTATCCTAAATGAGCATGTTATCACATAGCACATAGTTACACATAGCCGGAAAAGTTTCCATTTTTAGAAAGTTTCTAAAATAAGCATATTTCATCAAGTTTAACCATCAACATTATCTAATATCATTATCTTAGTCCTAAATAGCCTATTAATCATGACCGTTACGACTAACATGTGAAGATTCATTGGCTTAGCAAGATAAAGTTACTATTTATAGTAACTTATAGAAATAATCAAAATCAAGTCTTTCAACAACATAACCCTTACAATATCATCATGAAATTACTAAACAAGCATGTTAGACTCAAGACATTATCATACATATTATCAAGTTGCAAACTTGTGACAAAAAGTTACTATTTATAGCAATATTACTAAAAATCATGCTTTTAACAATTTTAACCATCCAAATGTGCTAATAATCATCATGTTAACTTGCTAATCATCATTATAAGCATAACATATAGATCTAAACACATGCATATTACCATTTCATCAAAAATGCATAATTTGTAACACTAAAGTTACTATATTTAGCAATAATCACCAAATGACCATATTTGACATAATCAATCATTCTAAATCATGTAGAACATCTCACATATCAATTATAAGAACATTTAAATACTGAAATTTACATAAAACATTATAGATCATACATGCATGTTGTCAAATGTGCATATTTCATAACCACATCAATAACCCATCATCCTATTCGATCAAAGTCACCATGGATCATCACAAGATCATCAAATCAGTAAGTAAATCACCAAATAGCATATATAGAACATCCAAATTTCGTGTGAATGGTGGTGATGGCGATGCATGTGGCCTAAGTGGCTTGCATGTGCGACTATAAGTGATTTTAGGCAAGATTAACCAAAGAAACTACCTTACAATGCTTCTTTGAATGTTTGAATCTTGATGGAACAGAACTAGAGGCTTCTAGGGCTTCTGGAAATCGTCTCTACAGCAGTTCCAACCGTTCAAGATGAAGGTTGATGTGTTCTAGCCTCCACAAGTCTTCGAAACCTCCAAGGATGAGCTCCAATGGCTTCTAAATGGCTCCAATGTGGTTAATGGTGGTGTAACAGGGTGATGGTGGCCGCTCAAAGAGTTCTCAGTCGAGAGATTTGGAATAGGTTAGCCAGAATGATTAGTCTTGATTTTATAAAGATTTTGCGTGTTGGCCGCCATCGCGTACCGCGGAGACTGTCCCAAAAGCAACCCCGCGTACCGCGACGATTAAAATAATCATTCTGTTCCCAAAACACGCCGCGTACCGCGGTGATGGAAGATGATCGGTCGTCGCGTACCGCGACATTTTTCGGAGAATTCAAATTCTCCCGCTCGAGCTTCGCGTACCGCGAAAGCCCAATTGTGTGCCCATCGCGTACCGCGATGGGTCTCGGTTGGGTCCAATAGGCCCAATTTCCTTGTTTCGAATCGAATCTTTCGTATTTCTCGAATACGATCATCGTTTCTCGGCATATCGGTCTTGTTCTAACTAAATCAGGTTCACCGAACCTAAGTGCAATGTTTTGCGTTACAGTTTGATCCGTTCACCAACGTTCATTATTCAAGACACATGCGAGTGTGGTGCGATAATTCCCTGAATTATCGGCGTGTTCAGACTGTTGTGCCACGTGTCACACTAAATGTATTTATTCTAGTGCCACGTATGAAATAATAATAAACATTATTATTAAAAGTAATAGAGTTGCTGACCTGGAAATTACGAGGTGTCACATCATCCCCTAGTTATTGGGAATTTCGTCCCGAAATTCAGTTCACGTGCCGGTGTTGATTTGTTCGGCGAATAGATGAGGGTATTTCTTCTTCATCTGATCCTCCCATTCCCAGGTGTATTCCGGTCCTCGTCGTGAGTTCCATCGAACTTTTACAATGGGTATCTTACTATGTTTCAACTTCTTGAGTTCTCGGTCCAAAATTTCCACCGGTTCCTCTATGAAGTCTAGTTGTTCGTCGATCTGAATTTCCTCTAGAGGAATTGTGAGAGTTTCGTCCGACAAACACTTCTTGAGGTTTGAGACGTGAAACACGTTGTGTACGCTACTCAGTTCATGTGGTAGCTGTAGTTCGTAGGCCACCGGGCCTATCCGTTTAGTGATCTCGAAAGGTCCAATGTAACGAGGGTTTAGCTTTCCTCGTTTCCCGAATCGAATCACTCCCTTCCAAGGCGAGACTTTAAGAAGTACACGGTCTCCTACTTGGAATTCCAAAGGTTTGCGCCTTTTTTCGGCATAGCTCTTCTGTCGATCCCGAGCTGCTGCCATTCTATTGTGTATTTGCACGATCTTTTCGGTTGTTTCATGCACGAGTTCGGGTCCGGTTAGTTGGCTTTCACCAACTTCCGCCCAACAGAGTGGTGATCTGCATTTACGCCCGTAAAGTGCTTCAAATGGTGCAGCTCCAATGCTGGTGTGGTAGCTGTTATTATACGAGAATTCTACCAGAGGTAAGTGAGTTTCCCAGCTGTTACCGAAATCGATCACGCATGCCCGAAGCATGTCCTCTAAAGTCTGGATGGTTCTTTCACTCTGACCATCCGTTTGCGGGTGATATGCTGTGCTCATATCCAGTCTCGTCCCGAGTGCCTGGTGTAAGGACTTCAAGTGTGCCGTGAAACGGCTGTCTCGGTCCGATATTATAGAGATTGGGACTCCGTGTCTGGATACGATTTCTTTCAAGTAGATCCGGGTTAACTTTTCCAATTTATCAGTTTCCTTGATCGGTAGGAAATGTGCCGATTTTGTGAGTCGATCAACGATAACCCAGATGGTATCGCAACCACTAGTAGTCTTTGGCAGCTTCGTGATAAAATCCATGGAAATCTGTTCCCATTTCCATACTGGAATCTCCGGTTGTTGGAGTAGTCCTGACGGTTTTTGGTATTCAACCTTGACCTTCGAGCAAGTCAGACACTTACTCACATACGTTGCGATTTCGGACTTCATGTTAGGCCACCAATAAGTTGCCTTTAAATCGTGGTACATCTTGTCAGAACCTGGATGAACTGAGTATCGGCTCTTATGAGCTTCATCCATTACTACCTTCCTCAAGTCTCCAAAACGTGGAATCCAAATACGATCCAGCAGGTAGTAAGCTCCGTCATCCTTTTGCTTCATCTGTTTGTCCATCCCTCTCATGGCTTCGAGAGTGAGGTTTTCGGTTTCAACGCTTCCTGTTGTGCGACCCGAATTTGATTAGGCAATTCGGAGTGGATGGTGAGTTGTAGTACGCGCACGCGTCTGGTTGTTTCCTTCCGGCTCAGTGCGTCGGCGACTACATTGGCTTTATCGGGAAGATATTTGATTGCACAATCATAATCACCTATTAGCTCGACCCATCTGCGTTGTCTCATGTTTAGCTCCTTTTGGTCGAAGATGTGCTGTAGGCTCTTATGATCAGTAAATATCGTGCACTTAGTGCCGTACAGATAGTGTCGCCAAATCTTCAGTGCGAACACCACGGCTCCCAACTCTAGGTCGTGAGTTGTGTAGTTGTTTTCGTGCACTTTCAATTGTCGTGACGCATATGCTATAACTTTCTCGCGTTGCATCAGTACACAACCGAGCCCTTGCTTTGATGCGTCACAGTACACCACAAAATCCTCGCATCCGTCCGGTAGTGATAAGATCGGTGCACTGCACAATTTCTGCTTTAATAGGTCGAAAGCAGTTTCCTGTTTTTCTCCCCATTCGAATTTCTTGTCTTTATGTGTAAGGGAAGTCAGCGATTGGGCGATCTTCGAGAATCCTTCGATAAATCGCCTGTAGTACCCGGCCAACCCTAAGAACTGCCGCACCTCAGTTGGAGTCTTAGGTGCTGCCCATTTCTTGATTGCCTCAATCTTGGCTGGGTCTACGTGTATCCCTTTCTCGTTCACTATGTGTCCAAGGAATTGAACTTAGCGAATCCAGAAATCACATTTGGAGAATTTCGCGTATAGTTGTTCCTTCTTCAATAGTTCTAAGACACGTCTCAAGTGATCAGCATGTTCTTCCCGAGTCTTAGAATAGATTAGGATGTCATCAATGAATACGATCACGAACTTGTCGAGATACGGTTTACACACCCGATTCATGAGATCCATGAATACGGCCGGTGCGTTAGTCAGTCCAAAAGGCATGACTAGAAACTCGTAATGTCCGTATTGCGTCCTGAATGCTGTCTTTGGTATGTCGTCTTCCTGTATCCTGAGTTGATGGTAACCAGATCTCAGATCGATTTTCGAATAGAAACTTGACCCTTGTAGTTGATCAAACAGGTCGTCTATGCGTGGTAGAGGGTATCGATTTTTGATCGTTACTTTGTTCAGTTCTCGGTAGTCTATACACATACGGAATGAACCGTCCTTCTTTTTCACAAACAAGACCGGAGCTCCCCACGGTGAGAAACTCGGTCGAATAAATCCTTTATCTAATAACTCCTGCAGTTGATTAGATAACTCTTGCATTTCCGTCGGAGCCAAACGGTATGGTGCTTTGGCTATTGGTGCTGCCCCGGGGGTTAAATCTATCTGGAACTCCACTTGTCGTGCTGGTGGTAGTCCCGGTAGATCTTCGGGAAAAACTTCTGGAAAATCGCGAACAACAGCGATGTCCTCGATCTTTCGTTCCTTCTTTGACTGTTCGGTGATAAGAGCTAGAATAGCCGTGTATCCTTTCTGCAGATATTTGTTGGCCTTCATGCACGACATAATGTTTAGCGGTATTCCGCGTTTTTCTTCTTGGATTGAGATCCGTTCTCCATTTGGTAGCTTAACTCGTACGATCTTCTCGTTGCACACGATCTCGGCATGGTTCGCAGATAGCCAATCCATTCCAATCACCACGTCGAAGCTTCCGAGAGTTACCGGCATCAGGTCGATCACCAACTGATGGTCTGCCAGTGTCAGAACGCATCCTTTGATGATGTGTTGCGTTTCGATAAGTTTGCCATCCGCTAACTCCACGGTATACTTATAGTCTAGAGGTGTTGGTGTCATATCAAGCAATTTGCTAAAGTCACTAGAGATAAAACTCCTATCGGCACCGGTATCAAATAATATGCTAGCGTAGACATTATTTAAAAGAAACGTACCGCTGACGACATTTGGATCATCTTTAGCTTCACCCGAGCCAATCACAAAGGCTCGCCCCTTTGCTGCACCACCTCCACCCTTTTTCAATTGCGGGCAGTCCCTTCGTATGTGCCCCGGTTTACCACATTCATAACACCCCTTGAGAGTGTTTTGGTTGTTGTTGTTGTTGTTGGGGTTCGATCGGCATTCCTTGGCTATGTGCCCGTTCCTTCCACAGTTGGTGCACTTGGTCCTTTTGCATGGACCGAAGTGGTGGAAGTTGCAGGTATTGCATTTTGGGCTGTTGCCCTGGTATCCCCCTTTGCCTTGGGTGTTTGGCTGTGTGGCGGTGAAGACTTTGGCTGGTACTGGTCGGTGCTGGGCTGGCTGTTGTGGTGAGAAAACACGGTTGTTGTTGGGCTCCCACTTTCGCTTGGGCTCCTGGGGTTTTAGATGTTCACCCCTTTTTGGCAGTTTCCCTTGGGCTACCGCCTGGTCAGTCAGCTTGTGCGCCAAGCGAATCAGTGGTTGGATGGTGGTGTGATCGGCTGCTGTCACCGTGCTCTGTATCTGTTCCGGCAATCCACTGATGAATTGCTCGATCTTTTTGTACTCCGGCGTCACCATTGCCGGGTACAACTTGCACAGTTCATGAAACCGAGTAAAGTATTTCTCGATTTCGGATCCCACCATCTTGTATGTCCAAAATTCCTCCTCAAGCTTCCGGATTTCATCACGGGGACAGTACTCCTCGTGAAGCATCCTTGTAAAATTCTCCCAAGGAATGGAGTTTGCGGTATCCAGTCCAAGTGTCTGGACATGAGTGTTCCACCAGGTGAGGGCCGGTCCCTCCAGCGTTCCCGTGGCATATTTTACCCGGTTCTCATCCGAGCATTCAGCCATAGAGAAGACTGATTCCAGTTTCTCTATCCAACAAAGCAGTCTCACTGCTCCTTCAATACCCTGAAACTTGTGAGGATGGCAGCTCAGGAATGCTTTAAACGAGCATCCCTTTGCCGCTCCTCCTTGGGGTCCTGTGCATCGGAGTTCAATACAACGTGTTAGTGTCTAGGCTGTCTATACTATGCTAGTCACGTTAGGCAAAAGTTAGTACCGTTATTAGTGCCACTCGTCTCACTGGCATGACGGTTGGCTTCGTACTCCGCGAGTACCTTGTTGAATTTCCGTTCGACCATCATGTCGATTCGTGCCTTTTCGGCCTTGCGTTTGAGTCGAAGAGCATTGCTTCCTCTTCCAGACATGTTTCTATATAGAGGGGTTAGAGTGTTAGTCAGCATATGCTAAGTGTTAGCCAAAGTTAGGATAGTTGTCATGTCAGATGTCAAGTTAGGTATCATAACAAAGGTTTCAAATAACAGTAGTAATAATAAAGCAGATAATAATAAAGCATAATTTTCATTAATATCAACTTTGAAGTACAATAATTTGAAAAGAAAGTACAATGTAAATTCTCCGAGCACATCCCGCTCGTCTAGGCCAAAAGGAAATAAAAGAAAAATAAAACATTGCAAAATAAGAAAATCTACTAATCAGAGTCCATGGAGACATGCGAGATATCGCTAGCTGCGTCCCCATCATCGTCATCGTCCTCCTCCGGATCCTCGTCGGGATCCTCGTCAACTCTCCCTCCTCGAGGTCCTCAGCCTCGAACTGTGGTCCGTCATCCTCAACTGGCGGCTCCTCGATAAACTGCGCCGCCCATGCGTTAAGCATGGCGTCGCTCGCCTGTACCATCGCCTGAGTCTCGGCTATATCCGTCCGATTCTCAGTGATGCGCCCGTCATGCTCTTGCACGACATCGACTATCTGGCCATGCTGAGACATGAGCTGAGACACCTGGAGACGTAGCGTCTCCACCTGTTCCTCTAGGCGTTCGTTCTGCTCCTCCAGTCGGTCGCTTCGCCTTTCCAGGCGATCGTTCTTCTCGCGAAGAACACGAACCTCGTTGGACAGCTCAGCGTGTCTCCGAAGCTCCCGCCGGGTTACGGCAACATGAGCCGCGAAGGCTCTCTCCATCGGCATCCCAAGTGCCGGCAGTCGTGGACCCTCAGAGGTAACGCCCTAGTACCGTGGAGTAGGCACCCGCTCTGCTACTATCCACTCCTGTAGGAGGTTAGGCAACCATCCCCAGTATCGTTCCCGTGCTAACATCTGGGCGCACCTCTCCATTTCAGCGTCTACCTGAGCCACGATGCTGTCGATCCTGCGTCGACTCTCTTCAGTCAAATCGTCGACTGCTGGGCGTTTGCCCGGGTTCCTGTTAGCATCTCCGTTGTTGTCAGCCATCCTGTAAGTTCTCATGTTAGTACATAATAGTTCAATAAAAGAATTAACATCAATGTGCAAATTCTAGTGTAGTGTCTAATGTAGAGCAGTGGCTATAGTCTAAGTTCACTAAATGCAAACCTAGTTCCCTATAACCAAGGCTCTGATACCAGTCTGTCACACCCCCAAATTCCCACTCGTGATGTCAGTCCACGTGGGTGTGACGTGGCCAGGATCATAGCTCATGGTCATATAGAACGACTCTATATGAGTTACACATTCACACAGTTTGTAAAGCAATACAAGTTTCATTCAATAAGCAGCGGAAAATGTTAAACATCAGTATACATATGTTGCAACGGAAAGTAATTGTTTGAAACAGACACTACAAATGTTTAAATTGTTTTGAAACACATCCAATGCACACAACGCCTAAGACACGAGTCTATATGCAGGCCAGACTCCTTAAGGCTTCCTTGTGTGCATCCTAGCGTAAGCTCCATTAATTTCCTGAGAATACATGCGAAAAAGTGTCAACTATAAAGTTGGTGAGTTCACAGGTTTAAACAGACTGAAAAGTAAACAGACATATACTGGGTATGTTAAGTTGTTTGTTGGATACTACGATCCGTGGAGTGTGTCAGTTCATCTTACCGAAACTAGACTGTTCCCGTTTGCCTCCGCGAGTCATCGCTGAACTCGCAATTCACATCGAAATTACACTCGTTATGACCTCCAGTCAACATTGGTGCCGAGTGGGGCTAGTCAAACCCAGTAGTACTACGTAATTACGACTCGTTTGTTTCACAACTAACGGTAAGGATAAATGAGGACTTCATGCGATAATAGTTACACTCGAAAATGGTTTTCACAACATACCAGTCATATATCTAAAACAGTTGCATTGTATTCTCACCCCAATAGTTTAGCAAAAGCAGTTAAAGAGTAAAAGTGGGGCCGTAAACTCACCTGAGTTTAGATATGCGTTAGCTCAAAAGAGAGTAAGTGTAGCTCGCCGGCTAGTAGTCACCTATATCACATAGGTACTATGAGTTTGTGTTCACAAGTGCGGGTCTCACCGGACCGTGTTAGTGTTTAACAACACTAAGTGGTTATGTAGGTCGAGTTGACCATGTTTGACCGTGTCGATCGTGTTTGACCTAACGACCCGTTGGTGACGGTTTGGATCAAGTGTTTGTGTATCGTGCGGTTTTAGTGTTGTGTGAGGTGTACGGGTACCAAGATCATTCTGATAAAGAAACTTACTATTTATGGTAAGTTTCTATTTTAGGAAAGTTGCCATATTTGGCAAGTTGTGCATAAACTCATATTCCGATGATTCTAACATGCATATTTATCCTAAATGAGCATGTTATCACATAGCACATAGTTACACATAGCCGGTTTAGCATAGTTTACGCATAAAAGTTTCCATTTTTAGAAAGTTTCTAAAATAAGCATATTTCATCAAGTTTAACCATCAACATTATCTAATATCATTATCTTAGTCCTAAATAGCCTATTAATCATGACCGTTACGACTAACATGTGAAGATTCATTGGCTTAGCAAGATAAAGTTACTATTTATAGTAACTTATAGAAATAATCAAAATCAAGTCTTTCAACAACATAACCCTTACAATATCATCATGAAATTACTAAACAAGCATGTTAGACTCAAGACATTATCATACATATTATCAAGTTGCAAACTTGTGACAAAAAGTTACTATTTATAGCAATATTACTAAAAATCATGCTTTTAACAATTTTAACCATCCAAATGTGCTAATAATCATCATGTTAACTTTCTAATCACATGAATATTACCATTTCATATAGATCTAAACACATGAATATTACCATTTCATCAAAAATGCATAATTTGTAACACTAAAGTTACTATATTTAGCAATAATCACCAAATGACCATATTTGACATAATCAATCATTCTAAATCATGTAGAACATCTCACATATCAATTCTAAGAACATTTAAATACTGAAATTTACATAAAACATTATAGATCATACATGCATGTTGTCAAATGTGCATATTTCATAACCACATCAATAACCCATCATCCTATTCGATCAAAGTCACCATGGATCATCACAAGATCATCAAATCAGTAAGTAAATCACCAAATAGCATATATAGAACATCCAAATTTCGTGTGAATGGTGGTGATGGCGATGCATGTGGCCTAAGTGGCTTGCATGTGCGACTATAAGTGATTTTAGGCAAGATTAACCAAAGAAACTACCTTACAATGCTTCTTTGAATGTTTGAATCTTGATGGAACAGAACTAGAGGCTTCTAGGGCTTCTGGAAATCGTCTCTACAGCAGTTCCAACCGTTCAAGATGAAGGTTGATGTGTTCTAGCCTCCACAAGTCTTCGAAACCTCCAAGGATGAGCTCCAATGGCTTCTAAATGGCTCCAATGTGGTTCATGGTGGTGTAACAGGGTGATGGTGGCCGCTCAAAGAGTTCTCAGTCGAGAGATTTGGAATAGGTTAGCCAGAATGATTAGTCTTGATTTTATAAAGATTTTGCGTGTTGGCCGCCATCGCGTACCGCGGAGACTGTCCCAAAAGCAACCCCGCGTACCGCGACGATTAAAATAATCATTCTGTTCCCAAAACACGCCGCGTACCGCGGTGATGGAAGATGATCGGTCGTCGCGTACCGCGACATTTTTCGGAGAATTCAAATTCTCCCGCTCGAGCTTCGCGTACCGCGAAAGCCCAATTGTGTGCCCATCGCGTACCGCGATGGGTCTCGGTTGGGTCCAATAGGCCCAATTTCCTTGTTTCGAATCGAATCTTTCGTATTTCTCGAATACGATCATCGTTTCTCGGCATATCGGTCTTGTTCTAACTAAATCAGGTTCACCGAACCTAAGTGCAATGTTTTGCGTTACAGTTTGATCCGTTCACCAACGTTCATTATTCAAGACACGTGCGAGTGTGGTGCGATAATTCCCTGAATTATCGGCGTGTTCAGACTGTTGTGCCACGTGTCACACTAAATGTATTTATTCTAGTGCCACGTATGAAATAATAATAAACATTATTATTAAAAGTAATAGAGTTGCTGACCTGGAAATTACGAGGTGTCACAGTTCGGCTACTAAGGTTCGCTACCTAGGGATAGGTTTGGCAGCCTCCTGACTCGTCCAGCATGGGTTTGGTGACCATGCAGGGTTCGCGGCCAAGGGAAGCTTCGGCTGGTCCATAAGGTTCGCCCTAAGCCCAAGGTTCGGTCATGGATGATCCAAGGTTCGGCCGAATGTCAAGGTTCGGCCCAAGAGGTTGCATGGCAAAGGTTCGGCCAAAAATCCAGGTGGTTCGACTGAGAGCAGGTTCGCCTATATGAGAAGGGTTCGGCTGAGCTAGGATTCGGCCATCCATGTTTGCCCAGCTAGGATAGGTTCGGCCCACCCTTGTTGCCCTGCTAGAATAGGTTCGGCCCACAGGGTTCGGCCAACTGCAACCTCCTCTTCGCGAACCAGTCGACCATGGGTGTTCATCATCCCCATTTTTGATCCCAACTCGTTACAGGTCGTTCCCATGCCTCTCTCATATCCATATGGTTTAGTTTTTGAGGCTTAGAATGTGTATACATGCTTAAAATACAAGGATTCAAACCGGTTGTGTTTTAAGTGAAAACAACAAAATAAAACTAGAGATTTACCTCTTAAGCTTGATCAAATGTTAGATTTTTCCACAGATTCTTGTTCCCCTCAATCACACGAACGTTTAGACGCAAAGATCTCGCGAAACTGATGAGAAACGAAGGAGTTATCTTAGAGAGAAGTTAGAGAGAGAGTAGGGTTACGGGTTTCTTGATTTAGAGAGAGAGAGAGAGTTTGTAGAAATGAGGAAGAAGAAGGTCTTCTTTCTTATAGCGCGTATCGTCACCCCGTGCTCGGTCTCGTTTTTATCGTGATAAAACTTATACAATATTCGGTTTTCCTAGTAATTTATATTTAAAATAGAACCCGTTTAAATAATTACGTTTTAAAATAGTAAAACGCTTTTAATTAGATTATTTCGTAAAAGCGATTCAGTTATATCTCGTAAATTAATTTTTTTAAATAAAACGATTTATTCGAATTTGTTTTAGATTGTGATTCCTAATAAACGTTATTAATTTCCTTTTATTAATTTAATATTGTTAACCATTATTTCATTATCTCGTCGTAACACGTTACTTACGTACGTATTCGTAAAGGTCGTCACCTTTCCGAATCCAACGCTCGTATCGTATTACGATTCAATTTACGATTTATGGAATATCGTTTCAGAATATTATTCTTAATAATTATATTCGTGTGAATCGTCACTCACGCGAATACATCATTAAGTTAATATTTCCGAAATAACATTCGTGTTTAATTTATGTTCGTAACCTCACCATCACGTAATCATTTTCAATATCGTCCTCATTATCTTTATATCTTTAATATTATTAATTCCCAATCCAAATCCCACTAAACCAAATCATTGACACATCCGTGATAGACCGATATATGCATATGTATAAGGCATATGTAGGGGTCAGTTGCAATTGCCTCAGCCACAGTCCCACCGCTATTTCGATAAACCATGATCATGTGTCCTTGACTATGTTTAGCAACTAAACAACAATCAACTCCTAATTCCTTTTCCATTCCAACTACAAGCCATAATTCGTGAATTCATCTGCGATAAACTCTCTGGTTCTGTTTAGTTGAGTTTAACTAAACTCCCCATGGTTTATGCTATAAAATCATGTGTTCTCAATATGTATACCAATTGTCAAATTTATCATCCAATAATCCATTATCATTAATAATTAACACATCAGGTCGTAACAGTACAATCGTACATGTACGGACAACTGAAATACAGTGATGTTACATATGGGTAATTTTAAACACTTGGATATTTCAAGCTTTATATAAAAAATATGGAATAACTTTTTATAAATATGCTAAATATTAATTTATAACATGTCAAAAATACTTTAATTAAATAAAATATTTTAACCCATTATTTGTAATACAAATCGAATAAAAATGCCATTAATTCTAGTTTGAAAACAATAAAAAAATAACTTCTAAATAAATAAATATAGAATATTTTACATTAATATTCTAATATTTATTTAGGAAAACATATAAAAATATTTATTTAGATTATTTAAAATAAATATTTTCAAAATATTATTTTAAGCTATCCATTCATTTCCAAACATGTTATTATTAGGAGAATCATAGACATTCTAAAAACTCCTAGATTAAGATGAAATATCTGGAATCAAGGTAAAAGAAAAACGTTCTTGTTCATAACAAACTACAGGGTAACTTGTGATCTATCTATCATCACAATTTCAATTGTGATAATATTGGATAGAAAAGCAAAAATATGAGTTTCTCTCATACTCTCTAGGGGTTTTCGCGGTCCGGTTATTACGGTTTTTAAGTGGAACCGTAACCGAACCTTTAACAACGGTTTTTGAACAATGAAAACCAAAACTGAACCGTTCAAAATAAAAACCAAACCAAACCGAACCATTATCAACGGTTTGGTTCCGGTTTGGTTTGCGGTTTGAGATTTTGATAATGTTAAAAATAAAATCGAATCAAACGAAACCTTTATAGTAGTTTCACACGGACTATTTACAGAAAGTCCATATGTAATTTTTTTTAAATCGCGAATAAATCAAGAACTTAATATGCGCATACACACATATATAAGCATATATATATATATATGCATATGCATACATAAGTATATATCGATATATCCATGTGTATATACGTATATATATACACGCGTGCACACACATATACGGTCCGGCCCCGTTTTTTACGGCCGGTTTTTTATGAAAACCGTAAACCAAACCGTTTATCACGGTTTTAAACTTCTGAAACCAACCGACCGAATGTCTGAAAAAAAACCAACCGTGAAACCGAACCGATGAACGGTTTGGGCGGTTTCGCAGTTTGGAACCGGACCGTGAACACCCCTAATACTCTCCCTTTACATTCTTTTGTAAATTTAAAGATATACATGTTTACATCAAATATGTTCAATTCTAGAGTCAAACAAACTTAGATGCAAATTATTATTTCTAAGTTAGCTTTTGATTTAAATGCTTTGTGTTTAAACTTTTTAGAATCTATTGTTGTGTTGCCATGCTATTCATACGGTGCATAATAGTACATTAATACTCTGAGAATGGTCAAATACCTTCTTTGCATGAATTATGTCATTATGTAAGAAGGGTGAAAATGTGTACACTATTGTTGAATGTTGATTGTTGTCATGATATTCATACTATTACATTAGTAACCTGAGAATGATCAGATACCTTTTTTGTATTGACTTAGGTCAAAACGTGAAAATGTGCACTTGACAAACTTTTTAAGTGTGGCAACCAGTATGTAATCTTTAGGAACTAAAAAGTAGTCATGTGTACGAATCATAAATTGTAATGCTCATATGAGAATGCAATACGAAACAATTTAGAAACAATGTGTGAAATCAAAGAAAACTCGAGGTTTAAAGGCAAAGGAACACTAAACACAACGACCACAACAATAGTTTACTGCTAATGTGTGTCTGACAACACGAAGTGATTAAATATAATGTATTAGTATAAGTACGAAGGTAAGTGAGGATATCAAATTCAAAACAATAAGGGACAACATTTGTGAATATTAAACTGACAGCGTATTCGTGTGGGTGACCATTCACATCAATATACCTGTGGGTTTAATGTTCTGAATGATATCTATAATTAGAAATTATCGTCGTGTTCGTACGGATGACGATATGTACGAATACACGAGAAGACGACACGATTCAACGAAATGTTTGAAATAAAAGATTTCGAAACTTTAAAAATGATAAGAAAATGTTTAAAAGATTTGTTAGGAATTATCACCTAAAATGATTTAAAACAAACTATTTTTACAAAATAAATACGAATTTACGTAACGTAATAGAAACAACACTTTAAACGAAAGCAAACGAACCTGAACTCACACGAAATAACCCGGGCTATAAAAGCCCTTAATTTCTTCCCCCTCCTCACTAAATGCAAAAAAACTACCCCTCTCTCTCTAAATTTACGTCTGACTCTCTCTCTAGAAATTCAAACTACAACTCACTCTTTTCTTGTCCAAATTAGGAGTCTTGGTGTCAAAATGATCCTCACAACATGTAGAACACGAAAGTGCAACGGATCTAAGCTTATAACCATCCAAATCGAGGTAAAGAGGAGCTCAAAGTTACGGGTTTTAGGGTTTTTCATCAAAACCGGCTATATGAACTTGTAACCTAGTTCAAAACTATCAAATAGGGGTGTTCAGTTTTCGAATCGGACTCGAAAAAATCGAAATTCGATTCGATTTTGATTCGAAAACCAGCAAGTCGAAATTCTATTCGAATTTTCGTATTCGAATCGAAATTCGAATAAATTTATATATATATATATACACAAATATTTACTATATTTAAAAATTAGGTTTTTTAGTTAAGTAGTTTAATTTGTAAAAACTGAAGGCCTATTACACAAATGTCAACCCAATTATATAATACCTATAATTTTATTGGTTTGAATGTTATCACTAGTATTACAACTTAAATGCTAGTTATTTGATATTTACATGTTTATAGTGTATTTGATATTTTAAATGCATAAACATACGTAGCAAGTATAAACAATTTTTTTAATTAAATTTGAATCAAACCAATTCTAATGCTCTTAAAAAATCAAAATTCGAAATATTCGAGTTATTCGAAATTTGATTCGATGAACACCCCTACTATCAAACTCCATAAAAATGGCATAAAAATGGATTTAGGTTACTTGGATTAGGTTAGAAATTATGTTTTGAAATAGGAATGGATGAACACAAGCTGAAAAATAGTACCGATGTATGAATGTGTCTGGGTATTAATATCGACGGATGATTAACCATGACAGACACTTCCATCGGACTTAGTAAGTTTGATGCCGAGAAAACGGCTAAGGGACTATCTAAACTATCAAGTTAGATGCTCTCCAAGGAGCCTGAGATTGGAAGCCATCGATATTACTAAGAACGATAGCCATAGGACCTATTCAAATTGGTTGTCGAGGTTAATAGTATCGACGGGGGACTGATTTGGTTTAAGTATTCTTGATCGATACTAATCCCATCGATATTAAGTAAAGCTTTTCGATATTAATTTGTAGAGGTAATTCAACTGATTCTAACATCCACTGGGTAAAATCCAAGTAGTAATGAAGATTAAACTGGCCATAGTATCATGGGGGCACCAATGGGATGTTCAAAAGTGATCAAGTGTGTGTGTCAATATTATTAATATCGACACCTCCTTTGGCCAACTCCCACAGTCGATACTAATTCTCCCATGTAATATAAGTACTTTTAACAATCTAAGAATCAAGAGATATCACAATCAAGAAAGAATCAAGTTATTTTAAAAGTAAGTGATCAGATTATGTTTCACTAAAGGCTAATCTAATCCCAAGTGTTTAAAACTTGATATCTTTATAATCTAATCACAAGTTTCACCTAATACATATCTAATACTATCATGTGCCAAAATGTTTAAAAAGATTAACAAGAAAACATTTTGAAAGATTGTACTAATAATACAATAGATTTGTAAATCAATTGTGAAACCTTTTGATAAAACCAAGCATAATGTTATGCATGAGTGTAAATTGATAAAGATTTATTGTAAAGCATCATAAAAATATGTTTTTAACATGAGATCAAACTTTAATTAGTCATGAGTAAGAGTTCAATAAACTTAGATGCAATAAAAATTACACAGAAAAGGCTAAGAACGCACAAAACTTAGAATAGGTCATTTAGTCAAATACTTAGTCTTAAACCCAACGTGAAACAAATACAATACTTATCATATATAGAACAATACTCAATGAAATAATAAGTCGAAGTCACACAAATTACAATCAACGAGCATGCGCATTCTTGAATCCATAGAATCACAAAACACACAGATGAGTTCATTGTCTATTTTTCTAATCATTATGATTTATAAATTTGGGGATAAGAAGCATTCTTATATATTTTCATATGATTATATTTTGTATGTTATGCTTTCAACTTATTATTCTGAATGTTGATGATATCCTAGTGTGTTTCTAGGTGTTCATATGGTGTTTTTCTTATCAGACTTTGTTTCTAACATTGATAAGTTAGACCTAACTTTATCATATGAATGTATCATGGGTGGTAATCAAACACAAGTTTTCAACGAATCAATCACTAGTTTTAGACGAATCAAGAACAACTTTTCAATGGATCAAATACAAGTTTTCAAGGAATCAAGTACAAGTTTTCAATGAATCAAATACAAGTTTTCAACGAATCAAATACAAGTTTTCAACGAATCAAACACTTGTTTCGACGAATCAAATACAAGTATTCAACTAGTCAAACACTTGTTTTCAAGGAATCAAATACAAGTTTTCAACGAATCAAGTACATGTTTTCAACGAATCAAGCACTCATTTCCAACAACGCATAAAGTATGAATCAAGAAAACTTTTTAGTGGAGCATCTGGGAAATATCAAAGATAACATGTGTGAACGAATAAAACGAATCAAGAACGAATTAAAAGTCCTATAACTCAAGAATTCCTAGCTAGACTTGTTGATTATAGACCACATATGTGATGATATTTACAGAATCCACTACCCCACTAAGATCATGGATTGCTAGAATAGAGAAACTCGAGTAGACTTAGACCCAATCATTATAACTTAGTCATGTTTAGCTGTTAATTTAGTTAAACACTTCAAAAACATTTTGCAATTTACACAGTGGGATCATGGGGATGATCCGCTGAAGGATTGGTAATTACAGTGAGAATTCAAAGAATCAAGTATGGTGTTGGGTTCGGGTGAAATTTTAATTTCCATTAAGGACAAAGTCATGTCCTGTCAAGTTTGTGGTGGGCTGGCGGCTAGGCTTGACCCTACGTATGCCCTATATATAAGCATCTTTGACTTGATGGGATGATGTCAGTAGTGAGGTTTAAGGTTGAGACTCTCGCAGGTTTTTCAAGGCAAAACATTTTCAATCATTTTCAAATACAAAACTATATGACTCACCAATCATGTGTTGACTTGATCTTTTTGTATGAATTCTTAGGTTCAAACAGACTTAAGCTTTAGGAGCTCAGGAGGCTTACTAGGGTGCCTAGTTAGAGGACCTAGTAACTTTTGGATGTGCATATATTTTGACAACAACATACTTGTACATCTTGTGTAGTTACAAGATAGAAATACTCATAATTCTCTTGATAAATTTACAGGGTTAAATTATTGAACTTGTGGATGTAATTTAACTTTGTAATTCTAGATGGTTGTTATTACATTTAGTTATCTCATTTATATCATGTGCAAAGTATACAATCTGATCATTCCAATTATCACACGATATCACGCCCCGAGACCATTCCGCCCGACAGGAAAGTCTATCCAGCCCGCCGGCCGGGGTGTGACAAATTGGTATCAGAGCCATGGTTATAGAGAATATAGGTCATTTTAATTAGAATGGTTTGGCCTAGACTATAACTTAGGGACACTTCATGTAGAGAATATAGGAATTAGGGACTTATTTGCATATGTTTTCAGCATTCGATCATTGCACTAATCGATATTCCTTCAGTTGTGATTAGAATGCCATCGAGAATACAAGCATCGCCTCTACCACCTCCACCACTGCCACCTCCTCCACATACATCTCCACCATCTCTTCCTCCATAGCCCCCACCGGAATTGGATCCTGCTACTGTGGCCTTAGCCACTCTGATGACTAACCAGCTGAAGGAAGTGATTCCCAACATGGTGAATCGTATCAACAACAACTACACCAACCAAACCGGGAACTCATCTAATATTGGCAGTGGAACCACTGGGAATGCCCCAGACTACTCCTACAAATCCTTTACGGGTTGCAAGACGCCAAGCTTTAGCGGTACTGAAGGAACTGTTGGATTAATTCAATGGCTTGAGAAGATGGAATCTACTCTGGACATCAATAGCAGGCCTGAGTATCACAAGGTTCGTTATGCTGCAGATTCATTCAACAAGCGAGCCTTAACTTGGTGGAACTCTTAGATACATGCATAAGGGATGGAGCTTTAGCAATGCCATGGGTAGATCTCAAGGCATTACTTAGACGCAAAATCTACCCTAAGAATGAACTGCAGAAGATGGAGGCGGAACTGCTGAACCATGTGATGAAGGGTGCAAATCATATGGCATACACCACTCGATTTCATGAATTGTTACTTTGGTGCCTGATTTGGTACCCACACTAGAGAAATTGATTGACCGGTACATTGGAGGATTGTCAGCATGCATATAGAGTCATATCCTAACTACTAATCCTGCAACACTAGAGATTGCCATCACATTATCAGCAACCCTCACTGATGTGATGGTAGCATATTCAGGAGTACTAAAAAGGACACCAGCAAAGCAAAGCACGAATTTTGAAAGAAGCCGGAACACTACCCCAAGAAGAAGCAAAACCTCATCAAGACTTATGCGATGGCCGCACCACTTGCTCAAGTTGCTGTAACACCTACCAACCCCACCCGAAAGCAATACACCGGCAAGTTCCCCTTGTGTGCCAAATTTCAGTGTCTTCATAATGCCAACACACCCTACAAGCAATGCACGGGATGTGGAAGAATGGGTCACTGGATCCAGCAATGCAGAATGGCACCTGCTCAAAAAGTGAACAACGTTGTTTTAGCTCTCCCTCCACCCAACAACCCTAACAACAACTACAACGGGGGATGCTACAACTGTGGCGAAGTCGGCTACTATTCCAAGAACCGTCCAAGGAAAATGAACCCGGCAGTTCAAGCACCCAGCGGAAGGGCTTTTTGCATTGGGAGCCCCTGCTACTCGTCAGGACCCGAATGTGGTCATTGGTATGTTCCTCTAACATAACTTTTATGCATCTGTTTTGTTTTACACTGGTGCGGTTCATAGTTTTATCTCGTCCGATTTTGTATGTAAACTTAGTCATACTGAGGAACTCTTAGATTCTCCTTACACGATAAAAGTAGCTGACGGTAAACAAATCACTGTACACACGATACTTAGAAACATCCTATTAATAGTAAATGATCAATCATTTACCATTGATCTGATACCGATGGAATTTGTTAGTTTTGACATAATCATAGGAATGGACCGGCTATCCCTTAATCGGGTTGAAATAGTTTGTTCCGAGAAGCTACTTTGTATACCTATGGCGAACGATCAATTGTTAGAAGTATGGGGATATCAAGCGAAGAGCGGTGTCAAAATAATGTCGTGAATGAAGGATCGTAAGTTTCTGACGAAACAACGTGTAGCTTTACTCGCTCATGTGGTGAAAAAGGAGAAGAAAAAAAGTCAAGATACAAGATGTGCCAGTGGTAAAAGTGTACGCGGAAGTATTTCCTGATGACCTACCGGGATTGCCACCAGCGCGTCTGGAAGAATTCCGTATCGATTTAATTCCTTGAGCAACTCCTGTAGCTAAGTCTCCTTATAGATTAGCACCTTCTTAGATGCAGGAATTGTCCAACCAGTTACAGGAATTGTTGGATAAAGGGTTCATCAGACCGAGCATTTCGCCGTGGGTAGGTCCGGTTCTGTTCTTGAGAAAGAAGGATGGATCCCTTCTAATGTGTACAGACTACAGAGAACTCAACAAACTGACCATTAAGAATCGGTAACCATTACCAAGGATAGATTATATGTTTGATCAACTACAACGAGGTCAGTACTTTTCGAAGATTGATTTACGTTCCGGATACCATCAGCTCAGAGTGCAAGAAAAGGACATACCCAAGACGACTTTTCGAACAAGATACGGACACTATGAGTCCATGGTGATGCCGTTTGGTTTGACAAACGCTCTTGCGGTATTTATGGATCTTATTAACCACATTTGAAAGCCGTATTTGGATCAGTTTGTCATTGATTTTTGTCACACCCCGAGCCGGCGGGCTGGATCGACTTTCCCGTCGGGCGGAAGGTTCTCGGGGCGCGATATCGTTGTGATAATCATACTGATCAAATTGTTTACATGGAACATGATGTATAATGAGAAATGCTAAAATGACATTGACATAGAATTACAAAGTTAAATTACATTTTCATGTACATAATTTAACTAAGTAAATCTACCAAAAGAATCATTGAGTTTTCTATCTTGTATCTGCACAAGATTTACAAAAGAGGATTCACAGTTTTTTCATTCAAAATATGCACAACACAAAATGAAGCTAGGTATTCTAAAAGTCCACTAGCTTAAGTCCTGAATGTCTGGTGACTAAACATGTTCGTCGCCTAAGAAAACATGCATTTAAACAAAGTCAACACTAGGTTGGAGAGTTCATAAGTTTAGTAATAGAAAGCAATTGATTTATTGTCATTTACAATCACATTGTCATACACAAGTCTCATTGATAGTTGTCTCATTTGTCTCACACAATGTCCTCTCCATAGTTATACTTACAGGTAGTGTTTTGTCCCATCAAGTATGCTTATATATAGGGCATACGTAGGGGAACAAGCCCCAACAGACATCTCACCACATACTTAACAGAATTTGACACCACTTGTAGTACAACTATGGATACCCATTCTATCTCACATGTGTTCACCCCATTTGTTGTTCACCCATAGATTGTGTTCATCACCCATAGTGTTATAAGTATAGAATAAAAGAGTATGAAGGAAATCAGTTATCAAAACCACAGTGATGATAAGCCCTCAGTGTTTTAAGGAAAATAGATTTATCAAATCTTATCCTTATTAGTACTCTCTCGACTGTAGGGTCAACTGTAATTCACTCCTAATAATAGGAGTGACAGTTAACGTGTTGTTATTGTTCTCATCCTTAAATGTATAGATCCTAAATGAGATCCATTGTGGTCCTCACGTAATCATACCACAATGCATCTAATTTACCTCTATCCCATTTGTTGTCTCTGTCACACCCCTAAATTCCCACGTGTGGTGTCAGGCCGCTTGGGTGTGATGTGGCCAGGATCATAGCTCTCAGTCATGTAGAACGACTCTATATGAGTTACACAAACATACAATTTTGTAAATAGAACAAGTTCTAATAATACGCAGCGGAAAAGTTAAACATTAACAGCGGAATTGTAAATTGTTGCAGCAGAAAGGTAAAATGTATCACACACTACATGTTTAAATTGTTTTCAAAAGAAACACAACACATCACTACAAGCCTAGGACCAGAGTCCAATGCATGAGACTCTCTTGTACATCCTCTAGTGCATCCTAGCTTGTTATCCATTAGTTACCTGAGAATACATGCGAAAACGTGTCAACTATAAAGTTGGTGAGTTCACAGGTTTAGACAGACACAAATCAGTAAACACACATATCCTACACTCATTATGACCTCCAGTCAACATTATTGCCGAGTGGGGCTAGTCAAACCAGTAGTACTACGTAATAATGACTCGTTTGTTACACAACTAACGGTAAGAATATATGAGGGCTTAATGCGATATTAGTTACACTCAAAATAGTTTTACAACATACCAGTCATATATGTAAAATAGATGCATTGTATTCTCACCCCAAAAGTTTAGCAAAAGCAGTTAAAGAGTAAAAGTGGGGTCGTAAACTCACCTGAGTTTAAGTAGAGTGCGTTCGTACGAGAAAGAAAAAAGTGCGCCTCTTTCTGCGGTTACCTATATCACATAGGTGTTATGAGTTTGTGTTCACATTCGTGTTGGTCTCACAAGACCGTGTTCGTGTCCAAACAACTCTAAGTTGTTAAGTGGATCATGTTGAACGTGTTTGACCGTGTTAACCGTGTTTGATCTAACGACCCGTTGGTGACGTTTTTAGTTCAAGTGCGCGTGTAACGTGCAATTTGTGTCGTGTGACGTGTGTGAGCATCAAAATCGCATCCGTGAGGTAACTTACTATTTATAGTAAGTTTCCATTTTAGGAAAGTTCCCATATTAGGCAAGTCATGCAAGAAATCATTTTTCGTTTATTCTAATATGCATAATTAACCTAAATGAGCATGTTATCACATAGCACATAGTCACACTTAGACGATTAAGCATGTTTCTTATTTAAAAGTTAATATATATAGAAAGTTGTAAAAATAAGCATATTTCACCAAGTCTAACAACCAATCTCATCATATTATCAATATCCTAGTTTCAAATAATCATTTGATCATACTCGTTACAACTAACACATTGCCATTTATCGATTTTGTAAAATAAAGATACTATTTACAGTAACTTATGTTAAACCTTATACTTTAATGATTTGAAAGCATCCATAATTCATATTGTTTTCATATCAACTCAAATAAGCTTGTTAAACATACCCAAATCATCAAGTTCATATTCATTGAACATTTGTAACTTAAAAGTTTCTATTTATAGCAATAATGGGATAAATCATATATTATGACCATTTTATCAAATGAACATCCAAATATCACCATTTTATTCACAAATAACATATTACAACACATGCATGCCCAATTTTATCCATATAACAAAGTCCTGCAATATTAAAGTTACTATTTTTGGAAATAGTGGTGTAATTCACTTATTTCGATAATTCTCGTAACCCAAACACATCAATAGTCATCATATTAGTTTCAAATCATTATTTTAACATAAATCTTTAGTTCTAAACACATTCATGTTACCATTTTATCATCTAGTCACATTTTTCAATAATAAAGTTACTAAATATGGAAATAATCACATATAAATCATCGCCAATATCATTCATAATCATGCGTTTTTAACCAAAATCATCTAAATCACATTAGATCATACATGTATCTAAGTAAAAGTTACCATTTCTTAGTAAAATCATCAAATAACCATCAAATCCCATCAATATCACCATGGATCGTTCTAAGATCATCAAATCAGTATAAATATCAGCAAATCACAGATCTTAAATAAGTAAAGTTCGTGCATGTGAAGATCTAGTGTGTGCATGTGGCCTTGGAGGTTTGCATGTGTGCTTGGAGGTGATTTTAAGCAAAAATGGTGCTAGAACTACCTCAAGGATCTTCAAATTCGTGAATTGGAGTTGAGATCAGTTGGTTTGGAGCTCCAAGACCTGTTGGTGAAGCCCCCTAATCGAAGTGTGAAGGGTGGTGGTGGTGGTGATGGGTGAGCTTCTAAGTGCTTCTTCTATGCTCCAATCTTCTATCCAAGCTTCCTTTAGGTGCATTATTGGCTTCCAGAGGTGATTAGCAGGTGAATTAGAGAGATGGGGTCGAATTATGGGATCTGAGTCGAGTATAATGAGTGATGATAGGGTAGAATGATTAAATCTTGGTTTTAACATGATTCTGCATGTTCTGCTTCCAAGCATACCGCCTGACGAGAAGCATCGAATCCAGGCGTATCGCACGAGAAGGCGAGAAACCGAGGCATTTCCCTGCCTCGTGCGTACTGCCAAGGGTGGGACCTTGGGTCTAGGCGTACTGCCTGGACCTTTGGTCTGGCCCATTTTCATGTTTTCGCCCATTTTTTGCGTATTTCTAGATTACGGATATCGTTTCGAGACTTGTAAACATCGTTTCACCTATTTTAGGTTCCCTAGAACCTAAGTGTAGTACAAGTAGACTGTGGTTCATTTAATTCACCAACGTTCATTATTCAAGACACGTGCGAGCGTTTTACGATAATTCCTCGAATTATCTGTGTGTTTGGACTATTGTGCCACGTGTCACACTAAATATTAACAATTCTAGTGCCACGTATGAAATAATATTACACATTATTATTAAAATAAAGTAAATGTTGACCTGGAATTCACGAGGTGTCACATCATCGCCCAGTTAATTGGAATTTTGTCCCGAAATTCCGTTCGTGTTGCTGGTGCTAGTCTGTTTTGTGAACAGGTAAGGGTATTTCTTTTTCATCTGATCCTCTCGTTCCCAGGTGTATTCTAGTCCACGCCGTGAGTTCCATCGCACCTTAACTATCGGTATGCGATTAAGTTTTAGCTTTTTGATATCTCGGTCCATTATTTCCACCGGTTCCTCAATGAAGTGAAGTTGCTCATCGATTTGTATTTCCTCCAAAGGAATCGCAAGCATTTCGTTCGATAAGCACTTCTTGAGGTTCGATACGTGGAATACATTATGTACGCTACTCAGCTCTTGCGGTAAGTTTAGCTCATAGGCCATGGGGCCATTACGTTTCGTGATTTTGAATGGTCCGATGTAGCGAGTATTCAACTTCCCTCGCTTTGCGAATCGAATCACTCCCTTCCAAGGCGAGACTTTAAGAAGCACTCGATTTCCCACTTGGAATTCCAAAGGTTTGCGCCTTTTGTCGGCATAGCTCTTCTGTCGATCCCGAGCTGCTGTCATTCTGTTTCGTATCTGCATGATTTTCTCGGTCGTCTCGTGCACTAGTTCAGGTCCAGTCAGTTGGCTTCCACCAGCTTCTGCCCAACAAAGAGGTCATTTGCACTTTCGTCCATAAAGTGCTTCAAATGGTGCAGCCTTAATGCTGGTGTGGTAACTGTTGTTGTAGGAAAACTCTACCAGAGGTAAATGAGTCTCCCAGCTGCTGCCAAAATCTATTACGCATGCTCGATGCATATCCTCCAGAGTTTGGATGGTTCGTTCACTTTGCCCATCCGTTTGCGGGTGATAGGTAGTACTCATATCCAATCTTGTCCCTAGTGCCTTATGTAAGGGCTTCCAGAAATGCGCCGTGAATTGGCTGTCTCGATCAGATATTATGGAGACTGGGACTCTGTGTCTGGAAACTACGTCCTTCAGGTAGATTCTAGTCAGTCTGTCTAGCTTGTCAGTTTCTCTAATTGGTAGCAAGTGCGCGGATTTCGTGAGTCGGTCTACGATCACCCAAATGGTATCGCAACCACTCGCCGTCTTCGGCAGTTTTGTGATAAAGTCCATCGAAATATGTTCCCATTTCCATACCAGGATTTCTGGTTGTTGAAGTAACCCTGATGGTTTCTGATATTCGACCTTTACCTTGGAGCAAGTTAGACACTTACTCACATAAGTTGCGATTTCTGACTTAATGTTAGGCCACCAATATGTTATCTTCAAGTCGTGGTACATTTTGTCAGAGCCTGGATGTACCGAATACCGGCTCTTGTGAGCTTCATCCATCACTACGTCTCTCAATCCCCCATAGTGTGGAATCCAAATCCGATCCATAAGATAGTAAGCTCCATCATTCATTACCTCCAACTGTTTATCCATGCCTCGCAAGGATTCACGCGTGAGGTTCTCGGATTTCAGAGCTTCCTGTTGTGTGGTTCGGATCTCATTAGGGAGTTCTTAATGTATTGTAAGTTGTAGTGCGTGAACGCGTTTTGCAGTATCCTTTCTGCTTAACGCGTCGGCTACTACGTTAGCTTTCCCGGGATGATATTTGATAGCATAGTCATAATCGCCTATCAATTCGACCCATCTGCTTTGTCTCATGTTTAGTTCCTTCTGGTCGAATATGTGTTGTAGGCTCTTATGATCGTTGAATATCGTGCACTTGGTGCCGTACAAGTATTGTCGCCAGATCTTCAATGCGAACACCACGACTCCTAACTCCAAATCATGTGTCGTGTAATTCTTCTCATGCACCTTCAGTTTTCAAGCCGCATAAGCTATGACTTTCTCGTGTTGCATTAGTACACAACCGAGTCCTTCTTTCGATGCGTCGCAATAGACTACAAAATCTTCACATCCTTCCGGTAGGGTTAGGATCGGTGCACTGCACAATTTCTGCTTCAATAAGTTGAAAGCAGCTTCTTGTTTTTCTCCCCATTCAAACTTCTTGTCTTTATGCGTAAGAGATGTTAATGATTGCGCGATCTTCGAGAATCCCTCGATAAACCGCCTGTAGTACCTTGCCAATCCTAAGAATTGTCGCAGCTCAGTTGGAGTCTTAGGTGCTTCCCAGTTCTTAATGGCCTCGATCTTGGTTGGGTCTACATGTATTCCTTTTTCGTTCGCAACGTGTCCAAGGAACTGGCTTCTCGAATCCAAAAATCGCATTTGGAAAATTTCACGTACAACCGTTCCGTCTTCAGCAGTTCCAAAACGAGTCTCAAATGTTCAGCATGTTCTTCCTCAGTCTTGGATTATATTAGGATATAATCTATGAATACGATTACGAACTTGTCGAGGTATGGCTTGCATACGCGATTCATGAGATCCATAAATACAGCCGATGCGTTGTTCAGTCCGAAAGGGCATGACCATAAATTCGTAATGTCCGTACCGTGTCCTGAAGGCCGTTTTTGGAATGTCCTCCTCTTGTATTCTGAGTTGATGGTAACCGGATCTTAAATAGGTTTTTGAATAGTAGCTTGACCCTTGTAGTTGGTCAAACAGATCATCTATTCGTGGTAGAGGGTATCGATTCTTGATCGTCACCTTGCTGAGTTCCCGGTAGTCTATGCACATACGGAACGATCCTTCCTTTTTCTTCACAATCAAGATGGGTGCTCCCCAAGGTGAGAAGCTTGATCAGATAAATCCTCTATCTAACAACTCTTAGTTGATTAGATAGTTCTTGCATCTCAGTAGGAGCCAATCGATATGGCGACTTGGCTATCGGTGCAGCCCCTGGAGTTGGGTCTACTTGGAACTCCACTTTTCGCTGTGGGGGTAGTCCAGGTAGATCGCCCGAAAAGACTTCGGGAAAATCACGAACTACAGCAATGTCCTCGATCTTTCTCTCCTTCTTGGGTTGTTCCGTGATTAGAGCTATAATAGCAGTGTATCGCTTATGTAAGTACTTGTTAGCTTTCATGCATGACATGATGTTTAATGGGACACCACGCCTTTCTCCCTGAATTGACATTCTTTCTCCACTTGGCGATGTAACTCGTACAATCTTCTCGTTGCATATGATCTCGGCTTAGTTAGCTGATAGCCAATCCATTCCAACCACCACGTCAAAACTCCCGAGAGTTACCGGCATCAGATCGATCTCCAGTCCGTGATCCGCTAAAATTAAGACGCGTCCCTTAATAATGTTTTGCGTCTCGATCGGTTGCTGTCAGCTAACTCTACGGTATACTTACAGTCTAGTGGTGTTGGGGTCATATTAAGCGGTTTACTAAAATCACTAGAGATAAAACTCCTATCGGCACCGGTATCAAGTAATATGCTAGCAAATACATTATTTAATAGAAACGTACCGGTAACGATGTTGGGGTCATCTTTCGCTTCCCCAGATCCAATAACAAATACCCGGCCTCTCGTCGGGTTACCTCTAGCATTCTTGTTCTAAGAACAGTCTCGGCGCATATGTCCCGATTTCCCGCAAGTGAAACATCCCCTCAGAGTATCTTTCTTGTTGGCGTTGGGGTTCGGCTTCAGGTTTGATCGGCATTCTTTGGCTATGTGCCCATTTCTGCCATAGTTGGTGCACTTGACGCTTTTGCCCTAGGCAAAGTGATGGTAGTTACAGTTGTTGCATTTTGGGTTGTTGCCCTGGGATCCCCCTTGCCTTGGTTGTTTGATTATGTGGCATTGAAATCTTTTGCGGGTGCTGGGCGGTGTTGGGTTGGCTGTTGAGGAGAAAAGGTGCGGTTGTTGCTGGGCTCCCATTTATGTTTGGGTTCCTGGGGCTTTAGATGCTCACCCCTCTTTGGCAATTTGCCCTGGGCTACTGCCTGATCCGTCAATTTTTGAGCCAGTCGAATGGTGGGTTGGATCTGTGTCGGGTCAGAGGCTGTAACCATGCTTTGTATCTGTTCGGGCAGTCTGCTAATGAACTGCTTGATCTTCTTGTACTCCGGCATCACCATTGTCGGTCACAGTTTGCATAACTCATGAAATCGAGTGCTGTACTGCTCGATTTCTGATCCCAACATCTTGTGCACCCAGAACTCTTCCTCAAGCTTCTTAATCTCGTTACGAGGACAATAATCCCCGTGAAGCATCCTGGTGAACTCCTCCCAGGAAATAGAGTTTGCAAATTCCAGTCCCAGAGTTTGGACGTGTGTGTTCCACCAGGTGAGGGCTGGTCCCTCTAGTGTCCCAGTGGCAAATTTGACTCGGTTCAACTCCGAGCATTTATACATAGAGAAAACTGACTCGAGCTTTTCTATCCAGCGGAGCAGTCCCACTGCCCCTTCAGTTCCCTGAAATTTGTGGGGATAACAGCTTAGAAACGCCTTGAATGAGCATCCTTTGGTCGAGCTCCCATGGGATCCTGATCCTCGGGATTCAAAGTTACGTGTTAGCGATAGTGTTGTCTATACTAAGTTAGTCGTATTCGAGTAAGGTTAGTACCGTGGTTAGTTCCACTTGTTTCGCTTTGCAGTCGGTTCGCCTCGTACTCGGTGATAGCTTTGTTGACTCTTCGGTCAACCATCATTTTGATAGTCGCCGAACCGATCGGTTTCTTGTGTGGCCGGATGTGTGTTCCTCTTCCCGCCATATTTCGTTTCTATATGGATCGGATAACGTGTTAGCTTGTTAGCAGTGTTAGGCGTTTGAGTTAGAGTACAACATAAATAACAGTGCATACATGATAAAACTAACATATCATTTCATTAATAATAATAGCTATTGAACACAATGATTTTCAAAAAGAGATACTGCTATCATAGTTCATATGAGCACATCCCGCTCATCTAGGAGTACATAAAAGTAAAGTACTGAAATAAAACAACCTATCTAGTCTGATGCAATCATGGAGTGCGAGTCTCCACTATCTGCGGGACCGTTATCCTGGTCCTCCTCAGGATCCTCCTCAGGGTCCTCGTCAAAATCCCCCTCCTCGAGGTCCTTGGCCTTGAACTGAGGCTCCTCCTCCGGCGGTGGCGCTACCATGAACAGCTCCACCCATGCGTTTAGCATGGCGTCACTGGCCTGAATCATGGCCTAATTCTCCTCATTTGCGACCTCTACCGCAGATAAGCGCCCACCATGCTCCTGGACGACTTCGAAAATCTGTCCATGTTGTCTTCCAGCTGTGCCATCCTGTTCTGCATGTTTACCATCTTCTCATGCAGATGGTCAACCTGTCCTTCGAGGCATTGGTTCTTCTCGCGAAGAACTCTAACCTCCTCCGTCAGCTCCTGATTCCTCGTTGCCTCATGTTCTATCCGGGCGACATGGGCTGCAAATGCCCGCTCCATCAGCACACCCAGAAATGGAAGTCGGTGGTCGCTTGGCGTATCACCAGGCAGTAGGGGTGGAGGAAGTCACTCCCCCTCAATCCAGTCCAAGATGGTCATGGGGTACCAGCCCCATGATCGGGCTCGCCTAGCCTGTCGGGCTCGGTTGGTCTTCTCGGCGTCCACTCGGGCTACAATGTCCCAAATCCTTTGACGGTCCTCCTCCGTCAGCTCGTAATCCGCCAGGCGTTTTCCCGGGTTCTTCCCACTCTTGTCGTTGTCCATCCCTGCATTCTTGGTTAAGTAAGTAACAATATACAATAATTAATAGATAATATCATTGTGTCTAGTGTAGTGTCTAGTGTAGAGCAGTGGCTGTAGTCTAAGTTTACTACATGCAAACCTAGCTCTCTATAACCAAGGCTCTGATACCAGTCTGTCACACCCCCAAATTCCCACGTGCGGTGTCAGGTCGCTTGGGTGTGACGTGGACAGGATCATAGCTCTCGGTTATATAGAACGACTCTATATGAGTTACATAAACATACAGTTTTGTAAATAGAACAAGTATAAGTTATAGGCATGTGTATATGTGGGTGTTAGCCCTAAAGTTGGCTAACACTTGGAAGTCATTGTTATCGCTTAGTCCTCATTCACTTGTGATGGATCACGCTAGCACTTAACCAATTAGGTTAAGCTTAGCATGTCGTGTTATTTGTGTTTAGAGTCTTGGTCTTAATCACCTTTATTAGCCTTAAGTCCAAGTTTGAAAATCCATAATATTCTCAAAGTGTAAGACTTATGTTTATTGTTATTAGAGTTTGTAAATCAAGGTAGTTTCTAAGTAATAAACTTAAAATTCTAAATTGACTTAAACTCTAGTTGTTGTTAGCTTAGAAGGGTTATCCTTCTTTTGATTGTGTTAAGGTAAGTAGTAAATTACGACTTAACCATTTAACACTTTATGAAAAATATTTAGTTGTTATTTAGTTAATTAAATAACAAGGTCACCAACTTTGTAGTAAAACTTGGGGTTTTAGGTTAAGGATTAGGACTTCCTTAACATCTTACAAAAGAGGTTGATGCATGATTAGTATTAGTCAACCCCTTATTTACATCATGTTGTTAAAAGAGGTTGATGCATGATTAGTATTTTCGGGTTAATGTGATACGAATGTGCAGCTCGAATGAGTATCATCAAACGAAAATGGTTCTTCAGCCTCGGCCGAATGTCATGTCTACGAATTAAGGATAACCTACGAATGGCATCCCTACAAAAGGGCCATTCTTCAGCCTAGGATGAATGTCTGCCTCAGCCATGCGCATGAAGGCTATTCGGCTGATCAAAATGGCCATGCGAATGGTGCTTCAGTCGGCCATAACCATGCGGCTGAGGAGTCCCTTTGGTAACAAGCCCATTCGTTCTCATCCCATTCGGCCGAGCTGTTGGGTACCGAGTCCTAGCCCACGTCTATCTTCAAACCCACGGCCATTCCAAGGGTTCTCATTCATTTCCTTACACTCTCAACTGATTTTATGGTCGGATTTTAGCTAAAACTCTAGATCCCTTCGAAGAAGATGATGAATAGTGTGTACTTCGAAAATCAGTGATTTCTCACTCATTTTTACCTTGTTTTTGATGGTTCTAGGCTCGATCTCTTTGTCTTTTCACGATCTATGCGTTGCTACGGTCGTTTGGACACCAAAATCGCTCAATTTGGTGTTAATTTGAGAGAGTTATGTAATCCCTAGGGTTTTCGATTTTCATTCAAGCTTTGTAATCGTATCAAATTCGAAATAAATAAAAGTTTGGGATATTCTTTGAACATTTAACTTATGAATTTGTAGTTAATTAAATGTTTATTATTAAATCAACACTAACAAATATAATACAATATATACTCAAAGTCTTTATAAATTCATTATAATTTTTATAAGTCGTCGTAGGTTATAAAATAAAAACACTTTATTAGTAAATAACCTATTTTTTTTAGAGTTATAAAAGTATATACATAAATAACATGTATATACATAATAAATATAACAAAATACATAATCTAAGCTTTTATAAAATTTTATTTTTATAAAAGAATTATCATTTTAAAACCTAAAAGTCATAATGGGTTATAATAAATAAAATCATTTTTTATATAACCTATTCTTAAAATTTATAATGTATATATAATAATAAAATTAATAATGATAATTAAGACATTATAATTATAAAAAGGTTTATATAAATTATTTTATGTTTTATATAAATTATTTATAAAGTCTAAATATTGAAAATATATAAAAGATTTTATAAATTTTAAAAAAACATTAAAAGGTTGTTAACTAGAGGGGTAAGAAATGTCAAGTTATAAAACTTAAATGTGAGAAGGAAATGTTCATTTAAAAGCTGAAACAAATGGGAAACAAGGAGGACCAAAGCTGTAATTTCCCCTAAGTTGGTTTCCTTCTTTACCCGGTTCCCCTCATGGATACCCGTCGACCCACACGCGACCCGGTTTTCAAATCCTTTAATCCCGCTCGATTACAATCGTGATACAGCTCACAATCGGTTATTTTAGAAAGGATTCGAAGGTTTAATACGAGTACAATCATCAATTGATTCGATTTAAACACATAAAATCGTTTCCTAAATAAACCGATTGAACAAGAATTCGAATCCCATTCAAACCTCTATAAAAACCAAATCAAATCGTCTCATTCTCATCCTTAATCAAATCCGAACGTGTCTGGGCAAAAAGATCGAGCGCACAACAACTTAAATCGCGATTCAAGTTCAAGCTTCGGCCGAGCCTCTGCTTCAACTCGAACCACCTTCAACCGAACACTTCACCAGGTGATTCTTGTACCCATCTACTCGAAATTCAATAGAGATTAATAGCCCCATGATTACAGAGGCTATTGATCCTCAAATCAAACGAATGCGGACCAAGTTAGGATTAGGGTTCTTATGGATTAAGGATGCATTCGAGAACTTGTATAACATCAATTGAAAACAGAATTATTCAAAGCATAACCCCCCAGCCCAGCGGTTAAACCCGCCGGCTGAGGGGGAATAGGTCTCGGGTTCGAACCCGCCCAGGCCCAAATCCGTTTTTTTTATTTCCATCCAACTTTACACATTTTTCTTTTATAAAAATTATGTTAAAAATTCCAAAAAAAATTATTTTATAAAATTCTGTATAAATTCCAGTGACATATTAAAAATTCTTTTTATTAGTTTATAATAAAAACTAATTTAATTATTCATTTAAAAGAACTATATTTTTGCATTAAATTCTAGGATTTAAAGAATTAAATTATTATTATTATTATTTATTTATTTATTTTTTTAAACCTTCTGTTAAACTCAAACTCAAATGTTTTTAAATAAAATTTATTTATTTTATTTAAAAGTATAAAGGTTTAAATATGATTTAAATTAAATGCTTATCAAATTTGATGAAAGATTTTAATTCAAAATTATTTAGCAACTTCTGTTCAAAAATAATTAGTTGTTTATTTATTTATTTATTTATTTATTATTATTTCCACAATAAATATATGCTTTATTAAACATATTACAATGATTTAAATTAGTAAAGACTAAATATCTTTTCAATCAATGAGATAATTGTTTTAATCAATATAATTCAAATAATAATTTAAGTTTATAAAGTTTTAAAAGGTTAACTAAATTTTATAAAACTTAAAAATTCAAACATGCAAGTCTCTAAATAAAAATGGATGGAAATCAATTCATGTAACCTACTTAAAAATTCAATTTTTAAATAATAAATAAAAAGGAATATTTAATATTCTATTTTTATTTATTATAAGAATATTATTAAATATGCTTAAACAATTAGTCTAGTCATACAAATAATATTGATTAAATAAAAAGAATATCTTTGATATTCTATTTTATTTAAGTCAATATTAAGTCTAGTTTATTCATACAAATAATATTAATAAATAAAAAGAATACATTTGATATTCTATTTTATTAATTAATATTATAAGATTAGTTATTCTAAGTATCCATTCAAACATAGTTTCATTCAAACTAGGACTTCCATTAGGATTGCCATAGTTTCTAGGATTCTTGAACTTGAACTATAGGATTGCTAAGACTTGAATTACTCAAATTATAGGTGAGTAGATAGCCTTACTTCCTCGTCGTTTAAATCAAGAATTTGGAACTAGTCTAGCATCCTAACAAGTGAGTTCTTCACACTCCCTTTTACTTCTTGTTTTTGGGATGTTACACATGTCATATTCAAACTATTATTCATTCTATTATTCAATTCAAACTTATGATGCAAGCCTTAGACTTATTTAGTTTTATGTGTTAGATGCTAAGTTTATACAATGTGTTGATTCTATGTGAGTTGCCAGTCAAGCTATCTAGTACTTAGTAGCCTAGGATGGTTAGATACTATCTTCGCAATGGCTTTGGCCTTTGTGTGAAAAAGGTGAAAAGTACACTAGCAAACTAGTTGAATTACAAATGATAATTCTTGTATTGTTATACTTGAATTATTATGTAAGGATACTTGTTTGGACACAAGCATTTGTTATTCATATATTCATTCAATTATTCAAACTTGTATTATGCTATGCCTTTGATACATATTCTAATTAAGTCTTAATTTGCATCCTTTTATACTTAGTATTCAAACTTAGTGTGTAAACTCACCAACTATGCAAATAGTTGACAAAATTTATTTTACATGTGTGACAGGTTAAGGAAGAAGGATTCAAGACATAAGATAGGTCTAGAGACCTAGTTTAATTTATTTAATTAAATGTTTAGACTTTTGGTTTATTGTAATGTTTGATTTGAATTTGAATTATTGTAATGACTTGAATGTTTGGTTTTTGAATGAATGTTTGATTTGAATCAAATACAATTGTTTAATTATTGAAACTTACACATAGCACCATGAGTAATGAACAATCTAACTCGCGCCCCAACGTATTCCGCCGTTGGTTGGGGTGTGACAAGTTAGGTTAGGGTTTCTAGAGAGAGATTTTTAGAGAGAGAAAGTGACGGAAAGTAGAGAGAGGATGGGTTGGTGGATGATTTGAATGAGGTGTTAATGCTTGAAAGGTATTTTTATACCCCGAGCGTGTTCCGGTTAGTTTCGGATGTTCGGTTTTCATTTTCATTTTTGTTACGTTTCCGGAACGTAATCGCGTATTTTACGAGTTAAATAAAATGGGTTTTATTTTTACATTTTTGAAGTGGCTATTCCTAGTAAATCTTTTTAATTCTTTTATTTTATTATTCTTAGGTCGTTTTGTCGTTTCGTTTCGTCAGATAGTTCCGCCATCGCGCATATTCGTTCGAATCACCACCCGACCGAATCCGACGAGGGTTTCACTTTCTGATTCTTGTTTACTACTTTTCAATCATCATTCAGAAATTTAAACTCACAGATATGTTTGTTTGAATCGTCACCCACGCAAACACATTGTCGGTTTATTATTCGTAAAAAAAGCTGAATTGTTATTTGAATTGTATTTCCTCACTGACGGGCACAACTAAACTTGCCTGTTTTCACATTGTTATCATTAAATTCACATTGTTTTCCCACTGAATTGTCGCCCATCTGGTTCCTGTTATTTGTGGATATCAGATCGCAACCGATATGTTTTTGTCATTTGTTTTCACACTGTTGTTTCTCATGAGTTGTTGTATTTACTGTATTTAAAGTTTCACTTAAACACATACAAAAATTATTTGTTTTCTTAGTCCTGTTGTCACACAACTATTTACACATTGTATTTACACATAGTAAATAGTGAAAGTACACTACCGTACGGACTTGCCGGACGATCATGTAATGTTTGTCACAACTTTATTATCGACATACCGATCTACTCTCGAAGCAAAACAAAGCACGAACAACACCTTAGGAAAATCTTGGAGCTGTTGAAGAAAGAACAACTCTTTGAAAAATTCTCTAAGTTTAGCTAAGAGAATTTCAATTCTTGGGTCACGTAGTCAACAGCGAAGGAATTCATGTAGATCCTGCCAAGATTAAGGCTATCAAGAATTGGGACACTCCAATGACAACAATGGAGATATGGTCGTTTCTGGGTTTGCAGGGTATTATAGGAGACTCATTTCGAATTTTTTCTAAGATAGTATTGCCTCTCACCAAACTAACCCATAAAAGTGAATCGTTTGTCTGGGAGCAGAAATAGGAAGATGCTCTTTAGAAGCTGATGCTGTTCAACGCTCCAATCTTGACTCTCCCAGAAGGAAGTGATGACTTTGCGGTGTATTGTGACACTTTCCATCTGGGACTCTGTTGTGTGCTTTTGCAACGAGACAAGGTTATTGCTTACACCTCCAGACAACTCAAGATACACGAAAAGAACTACACGACACATGATCTAGAACTGTGTGATCAAGTACCATCCGCGCAAAGCAAACATCGTGGCTGATGATTTGACTAGGAAGGAGTGAGTCAAACCCTTACGCGTTAGAGAAATGGGAATGATGGTCCAAACGAGCTTGCGTGATCAGATCATTCAAGCCGAACAACAGGCGATTGAGCATGGAAATTAGAAGAAAAAGCTCGACTGTGGTGCCAAAAGACAGTTTGAAACCAAACAGGATGGAGTCATATACTACCAGGAACGCATGTGGATTCCTGCGTTAAACTAACTTCGAAAAATCATCCTTGACGAGGCACATAAGACCCAATATTCTGTGCATCCGGGCGCAGATAAGAAAAACCGAGACCTTAGAAGTTTTTATTGTTGGCTTGGGAGGTAAAAAGACATAGTTGAATACACCGGTCGGGGTTTAACATGTGCAAAGTTTAAGGTGGAGCATCAGAAGCCGTCTGACTTACTGGAAAAACATGAGATACCTCAATGGAGGTGGGAAGAAATCGCTATAGATTTCATTTCAAAGCTACCCCGCACTTCTAATGGACATGATAAGATTTGGGTCATCATTGATCGATTGACCAAATCGGCTCATTTATTACCTATGCGCGAGAACTTTACCATGGAGAGCTTAGCAAAGTAATACATAAACGAACTAGTGGTACGACATGGTGTGCCCTTGTCTATTATTTCAGACCGAGACCGTCGATTTACGTCACGGTTTTGGCAGTCATTACAGAAATCCTTAGGGACGAATGTGAGTTTAAGCACCGCTCATTATCCACAAACGGATTGTCACACCTCCAAATTCCCACTTGCGGTGTCAGACCGCTGGGTGTGACGTGGCCAGGAATCAAAGCTCCCAGTCATACAGAACGAGTCTATATGAGTTTGAAAAAATGTAGTTTTAATATTCAAATCAAGTTACATCAAAATAAAGCAGCGGAATAAGTTAAATTATTATGCATCGGAAATGTAAATGTTTGCAGCGGAGAAATAAGTTGTATGACGCTACAATGTTTATCAAAATAAAATGACATAATATTAAAAGATGTGTATGCAAGCAAGACCTTCCTGCTCGACTTGAAATGCATCCTAAAATTGTGCATTCAGTTACCTGAGAATACATGCTAAAACGTGTCAACATAAAGTTGGTGAGTTAACAGGTTTAAATAAGTTAAAACAGTAACGAGATATATACTGGATATGTTAAGTTGTAGACCTATGGTCCCGAGTGTATAAGTTCTTCTTACCAAAACTGGACTATTAGTCGCCTCCCCCATGTTTATCGCGAAACTACGACATAGATCGATATTATGTCTGTCGTGACCTCCATTCACAGTTTTCGTCGAGCGGGGGTTGTCAGACCCAGTAGTACTACGTAATAACGACTCGTTTGATATACAACCAACGGTAAGGATACGTGAGGACTTTAATGCGATACAAGCACACTCAAAAAGTTGATTTACAACATACCAGTCATGCATCTAAAAATAGTTGCATAGTATTCTCACCCCAAAGTTTAACAATACAGTTAAAGAGTAAAAGTGGGGCTGTAAACTCATCTGAGTTTCTGGAGATGTTGTTGTGTGAACGATTTGTTGTTCGCCTCTAGCGGTTACCTATTCTACATAGGTTTTGTGAGTTAGTGTTCACTGTTATGTTCGTGTTTAAACAACTCAAAGTTGTTGTGTTGGTCGTGTTTGACCGTGTCTGACCATGTTGATCGTGTTTGACTTAACTTCCCGTTGGTGATTCGTTTAGTTATAGTGTTCGTTCAATGTGTGTTTAGTGTCGTGTACTACGTGTAAGCACATAGGTTACGTTTGCTGGATAACTTACTATTTATAGTAAGTTTACTTTTTAGGCAGGTTTCTATTTTAGGCAAGTTCACATAATATCATCATTTTAGTTATTCTAGTATGCACGTTAATCCTATATGATCATGTTATCATATAGCACATGGTTACATGTTATCAAATAAGCATAATTCTTGTTAAAAAGTTTCTATTTATTGAAGGTACCTATATTTAACATGTTTCATTACTAAGAACACAAAAACAGTCATTTAATCATAACTACACATATTAGGTCATTTACCACTATTATTCATGTTAAATAATCACATTTCACAAAAATCCCCAATTCAAAGTTACTAAATTTAGTAAGTTTGTAAATAAACTTGTTTTAATCATCATAAATCATCCTAATGTACTTCTAAGTCCATTAACATCATTAAGTCGTTCAAATATGATCAAAACCACTATACATGCTCAAACTTTCTGACAAAAGTTTCCTTATTTAGAAATTTATTAGTTTTTCATCAATCTTATCAAATCAAACCAACCGATTTCATTATTAATTATCACCTAAGTCACCATTTATCATTTAAACACATTTATAGTACCTAGAACATCATCTAATATTGGTTTGTAACAATAAAGTTACAAAATATTGCAACTATCTCATATCTCCATTATTTTGACAAATATAAACAAATTTCTTGTTAACCATATCAATAATAACCCTTAAATCATCTCTAAATTATATGCATGTTCTTATATCATCCTCTTTCAAGACTTTGTGACATTAAAGTTACTAAAAAGAGTAAGATCTCATAAATAGTTATTTTTGATTCACAAAAGCCTTAATATCCGTTATTGACAACTGTAACTGATCGATGTGTCGTTGGTCAATCAAAAACAATTTATAATTAAGAACATAGCTACCTTTGACTATAGCAAGGGCAAGTAAGGTCGTCTCCACAGGAAATCAGTGGAAAGTGCTAATTGTCACTACAAACTAATTAATCTAAGAAAAATGAAAACTTGATTGAATTGAATTAAGAGAATCGATTAAAAGAAACAAACTTTAGCTTTTGATTTGAAAACAATTAAAGAAAAAGGTAATCACTTCCGGTTTTTAGGTTGCAAGTTCCACAATGAATGTAAGTTAAACCTAGATCAAAGTCATGTAAAAATCGACTGTGTTAATCAATTCGCTTGAAGTGGTGATAATGGAACGAACGTTTAAGATTTGCTCATTCACACAATCACCAATAGACATACGCAAAGCATTACACAGTTACCAATGAGTAAACGATGCAAGAAAACCGAATCACTGATGGTAACATATCAATACAAAAACATAAATCTATTGTTTAAATCAACCAAATAGAAATCATATCAAGTTTACAATCAAAAACCTAGATTCAACACTCAAAAAATGTTTCACTCACAACCCTAATTACCCGGAAGCAATTACGAAGGGAAACTAGCCACGCATCTTCATTAGCACGCTTTGATTCTTGATTCGGATGATGTTTCATATGATCACGAATGGATTTGGAGGAGTTTTGCTGCCCAAATTCGTCAATTTTTTGCCCTCAATTCGTCCAGAAAAGAGTCATCTTCGAAACCCAAGGATAATGCCTTAAATATGGGAAAGATTTGCTAAAAAATCAGTTTTTCCGGCCTCCGGCGTACCATACGCCCAAAATGGTATCCTATGCTTGCCAGATTCTGGCAACGCTCAAAACTGGGCATATGGTACGCTAGCCGTATGATCAAATTAGGTTCCAAACCATAACCCAATTCCCCCGTCAATTCACAACTATCCAATCATCATAATCAAATACACTTCCCAATTCCCCTCCAATTCTCAAATTAGGTTCCAAGCCATAACCCATTCACAAGACTTACAACAATAAATAGTTTTACATCGTGACAAGTAAAGTTGATTTTTCAAGTAAAACAGGGAACAACTTCTAATTAGACCTAACATGCCTCAAGTATTTCACATAAATGACATGTACCACTCACAAGGTTCTCTCCACTCGGTTCATTTCTGAACTAGTCATGATGCACTAGTGTATATATGTAATTCTCAAACCGAAAGTGATTAACCATCATCATAGGCTTGTGTTGCAATCAAATTTCCATTGAATTGCTGAAAACCATGCACAAATCAAGAGGGCTTGATAGGTTGTAATAACAGGCAAGGGTTGCGGGTAGGTAAGGGGATTTGATAGTAACGAAGGAATAATGGGAATCCAAGCTTATTAACCCAAACAAGCAAACATAATTTGACAATATACTATAAAGACTCTTTTTCTTGCTTTATACTAAGGTCATTTTGACCTAATATTCAACATTTTTTTACAGCCTAACTTGGATTTCCCATATATGGTTCACACCAACATAGCTTGCAAGACATTTTCGGTTAGTGCAATGGGGTTAACAAATGAACAGGCAATTGGCTCAATTGGGCAACTATGGATTTTATCAAGGTTGTTGACACAAATAAACAAGAAAACAAGGTTAAACAGGGGCTTATCCTAATGCCTCTCTCAGTTTGTGCAAGTATGCGCATACGATCTCAACATGCATTGAAACATAAGTTCTAACTTGACAACCACTTTGGTATCACTCAAAACAATCAACTATATGAGTATCTTACAATTAAGGCTCAACTCTCACAAAAATGATGGATACAAGGTTAACGACACACAACATTCATGTTACTTACAATACACCATGTCACCCTAATTAGTCATTGTTCCTTTGATAGTTTCTAATAAAAAACTTTCCACACCACTATCATGCAACTTAAAGAGAAAGTTATGACAAGGAACCCAAAATCCGATACATTAACGGGTCAAAGGTTGATGATTTACATTGAAAATTCTGATTTTTCTAGCCATTTGAACCCGCTTGAAGGTTTCACAAAATTTTTCAAAATTTTAAATTTTATCCCCCTTCATCCCCACTCTTAAACATTACATTGTCCCCAATGTAAATTTTCTACTAGGTACGAGTGTCAAATGAGGGTAAGAGGATGATCCACCCGAATCCATATTACAAATCAACATTAACTCATCAACCAAATCATAATAAAAACGAGGAAGGAAAAACACATGGACCTGATAAGTTATGCAAACATGGTTGCCAACCCTTGAGTTTTAGTGCTTCGCCCCGAGGCACATGATGAATATGTCAACCTGAAAGCCCATTACTCTTCTCCACACTTGAGTATTTGAATAGGGTAATTAACCTATGAAACACAAAAGAAACAAAACAAGAAAAACGATATAACACAAACAAAACTAACTCACTTTCGTAGGAATTACGGTTGCATTTAAATTATGCAACAAGCCTTTTAAACCCCTCGGTAGCCTGAGTGGACGAGTGAAGTCTCGTGAGGGTTTTTAGTAAACACACACACACAAAGTTCTTGGGTTGCCTCCTGGACAGCGCTAAGTTTTAGGTCTTCAGCCTGACCGTACCTGCTTTTGGGTTTATGGTGGGTTGACTCAGGGTAACAAAATTCCCCAATCTTAATTGCAACCCCTACCAACATTCCTCGTGGTCGTTTACATGTTGAATCTGCTAGCACCACGGTGATGTCAACTGGATGTAAAGGACCAAACTCATATTGATCATATATGCTCCCCGGTAAAATACTAACACTAGATCCATAATCTAATAGTGCCTTTTTAGTTTTTACTTCCCCAATCTGAATTGGAATTATTGGTGCTCCTGTATCACTTTCTTCCTTTGACTCACTGTCTTCACTACAGTGATGTGTGCACACTGAACTAACATGCACATTTTTTGTATTCTTTGAAGTGGAACTCTGATGTAAATGGTTTACTACGTATCACTTGGTAGCTTACCTGATTCATGTCTGTATATCGCCACCTCTTCAGCCAATTGTCCAACTTGCTTGGATAATTGCCGAAGAATTTTGCACATTTTTGTCTAACCTGATTCATGTCTGTATATTGCCACAATGTAAATGGTTTACTACGTATCACTTGGCAAAATTCTTCCTTCTACTAGACTATGCTAGCCTCTTTGAATTCAAAGCCATCTTCTCCAAGTTCTCCCAATCCACATCCACCGGGTTAGACAAAAATGTTCCACCTGTAGTGGAATTCACATCCCTTATGTCATCTGTAGACAAGCCATAATGAAAAGCAGTAATTAACTCCCATTTAGAAATCCCATGATGTGGACAAGTCCTTAGCAACTGCTTGAATCTTTTGAAAGCCTCGTAGAACAATTATCCCGATTGTTGCTGAAATGTCCATATAGCATGCCTAGCATCACTTGTTCTTTAGGGAGTAAAGTACTCATCAAGGAACTGTTATTGTAATTCTTCCCATGTGAAAATGCTAGTAGAAGGCAATGCTAAAAACCACAACTTAGCTGCATCCTTCAAGGTGAATTGAAACAGAACTAACTTCACTTGATCAGGTCTGAAGCCTTGCACTCCTATTGTGCCACAAACCGATTCAAATTCAGAAAGATGTACATACGGTTCCTCGATTACTTTACCATAGAAGTTGGGTAGCACGTTCAAAAATTGAGGTCTTATTTCAAATGATCTTCCTCTCATCTCAGGCCGAACAATAGGAGAAGCATTCACTGCTATGTGTGCTCTAAAATGGCTCTCCACACCTTGAACTGGGACTCAATTAGGAGCCCTTGGCACACCATCTTGATAATGGTCATATCCTCCATCGAGATGTTGATTGACATTAAGCCTTCTAGGAATTCTTGGTTGGCCTTGATATCCTTGATGAGGATAATCATATTGTTGATGACCCTAATATCCATATCCCTCATCATGGTTTTCATTATCCCAACCTCCTTGATAACATTAATCTCCTTCATTGACCACTCCATCATCCCAATCATCAACCCTTCCTCTTATGTTGTCCTCTTATAAAAAACTATTTGCTCGACGAGAAGGTGGATCATGACGATTCAAATGAGTTGATTGTGTGTTAGACGACCCCTGTTTAGATCTTTGTGGAGTCCTTGGTGGGTTATGTGGAGGTGGTGGATTTGGTGGTGGCCCAAAAATAGGATTTGGTTGAGGTCCAAAAGGTTGGAAATTGCCCCCTCTATATAATTCTTGAGATGGTGCTTGAGGCGGCGGTTGAGGTGCTTCGGGATAAGGTTGAAAGTCATCATCCTCTTGGTAGTTAGGTGGTGGTCTATGTAACATCACTGTACTTCAGGTTGTCCGTACACATGCACGATTGTACGGTCACGACCTGATATGATAATATTTAATGATAATGAATTATTGGATGATATTATTATGATTTGGTATACATATTATTATACGCGTAAACCCTTGGAAGTTTAGTTGTAACTCAACTAAACAAAACCAGAGAGTTTATCGCGGTTGAATACACGGATTATGAATTATGGTTTAGAATGGAAAGGAAATGGAGTTTGTTACTGGTTGGTTACTAAACATAGTCAAGGACACATGGTCATGGTTTATCGAAATAGCGGTGGGACGGTGTTGGGGAGGTTGCGATCTATCCCTGCATATGCCTTATACATATGCATATTTCAGTCTATCATTGATGTGTCAGTGATATGGTTTAGTAGGTTTTGGATTGGAATTTATAATATTAAAGTTAATAAAATAATGGAATCCTTATTAAAGATAATTACGCGATGGTGAGGTTACGAACATAACTTAAACGCGAATGTTATTACGGAAATATTAACTTAACAATATATTCGCGTGGGTGACGATTCACCCGAATATAATTATTAAGAATAATACTCTGAAATGATATTCCATCAATTCTAAATCGAATCGAAATACGATACGAGCGTTGGATTCGCAAAGCTGACGATCTTTACGAATACGTACGTGAGTAACGCGTTTCGACGAGATAATTAAATAATATTTAACGAGATTAAAATAAGAAAAGTAATTAAAAAACGCTTATTAGAAATCACAACCTAAAATGAAACCGAACAAAACGTTTCATTTAAATAATTAATTTAACGAAAATAAACGGAGATGTTTTATCTAAACTATTTTATGTAAATCCAGGGCCGGCCCACTGTTTAAAAAAAAAGCCCTTGCTTTGGGCCTCTCTCCTAAAAGGGCCCCATATTTTTTAAAAAATTACTACCTACCACTATGAGGCCCATTATTAGTAAAATTAAAGAGCTGGTCCAGCAGGATATTAGCTTGAAGAGGCGGTAGAAGAAAATAAAGTCAAAAAAATTCACCCCTTAAAGCTTGAAGAGGCGGCAGAAGGAAAGAAAGTCAAAAAAAATTCACCCCTAATTCTAGGGCTCTCGCCTCCCTGCTCCACATTTCTCCACCGCACCATTGCACCAACGAACAAAGCAATGAGTCATGAGCATAAGTGATGAAGACGAAGTGACTACCGATGGATGGTGAAGACGAAGCGGCGATGGAACGGTCTTACAGTCGTAACGGTCCAAACTTGGGAATAACGAACGGTAATACACCAACCTTTTTTCTTTAAGAATCTAAGATCAATCATGAATCATTGTAAACTAAACAACACAATCGACTGATTTGGTGATTTGATTTTGTATTTCGCTCAGATTTTCAATCGTTCAAAGCATTGAATCAAGGCTCATTGTTCAATCGTTCATTCCCATTTCCCACTGCCCACTGGTTCAGTCGAGTACTCAAGTTTGTTCAGCCGTCCACGAATCAGGATTGAGGACTGGATTCTACTATTCTGGGACCGATCAATGTGTTTCAACTTTCAGTCAATAATCTCAGATTCTCAGATTCTCACCGTGTGAGACCGACTGACCGAGATTCAGAGTTTGTTCAGGTGAATGTGAACACTCACTGCCCTAATTCTTAGTTGCTTGCTTGTATACTACAATTAGCCATTTATAGTTTACTTATTTAGGGCTTACTGCTTGTTTTGTGTTCTTCAATTAGCCATAACCCATAGTTGTTTACTTGTTTGCTTTTATTTTGCAACTTTTCATTTAGTTACAGACACTTAGTTGCTTGTTTTAGCCAGTTGTTAATATAAATCATATGTATAAAAGCTAGAAAAAATTAAAAGTTTAATGGAAAGATAAAGATGTAAAAATAATAAAATATAAAAAAATAACTCCACTAATAATAAGCTTTAAAGTTTATTTAGGTTAAGGCAGGGCCTCATTTTTATTATCTGCTTCGGGCCACCAAAGGGCTTGAGCCGGCCCTGTGTAAATCATTTTATTGTAACGAAATATAATTATTTAAAAAACTTTTGTTTTAAATATATTTTACGTGAAAAACCGAACAATTAATAAGTAATATCACGAAATAAAAGAGACCGAGCACGAGTGAACGATACGGGATATAAGAACAAAGAAACACCTCTTGTTCCTCATTCTTTCAAGAACTTTCTCTTACTAAACCATCAAACCCGTCACCACTTTCTCGCTCTAACTTCTCTCTACGATATCTTGCTCGTTTCTTAACGGATTCTCAAGATCTTGGTGTCCAGACGACCGTGTGATCGAGGAGGACAAGATTTCATGAAGAAATCTAGCTTTTGGTGAAGATTTCGAGGTAAATCTAAGACTTTGTGCTCGGTTTTGCAGTCAGTCGCGAACCTTATGAATTCTTGATGTTTTAACTGACCTAAATGTTTGGAAACATTAAAATAAACTTAGTAGACGACTTGGAAACATCACATACGCATTTACAGCCAAGACCAGGCAAAAAGATGATGATGGTGCAAGCTGGCTCGAAGGAATAGCAGGTGGCCAAACCTGCTACAGCCACCAAGGGCCGAACCCTGGCCTCACGAACCATCTTGGGCGGGAAAAACAAAGGTGGCCGAACCCTTAGGGTGGCCGAACCTTTGTCCATGAAACCCACACCACCGAACCTATTGAACAGCCCAACATGGAACCACGAACCCTAAAGGGAAAGAACCTGTGGTGTAGGTGTTGCCCGAACCTGGAACCTATCTTCAGCGAACCTAGCCCTACGCGAACCTGGGCACATGCTACACGAACCCTTAGCCGAATCCACAGACTCACGAACCTGTTGTCGTGGGCTAGTTTGGACAAACCTATGACCCATGATGGACTAACCTAGCATATGGGCCGAACCTTGCCTGCTAGCCGATCCATTCCCCTAGGACCGAACACCAGCTACTGCCTACTCAGGTGGAACGAACCTAGGAACATTGGTGTGTCACGAACCTTGGCCATACACCCATGAAGACTCACGAACCTTACCCAGTCAAGTCTAAAATGGGGCGAACCTTTAGGCCACGAACCCTAGGCCGCTAAACCATAAGGTTCGCTGGACCTAGGGCTTACACCGACTCAATTGGGTGGTTAAACCTAAATGGTTTTGGAACTAGGATCAAAGATAAATGGGGGGAAACATAATCACATATATACATACACGTATACAACCATGCATGCATGAGAAATTATGGACACCATCTTTTTCTTAAAAATTTTGAGGTTATATGAATAATGGGAAGTTTTGTATGAATAACTCAAACATGATTTCATTACACTTAAGGTGGATTTTCCTAATTAAATATAATGATGAATTTGGTTGATCATGCATGTGAGTATAAGTACACGAAAAGTTCCATCACCTTTAGCATATATAGTTATGGGTAGTAATACACAAGAATTCACAAATTATTTATCAACATTCGATGATTAAAACTAACAAGTTTAAATTTCAGTTGGTGATAATCATTAACGAAATCTAAATGTTACAACTTTAAAATAGATAAAATAAATTAAGTTAAAGAAACATCCAATAATTTAAAAGTAATTACCTATGGGTGTATACCTAGGATCCCAAGAGTTGCTTATCATTATGTAAAGATGAAAAAGAACAAACAAGTGACCTTACATGCTATGATGATCATCAGTAAGTATTAGGTGTGGTAATGTAACTTAGAATAAATGAACTAAGTCAACGAAAACAGTTAGTTATCAAAAGCAAACACTTATGAAATTTGATTAAATGAAACGCAAATACTTATGAATATAAAACATCTGCAAAATACAGATTGTTGAGTTGTTTTGGATTTCATCTACGTGAGCGTGCATTCTACTGAAACACTGATTCTAAGGACTCAGGTGAGTTCTTATAACCTCCCTTTTCATTCATTTTGATTTTAAACTCGGAGGTGGAACATGTATACCAGATTTTCATACAACTGTGATAACACATGGATGACACTTGTTTAATTGTATGAAATTCATATTTGTGGATTATCATATACCATGAGTTGTTACTGTTGACTTTGGTCATCCGCAATGATTGCATGTATTGTCACTATTCCATGAATCGTAGCAGTTGAATTCGGTCATCCGCAATGATTGCATGTATTGTCACTATTCCATGAGTTGTTACTTTTAACTTCGGTTATCTGTAAGGATTGCATGTATTGTCACGTGGATTTCCACAACTCCGTGTGTCGTTGTCCTTGACCTCGTTCATTCACAATGATGCATGTATTGTCACTTATACAAATTGAGAATATTGATGGTTGTGATTGGTTGATTGAACATATGATTGATTATCTATGAATTATTGATTGATGTGATTATGTGTTGGGTTATGTGTTTGGATTATGTGTTTGGTTGTTGTGTTGGATTTTCTCGTATGTGCTCATGTGGATTTTCTCAAGAAAATATAAGCTCTTGAAACCATTTTGTAAAACATTTTTAAATATAAAACTTATGATTACTCACCAACTACTTCGTAGTTGACACTTGATTTTTACATGTTTCAGGAAATGAAGCTAAGTAGGTTGAGGAAGATGAACTCACACTTTTGGAACATCATCACATAGGGTCTTGGACTTAGCTAAAATTAACTGGATTACTAAAGACTAGTATTTAGTTAATTTAGCTAATCTTTTGTGTAATTGATTGTAATTAAATCATGATGAACATGATTTTTGTGTAAACATTTATTTGATTTGATTGATTTGTGATGATATATATTTAGATGCCCACGAGCTTTTGAACAATCTACACATCCCTCGTGGCATTCCGACGTTTCCGCCATCGGTCGGGGTGTTACAGTCTAGGATGTGGTGGTGGTGGTAATGGAATTGGGTAGTTTGGCGGAGCTCCATGATCACTATGATGACTCATGGTTGATGCTTCTTGATCAATTTGCTGTTGAATTGGAGATACTAAGGTGGTGTTTGTTTTTTCAGAGGTAAAACGTCTGCGGTCTGCGGACCACATCTGCAAACCTCTTTTGCAGAAGAGGTGGACCAAACCCCTGCAAGAAGAGCTTTTGGGGGTGTTTGTTTTTCAATATTTTTACAACCTCTTCTCATTTTCAAAATTTTCCCAACCTCTTCCCCAACCCTACCCATGAGTCCACGACCGTCACCATCGTCGAACAACATTCAGGTCGCGATCATCACGAGCTGAGTACCAACCTCTTCCCCAACCCTACCCAACCACCACCGCTGTCACCATCGCGATCATCACAATCGCCGTTTTGGAGACGAAGGGTTTTGGAGGCGGCGGTAGGTCGAAGGGATGCGATTGAGGAGGGCGGCAGTAAGTCGCGAGCGGTAGGTGCGGCTGTAGGTCGCGATCCTAGGGTTTTAGAGGACGAAGGGTTTGGAGGCGGCGGTAGGTCGCGAGCCTAGGTGGAGGCGGCGGAGGTGAAGGATGAAGAGGACGAAGGGTTTGGTTCGCAAAGTGAAGGAGAAGCCACTGCGGTGGAGGCGGCGGCGACGGTGGAGGCGGTGGCGACGGTGGAGGCGGTGGCGACAGTGGAGGCCGACGGAGGTGAAGGAGCTTGGTTCATCAGATGTGAAGCGTGGGTGAAGAGGCCGACAGAGGTGAAGGATGAAGAGGTTAGAAGAGCTCAAAAAGAGCTTGGTCCACGTCTGCGCCAAGAAGAGGCCGCGCAGACTTTTTTAATGAAATGTCTGCGAGAAAACAAACGGTCTGCGAACCTCTAACCTCTTCCCGCGTCTGCATGGCGCAGACATAAGAGGTTAGAAGAGGTTAGAAGAGGTTTTTTTAAAAAAACAAACACCCCCTAACAATCCGGATCTATGAAATACCTGGTTATGCCTTGCAGTTCTCTCAATTTCAGGATCAAAGATCAACGGTGATGTCTTCCTTGAATAACGGGTATGCATGCAATTGTAAGATTACCTACACAACACAAACAAAGAAAATCCACGTGTAATTCCGAACAATCAACAAAACAAAACAAAATTAAAAGAAAAATCAAATCTTTTTGTATTTTTATGTTTTGAAAAGCAAATGCAATTAAAATTAAACTTAAACTAAAGCTAAACTAAAACTATCACTTTGCGCGTTGATTCTCCGGCAACGGCGCCATTTTGATCGATGTATCCTAGGTCAATCAAAAACAATTTATAATTAAGAACTTAGCTACCTTTGACTATAGCAAGGGGAAGTAAGGTCGTCTCCATAGGGAATCAGTGGAAAGTGCTAATTGTCACTACAAACTAATTAATCTATGAAAAATGAAAAATTGATTGAATTGAATTAAGAGAATCGTTTAAAAGAAACAAACTTTAGCTTTTGTTTTGAAAACAATTAATGAAAAAGGTAATCACTTCCGGTTTTAGGTTGCAAGTTCCACAATGAATGTAAGTTAAACCAAGATCAAAGTCATGTAAAAATCGATTGTGTTAATCAATTCGCTTGTAGTGGTGATAATGGAACGAACGTTTAAGATTTGCTCATTCACACAATCACCAATAAACATACGCAAAGCATTACACATTTACCAATGAGTAAACGATGCAAGAAAACCGAATCACTGACGGTAACGTATCAATACAAAAACATAAATCTATTGTTTAAATCAACCAAATAGAAATCATATCAAATTTACAATCAAAAACCTAGATTCCACATTCACACAATGTTTCACTCACAACCCTAATTACCCGGAAGCGTTTACGAAGGGAAACTAGCCACGCATCTTCATTAGCATGCTTCGATTCTTGATTCGGATGTTGTTTCCTATGATCACGGATGGATTTGGAGGAGTTTTGCTGCCCAAATTCATCACTTTTTCGCCCCCAATTCGTCCAGAAAAGAGTCCTCTTCGAAACCCTAGGATAATGCCTTAAATATGGGAAAGATTTGCTAAAAAATCAGTTTTTACGGCCTCCGGCGTACCATACGCCGGGCCTGGGTGTATGGTACGCCCAAAATGATATCCTACGCCTGCCAGATTCTGCCAATGCTCAAAACTGGGCGTATGGACGCTGGCCGTATGATACGTCAGGCTAGGCGTATCATACACCTAGAATGACCACACCAACGACTTCGTCTCGTCGAGAAACTTAGTTTTCATATATTATGGGCCTCGTAACTCTTTTCCTAACTCTAGTTATGTGCCCCCGAAGTTTTAGCTTCCCAAAAACCATGTTCTTGCACTCTTTAGCACTCGACGCCTCATCTAATCCTCCAATTTTCTCCCAAACACGTCCTTAAATTATTCACACCTGAAATTCACAAACATACTCAAAGTAAACGTGTTTCGGGCCAAAATTCACTAATATCACGTATTTACACATTGATTTACGCAACTATTTCCAACGTGATCAGTAACACACAAGTAATCATCAATTAATGATCAAAATCATCTAAAACGTCCTAGATCATACATGCTTCTGGTTCAAAAGCTTCCTTTTATAGTAACATCATCAAATGATTATTAAATCTCAACAAGACCGTCATATATCATTCAAAATATCATCAAATCATTCCCACACTCATAAAATCATAGCTCTATCATGATGAAATTTCATGCATGTTTTAGATTGGGTGTTGCATGTGTGATTCAAGCCTTGCATGTGTGTGTGTGTTTTAAGACCAAACCAACCATAGAGGCTACCTTTTAGAGCTCCAAAATCCCTAAGATATTGCTTGGACAGGTCTAGATTGCTCCTGCAGGTGTGAAGTCAGTAGTTGATGAGAGTGGTGTGCTCCTCCAAGTGATATTCCAAGCTTCAAGTCCTCTAATATCTTCAAATCCTCAAATGGAAGCTTCAACAATGGATTTTCTGATTAAAATGATGAAGAAGCAGGTTGTATAGCTCGAGGTGGGAGTGTTTCAATCGAGAAATAGGATAGAAATGATTAAGTTCAGCTGGGTTGAGTTTTATACAAGTTTTCTGTGAAATAGCTGCTTCGCGTATCGCCAAGACTTCACTTTTGGGGTCTTGGCATACCGCTAGGAGTATTTTAATCATTTGTTTCCCGAAACATGTCGCGTACCGTCAAGAAGGAATATGATCGATCGTCGTGTACCGCGACGATTTTCGGGGAATTCGAATTTGCCCGCCTAAGCTTCACGTACCGCCAAGGCCCAATCCAGGGTCCTGGGTGTTCCGCGACGCTTGCCGGAAGAGCCCAATTTTATTGTTTCAGTTCGTTTTTCGACTATTTCTCGATTGAGATCGACGTTTCTTGATTGTAATCATAATTTAACTCGTTATAAGTTCTCATAAGGCTTAATTATGGTTCAATTGCATCGTGGTTTGTTTAATTTCACCAGCGTTCATTATTCAATACACATATGTGTGGCTTTCGATAACTTGTCGAATTATTGTTCGGTTGTTCTTGTTTGGACTATTGTGCCACGTGTCACACTAAATTAATCAAATTATTGTGCCACGAAAGTAATAATAATTTAACTTATTATTAAAATAATGTAATTGTTGACCTGGAATTTGCAAGGTGTTACATGGATGGGACTCGCACCTATCGTTGATAGAATTCTCCTACAACAACAACTATCATAGCAGCATTGGATGTGCGCCATTCGAAGCACTATATGTTAGGAAATGTCAGCCCCCAATTTGTTAGACTAAAGTGGGAGATAATCGAATAACTGGGCTTGAGCCTATACAGGAAACCACTGATAAGATAGCCCAGATTTAACAGAAATTTCAAGTTGCTAGAAGTCGCCAAAAGTGTTACGCAGACAAGCATCGTAAGCCTTTGGAATTTCAAGTGGGAGACAGAGTCATGTTGAAAGTGTCCCCTTCGAAAGGTGTGGTTTGTTTTAGGGAAAAAGGCAAGCTAGCACCAAGATACGTTGAACCATTCGAAGTAATTCAACGAATCGGTCCTGTGGCGTATAGACTCAGATTACCTAATGAACTCAGTGGAGTACATGATGTATTTCATGTATCTAATCTTAAGAAATGCTTAATTGATGAGTCATTGGTAATACCACTCGAAGAGATTCAAGTTGATGAATAATTACACTTCATAGAATAACCTTTGGAGATTTTGGATCGTGAAGTTAAGAAACTGAAACAAAGTCGTATTCCCATCGTTAAGGTTCGTTGGAACTCCAAACACGGCCCAGAACTTCATAGAAGCCATGGTTACATTAGATTCTATTTTGTTTGAACTACATAGGTTAAACATTTTCATTGTGTTGGATAATACTTGAAGCACTATTTGACAACTATTGCAAAGGTTGTCTCACTTGTCAATGTGAGTCTTCATAGCCCCTCTTTTATTGCTTTTATTTTAGGGGTGAAACATGTAACTTAGTTTTTAAACATTTTCATGTGAATTTAGCTGATGACTTTATAGTAAGTGAACTTTAGCTAAGAATAGGGAGATCACACTCATTTAGTGACTATGATAGATCTATTGGACTCACCATCCCACCAATGTTTGATTTACCCTTTGGGGAAAGCCCGTGGTGATATGTTACTAGCTTGAGCATTGTTTGTAATGCTAAACATTAGTCAAACATCATTTGTTAATATTAGTTGATATGCTTTACTTGCTAGTTCATTTTGACAATGTTCATTGTGCTTAAAGTTCACATAAGACATTACTTATAAACATTTTTATAAGTGTGAGTGTTCAAACCTATGAAACTCACCAACTATTCATAGTTGACCTTTATTTTTAACATGTTTCAGGTGGGAATGCAACTTAGCTATAAATCATTGACCTTGGACTTAGTTTTTAGTTCGATTATGTTTATTGTATTGAACTTAGAATGATGTAATAGTTAGGTTTTGAAGCTTTTGATTATGTATTGAATGTTTGAATTTAATGTTTATATTGAATGTGATGTTTTTGAATTATTTACAACTTTAAACCCTTTGCTACGAACAATCTACACATCGTGACGCCCTGATGATTACGCCATCAGTCTGGGTGTTACATAGGTTGTTGACAAACTAACGTATGAAGAAGAAACAATTCGAAGTAGATTTCGCATGAGCAAATTATTATTTCTTTGCATAGCAAATTATTAAAAGGCTCCATGAAGATGATTTAATATGACTACTCTATGTTGGCAAAGAACTTGGATTTCCATAAATGATAGGTGGCATAGATTGAATGAACTGACAATGGAAAAATTAGCCTACTCCTCAGGCCAGGTAATATAAAGGTAGAAGCAGTAAACCAACAATAATTTTAGAAGTTGTTGCATCATATGAGTTAGTGGTGCACATTTTAACCGGTTAACCGAACCGAACCGGTTTCAGAACTGGTTCCAAACCGGTTTCTAGACCGGTTTTTCCTACCGGTTTGGGCTACATCGTAAAACCGCCGGTTTTAAACCGGTTGGGAGTTTTTTGGGCAAAACCGGTTCGTACCCGGTTAAAGCAAAACCGGTTTTGTTGACCGGTTTCAAACCGGTTAACCGATTATGGGTTTAAAAATATAGCCGTTACTAGCCGTTGGTGAAAAAAATATATCCGTTGAAACCGGTTAACCGGGTATTAACCGGTTAACCGATCGACCCAAAAAAAAACTAGCCGTTTTCTAGCCGTTTTTAACATTTTTTTGGACCGTTTTGTCCCTAAATGTTAGTATAAATAGATGAGGACTGTTTTGGTTTGATCACACAACATCTTACAACATCTCTCATTCTTAAACGATCAAAAACGCTCAAAAAACGATCCCCTACTTCTTCTCGACTCAATCTCGATTCAATCTCTTCTTCTATTACGTTCGTAAATCTTAATCAATCTCTATTTCATCAATGGCAAGCTCACGAAGTGCTCATAGTTCCGTTGGTGTTGGTGCCTCCACTTCAAACGAACCAACCGTTGTTAAAATAAAAACTACAACGAGAAACAAAGAGCTATTTCAACATTTCGACTTATGTGAAATGTCGAACGGTGTCGATAAAGCACGGTGCAAAGGTTGCGGTACTTTTCTTAAACCGGAATCTAATTCCACTTTAAGAAGCCATTTGACGAAGCATTGTGTTGTTGTCATTAATAATTCCGCAACCGATCAAGCGCAAATGTCTCAATAGTGCGGGGTTTGGAATTTCGACCCCGACATGGTTCGTGAAATGATGGGGAACTTGGTGATTCAAGAAAGTTTGCCATTCAATCATTTTGACAACCCACGCTTGACGAAGATGATTCAAAAGGCGCTACAACCACGTTATCATCAAGTAAGTCGAACTACTATTAGACGTGATTGTTTGAAACGTTGGCGTCAAGCCAAACAAGAATTAATTTTAGGTTTTCAAAACTTAAATACCGGTGTTAACCTAACAACGGACGTTTGGTCGGCGCCTCACGGTTTGCCCGAATCGTACCTTTGCGTTACCGCTCATTGGATTGATCCCGATTCATGGCAAATGATGAAACGTACGATTGCGTTCGAAATATTTCTGTATCCTCACACGGGGGATAATTTGTTTTACATGTTAGATGGAATAATACAAACATTCCATTTACAAGATAAAATACTTTCCATAAGTTTTGATAACGCTTCAAATAATACGAATGCTGTTCAAAAATTAATACTTAAATATAAACCGATATGTAACGGTGTTTTTTTCATACAAGATGCGTTGCTCACATTATTAACTTGGTTGTGAGTGATGCTCTTGCGGTTCCGGGAATGAATATGTTAAAAGAAAATTTTAAACAAATGTTAAAAGATGTTTTTATGAAAAGCCGTAGAAGATATTTGCAATATCAAAAATTATGTGAGGATACGAACTCCCTCTTTTTAGGTCCGTCTTGGGACGTACCAACAAGATGGAATTCGACTTGGCGTATGTTTAACAGCGCCTTACGCCAAAGGGAAACCTTGGAAGTATTTCATAACAATTTAGTGGAAGAACGTAAGGCTAAAAGATTTAATCGCCGATGTTGGGACGCCATAGGAGAATTTACTAGTTTATTTGGAGTTTTTAAAAATGCAACAACAATTTTATCGGGAGTTTATTATCCCACTTCTTGTTTGGTTCTTCAACAATTATTTATAATGACAAGAAAAATTAACGATTTTCCATCGACGGGTGAAGATAATGAGATACGGTCGGGAATGTTAATTCCAATGAAATTAAAATTATTGAAATACTTTCAAGAATTCCCGCCCGTATTTACTTGTGCGACGGCATTAAACCCATGTTTCAATGGTTCCGGCGTTGAAACATTAATTGATGAAATAGTTGGTGCTTTGGGTTTGGATTTGGAAGACCCAAACTTTGCAACAAACGCTAAAAATAACTTTAACATATATTTTCAAAATATGTTTGATCATTATTCACAAAAATATGGTGAAACATGCGGCTTCTAGTTCGAGTAGAAGCCAAGATTTTAACTTTGATTTATTTAACACATTAAGACAAAATGTAACTAAACGAGCCAGAGGTACTAGCGCAAGTAGCAAGCTAGGAAGGTACCTAGGGACAGATTGGATTTCCGGTCTTACGCCGGAAGAATTTGAAAACTTTGATATTTTGGCCTGGTGGAAACAAAAGGAAACCTACTTTCCGATTCTATCTGCCATGGCCCGTGATTTACTAAGCGTCCAAGCTTCTACGGTAGCTTCGGAGTCTTCTTTTTCTCTTAGTGGCAGGGTTTTATCGATACGAAGGACGAGGCTTACTCCTGCGTCATTGGAGATGTGCATTTGCTTGAAAGACCATTTGGACGCAATGGAACGTGTACAAGACCACGCACTACTTGAAGGCGAGCTTGAGATGGAAGTGACAATACACGATGTTGAAGTTGAGGAAGGAATGACGTTCCCACTTTCCGACGAAGAACAGGCAATGGATGAATGGATGCGGAACAATAGTCCTGAACTACAATCCGAAGCACCAAGCGAAGACTAATTTGTATTTTCAATTTTGTATTTAATTTTGTAACTTTAAATCTTTTGTAACTTTAAATCTTGTGTAATTAATTTATTTTAATGAAATATGCTATTTGAAATTCTTACTAAGTTACTAATAAAGTTCATTTAATATTAATCTAATAACTAATAAACCTTAAAATAATCAACTCATAATTACTAAACCCTAATAAAACCTTAAACTAATCAAACTAATATTAATCTAATAACTAATAAACCTTAAAAGAATCAACTCATAATTACTAAACCCTAATAAAACCTTAAACTAATCAAACTAATATTAATCTAATAACTAATAAACCTTAAAATAATCAACTCATAATTACTAAATCCTAATAAAACCTTAAACTAATCAAACTAATATTAATCTAATAACTAATAAACCTTTAAATAATCAACTCATAATTAGTTTAAGGTTTTAAGGTTTATTAGTTATTAGTTTAATATTAGTTTGATTAGTTTAAGGTTTTATTAGGGTTTAGTAATTATTAGTTTAAGGTTTTAAGGTTTATTAGCTATTAGTTTAATATTAGTTTGATTAGTTTAAGGTTTTATTAGGGTTTAGTAATTATTAGTTTAAGATTTTAAGGTTTATTAGCTATTAGTTTTATATTAGTTTGATTAGTTTAAGGTTTTATTAGGGTTTAGTAATTATTAGTTTAAGGTTTTAAGGTTTATTAGTTATTAGTTTAATATTAGTTTGATTAGTTTAAGGTTCATTAGGGTTTATTAATTATTAGTTTAAGGTTTTAAGGTTTATTAGTTATTAGTTTAATATTAGTTTGATTAGTTTAAGGTTGTATTAGGGTTTAGTAATTATTAGTTTAAGGTTTTAAGGTTTATTAGTTTTTAGTTTAATATTAGTTTGATTAGTTTAAGGTTTTATTAGGGTTTAGTAATTATTAGTTTAAGGTTTTAAGGTTTATTAGTTATTAGTTTGATATTAGTTTGATTAGTTTAAGGTTCATTAGGGTTTAGTAATTATTATTTATTACTTTATTATTAGTTTTAGATTTGATTTTGTTAAGTTTTTTATTATGATTTTTTTTATTATGATTTTATTAATTTAACTTTAAAGTTGAAAACGTATAAAAAAAGAAAACGGTTCAATACGGTTACGGACTTACGGTTCAACACTTTAAGTCTAACGGACGGATCAAACGGATTAACGGAAAAAAAAATCAAAAACCGGTTTTTGAACCGGTTTGGCCGGTTAACCGGTCCGGTTTATAACCGGTTCGGTTCTATAGGTTAGAGATTGTAGGTTAAAATAACCGGTTATTAACCGAACCGGTTTTTAGAAAAAACTGGTAAACCATTTGCACCGGTTAACCGGTTCGGGTAATCCAAAAACCGGTTTGGACCGGTTAACCGATTTGTGCACCTCTAATATGAGTTATAGATATGTCATGCATTCTTTGGAACACCTGGTTTGTTCAATGACATTAACTTCCAATGTCAATCTCCTCTTTTTGATGATGTATTGTCAGGTAGAGCACCAAATGTGAGTTATGTCATGAATGGTAATGAGTGATTGCCTTTCTCCGACCCTTACTTAGAAAATAATATGACATATTATCTCACTAAAGTCATATATCCTTCATAGACATTTTTTGTCAAGTCAATAACTTCTTTACGTCTTCAAAAACACAAGTTGTTCACTTAACATCAAGAGGCTGTTATAAAACATTTTGAACAAGTATTTGGAGTTATATAAGTTTGTTTTGCATTTCTTTTAACACTCATGTCTTGTGTGTGACAAGGATATGATGTAAAAGATTATAATTGCATGTGGATCATTGATGATTAATAAGACACTTACCTTAACTATTATAAACCATCTGAATTTCTAACGAACATGCTTATATAGCGACATTAAAGAAACACCACTAATATGATGAAAAACTTTTCAATGCTCAGCTGAACAAAACTGAAGATCTATCAACTTATACGACAAACATGGCCCAACTTCACAATAAAGAAGATTTTAATGCTTTAAAAAATAATCTAATTGGACATGTATGTCAAAAATTTTCTCTTAATGAATAATTAATTAATTTTTGTATTCAGTATTTGAAATTTTACATTCTATATTACGAGTGTAAATGTTTTATGTATTTTATTGAGTATCTTTGACAATTGTACCCTTTTTTTCCCTATTTTTGTTGTTTATTTATATATTTAGACTAATAACTTATTTATTTTAAAATAAGATAATTATCTTGAATAAAATAAAAATAACCATAAACCATTTTATTTAATATAATATTTGGTAAGATTGAGTTATGAATGAGAATGAAAATTGGGTTTCTTTTTAAAGCTTGGAACATAAAATAAAATTGGTAGCACTATTACATAAAATTGGGTTAAGATGACTAACACTTTAACACAATGTGAGTTAATATTTGGAACTTAAAAACTATGTGAATAAAATATATTCAAACGGGTACTGATTATCAATAATATATTTGATCAAAAAATCACTAAATATTATTCAAATAGACTACTTGTTTAGTACTCATTTTAACTTGAACTAAATTAAGTTTTTTAAAAGCGATCTATTTAGACTCAAATTGATTTTGCTTAAAACTCATCCTGATATGAACTCGTTATAACCCATTACCTGACCCGACCTGACCCAACTCAGGAACTCACCTATTTTGTCAGGTTTACCCCGTGAATTTGCTTTAGAAAATATATTTTGACCCGTATTCAAATTTAATACCATACATAGAAAAGCAAGTTCAATAGCTTACGTATAAAAGTTAAAACGACAACCATTAGATTAAAATTTCCTTTGATTAGATGAAGCTTAAGTTATGTTGATGAAAAACTAAAGAAATTAATTGAAAATTGGATTGGTTTGAATTTTAAATGAGAGTGTGCTGACATAAAGAAGCATTTAAATATAGTACTATATCAAAAATTAAGTTAGGTAGATTTATTAACGAGAGCGTTGTCAATTAAAGAAGCATTTAAATATTGTACTACATGAGGGCTCCATTCCACGTGAAGTCTGAACACCCGGTAATAATTTGCAGCTGTCAAATGTAAAGACAAATATACATTTAAACACGTTTTGAAGAAATCTATTATTGTTTGTAAGAAATTGTCAATGTGAATGATTGGATTCTTATACGCTCGTATAGGTCCTATACGAATCGTATAAGAAACCAATTATTGTCGAATCAGTGAGTATTAGAGAGGGTTTACACCTCATATAACCTTATACGAGACGTATAAGATCAATGTGGTGTTAAAATAAAAATGTTGGGTGCATAAATTACCAAGCCTTTTTTTTATGACCGTGGAACCCATTTGTGTGATTAACCCCAGGCCCCCTCCAATACCCGACTAATCGGAGGAACGGGTAAACCGCGGGCTCAAGCACCCGGGTCTGTGGTCTTGTGAAGAAATTATCACCCCCATGAGTAGAACTCATGACCTCAAGGTTAACACATCAACACTTTTACCATTAGGTTATCTCCACAAGGTTACCAAGCCGTTTTTCAAGTGTCATTATATGTTTTTTATTTCAAATTTTATAGGTTAGCAAAATAATTCTGGTAGAAGCTTTTCGTTGTTTATAGTAACTAGATTTTACAAGAGGTGTACAAATGAAAAAAAAACCCTATTACCCGAACCGAAACTGTAATTATAATTAACTGAACCGAAGCAATAACAGATGGTTTGGTTATTAATTTTTTGAATTTTTTGGTTCGAATTTGGTTAACCAATTATTTATAACCGAACCAACTGATTAAGCAAACCAATCTATATAACCGAATCAAACCGAAACTATTAACCAACCCGATCTATATAGCTAGGGGTGTTATACAGCTCGGGTTTGCGGGTCAACCCGACATGAAGCCAAAATATATAATATAAACCCAAATAGGGGTGTCGAAAATACCCGAACCCGACTAACACGACCCAAACATGACCTTGATATTCACGAGTTGACACAAACATGACCATTTTGATTCGATTTTTTTTGTTATTTTTAGGGCATAGAAATACAATTTTATACCAAAAGATAGAGTTATACAATAGGGTAAGGAGTGAATAATAACCCACCTTAATTGCGGTAACACATTAACCCTGGCAAAAAACGCTCAAATTGCAAAAAAAAAATTCATGGTTTTTTTATGCAAAAATAGGGAGGCTCCTTTTTTAACCGTTCGCTAATTCACAAGCGTTAAAAAGTTAAACGAAATGTAAGTTTGTGTTACATTGCGAACATTTATTTAAGTGCCGACATAAAGAAGCATTTAAATATAGTACTATATCAAAAATTAAGTTAGGTTGATTTATTAACGAGAGCGTTGCCAATTAAAGAAGCATTTAAATATTGTACTACATGAGTACTCCATTCCACGTGAAATCTGAACACCCGGTAATCAGCGGTCAAATGTAAAGACAATTATACATTTAAACACGTTTTGAAGGAATTTGTTATTATCACACCCATTCTACTACTTCTCTACCTAATATACATCTTGTATTGGTTTGTAAAAGATGCAGGTAAACAATCATTGTTTGTCAGAATTTATCAATGTAAATGATTGGATTTCTATACGCTTCGTATAGTTCCTATACGAACCATATAAGAGACCAATTATTGTCGAATCAGTGAGTATTAGAGAGGGTTTACACCTCGTATAGCCTTATACGAGACGTATAAGGTCGATGGAGTGTTAAAATAAAAATGTTGGGTGTGTAAATTACCAAGCCGTTTTTCAAGTGTTATTATATGTTTTTAATTTCAAATTTTATAGGTTAGCAAAATAGTTCTGGTAGAAGCTTTTCGTTGTTTATAGTAACTAGATTTTACAAGAGGGGTACAAATCTATCTTTTCATAACTGGACCGGACGTTGAACCGGTTTCCTTACTGGTCAGAGGTCCGACCTGTCGGACCGGATATAAGAAACAGCTGATTTTATAAACATTTTATATATATATATAATAAAAAAATTAAAAAAAAAACAAAAAAACGGTTCAACCACTGGTTCACCGGTTCACCCAAAACGGCCCAAAACCCCCTAGTCGGACCGGTCCGGCCTGCCCGTACGGTTTTCAAAACATTGGTACAAATGAAAAAAAACCGTATTAACCAAACCGAAACTGTAATTATAATTAACTGAACCGAAGCAATAGCAGATGGTTTGGTTATTAATTTTTAGATTTTTTTGGTTCTGTTTATGTTAACCAAATATTTATAACCGAACCAAACTGATTAAGCAAACCAATCTATATAACCGAATCAAACCGAAACCATTAACCAACCCGATGTATATAGCTAGAGGTGTTAAACAGCTCGGGTTTGAGGGTCAACCCGACACGAAGCCAAAATATTTAATATGAACCCAAATAGGGGTGTCAAAAATACCCGAAACCCGACTAACCCGACCCAAACATAACCTTGATATTCACGAGTTGACACAAACATGATCATTTTGATTCGATTTTTTTTTATATTTTTAGGACATGGTAATACAATTTTATAACAAAAAATAAAGTTATACAAATATATATATATATATAGATATATGACATTTAATTATAAAATTTCATGTTTATTTATTTAGTTTAAACGTTTAATATTAAATACCAATCAAGTTAACATAAAACATAATAAAATATAATTAAATACATATAAATGGATTAAGCGGGTCAGTCCTTGAATGTGCCTGAGTTGACACGAACCAAACCAGTTTAGTTGAACAGGTTCACAGGTTTAACATGAACCTGAGCCGTACTCATTCATACGAAAACATAAATCTATTAATTTTATTTTAAGTTTGTGTCGTGTCAAAAATTTACAATCATGTGTGTGTGTATATATATATATATATAGGGGAAGGATCAAATGTTAACCCTTCCTTATTGCGATAACCGTATAACCCTAGCACTTTTTTGCGTTTTTTGCCCAAATCTTTTTTTTCTTTTTTTCACGGTCTTTATTATACATAAATATGGTGGTTTCGTTCTTGTGTTTTTGCTAATTCATCATCGTTTAGAAGTTATTTACAACTGTAAGTAAGTGTAACGACTTACAGTTACTTACAACACATATTTGATGTAAGTGTGATGTAAGTAACTGTAAGTCGTTATACTTACTTACGGTTGTAAATAACTATAAACGCTGATGAATTAGCAAAAAAACACAAAAAAGAAACCCCCCTATTTATGTATTATCACACCCATTCTACTACTTCTCTACCTAATATACATCTTGTATTTGTTTGTAAAAGATACAGGTAAACAATCATTGTTTGTCAGAATTTATCAATGTAAATGATTCGATTTCTATACGCTTCGTATAGGTCCTATACGAACCGTATAAAAGACCAATTATTGTCGAATCAGTGAGTATTAGAGAGGGTTTACGCCTCGTATAGCCTTATACAAGACGTATAAGGTCGATGGAGTGTTAAAATAAAAATGTTGGTTGTGTAAATTACCAAGTCGTTTTTCAAGTGTTATTATATGTTTTTTTTTACAAATTTTGTAGGTTAGCAAAATAGTTCTGGTAGAAGCTTTTCGTTGTTTATAGTAACTAGATTTTACAGGAGGGGTACAAATCAATGTTTTCATAACTCGACCGGACGTCGAACCGGTCTCCTTACAGGTCAGAGGTCCGACCGGTCGGACCGGATATAAGAAACAGCTGATTTTATAAACATTTTATAAATATATATATATATATATATAATAAAAAAATTAACAAAAAAACGGTTCAACCACTGGTTCACCGGTTCACCCAAAACGGCCCAGAACCCCCTAGCCGGACCGGTCCGGCCTGCCCGTACGGTTTTCAAAACATTGGTACAAATGAAAAAAAAAACCGTATTAACCAAACCGAAACTGTAATTATAATTAACTGAACCGAAGCAATAACAGATGGTTTGGTTATTAATTTTTTAATTTTTTTGGTTCTGTTTATGTTAACCAAATATTTATAACCGAACCAAACTGATTAAGCAAACCAATCTATATAACCGAATCAAACCGAAACCATTAACCAACCCGATGTATGTAGCTAGAGGTGTTAAACAGCTCGGGTTAGCGGGTCAACCCGACACGAAGCCAAAATATTTAATATGAACCCAAATAGGGGTGTCAAAAATACCCAAACCCGACTAACCCGACCCAAACATAACCTTGATATTTACGAGTTAACACAAACATGATCATTTTGATTCGATTTTTTTTGTTATTTTTAGGACATGGTAATACAATTTTATAACAAAAAATAAAGTTATACAAATATATATATATATATATATATATGACATTTAATTATAAAATTTCATGTTTATTTTTTTAGTTTAAACGTTTAATATTAAATACCAATCAAGTTAACATAAAACATAATAAAATATAATTAAATACATATAAATGGATTAAGCGGGTCAGTCCTTGAATGTGCCTGAGTTGACACGAACCAAGCCTGTTTAGATAAACAGGTTCACAGGTTTAACATGAACCTGAGCCGTACTCATTCATACGAAAACATAAATCTATTAATTTTATTTTAAGTTTGTGTCTTGTCAAAAATTTACAATCATGTATATATATATATATATATATATATATATATATATATATATATATATATATATATATAGGATTGGGATCAAATAATAACTCACTCTTAAAGCAATAACCCAATAATTTTGCCAAAATGAAGCCGAATCTTGAAATTTTTTTTAACATCTTTGTAACACAATTAGAACACTATGTTCTTTTATGAGTTTGTGAAAATTCATAACCGTTTAAAAGATATCATCGTTGTCTCTGAAAAGGACCAATTTCATGATTATTTAGACATTTCTCAACCATAAATCTTTAATATGTCTCTGAAACATCGAATATAGACAGTTAACATCGAAATTTCTATCTAAACATTGAAATCAGTGTTTAAGTTTGCACTTTAAAGTACCTTTTTAGTATATTTTTTAAAATTATTTGAAGTATTATACTAAATTATTGATATTGATATGTGTATATAATATATATTTGTAAAATTACATATAAAAATTCCAATCCGCCTAGCGCCGATTAATCCCTAGGCGGTACCTCGCCGCCGACTAGCGCCTAGCGATTTCTACAACCATGGAATTTTCATAAATTCATAAAAGAACATAGTATTCTAATTGTGTTACAATGATGTTCAAAAAAAAATTTCAAGATTCGGCTTCATTTTGGCAAAGTTCTTGGGTTATCGATTTAAGAGTGGGTTATTATTTGAACGCTTCCCTATATATACAGGGAAGAGATATTCTAAAAAGGACAAAAACTCTAAAAAGCCTAAAAAGGATCTTTAAACGCTCATAATCAGCTCATACGAACTCCGATTTGACTCGTTCAAGTTGTGTTAGAACCGTCTCATCAAACCCAATCTAACCCCCCACCCTCACACCCATACCCCAAAACCCTAAACCCCCCCACCTACTGTAACACCCGAAAATTTAGCAGCTTAACGATAAACGTACGAGATTTCGGTAACTTTTTATGTTCGAAGAATTGCGTTATCAAAGAAATAAGCATGTTTGATCGTGCCTGAAATCCACATTAAATTGATAAACGAAATTATTACAGGGTGATAGTACGCGAGAAATGGTGAACGTGAGCGAAAACCGTGCGCGAAAAGGAGTTACGGATTGTTCGGAATCGCGAAACTAAGTTAAAAATCGAAAAACGGACAAAAAGGACCTACACTCCAGACCTAGGCGATGCGCGCGGATGGCATCAAAAATATCCGGCCGCCTTTACTGCCACGCGGTACGCCCCAAGTGGAGGTCAGGCGTGGGGCGATGCGCCTGGCTCTGATTTCTCACGCAAGTTGCTTAAAAGATCAGATTTGCATCAAGAAACTTATTTTCTATCTTTCCTTCGACGTTTCCACCACCAACCATGAAAATCCACTCTATAATTCATCAAATCTTCAATTTTGAAGGCCTCTCAAGGTTTAGATCGAACCAGAGAACGTTTCTGCAAGCCTGGATCGTCTTTTTAACCGCAGAACTCTGTCGGATTAGGTAATGGTTCATTCTAACCTTCTAGATTGATTATGATTGATTAAATCTTGTTTTTGAACGTAATGATATAGTTAGGGTTATTGATTATTGCCTAGATGATGGCTAGGATTGATTATAAACGAGAAACTCGAACTGTTAATGGAAAAATCCTTGTTTTGAGCCGTTGTAATGCCCGGTTTGCATGGAATCACAACAATGGTTATAGTGGTTTAAACCATTTGATTATGACAAGGTTGGTGATTAGTTTGATTAATTTTGATATGCAAGGTTAAATCCAAGTGTTTCAAACTAATCACAATCAATAACAAGAATTGATCATTCCTAAGCCATTAAACTGTATAGAGACTGTTTTAGCATGATAATCAACAACATTAACTATTTGATGACTATTAAGGCAAGGTCTTTGACATTGGACGTTCAGAAAAGATTTAATCAGTATGTTAAAACGTATATAACATATTATATGTAATCTAATGCAGAGTTATACCATTAGCACCAGTTTTGAGTGATCTCGCTACCGTGAGACATTAGGTGAGTTCTAGACGCCCTATTTTTATGTTTAATGTTTTGGGCTGGCATACATACTTAAGGTTATGTTCATGATGTTATGTGCTTAAGATGACGATAAATGAATAATGATATGCCATGACTATGTATGCGTGTTAATGTGTTAATATGATTTGTACATGATGATATGCTAAGTATGATGTGTTCATATTAGTAAGACATGATGATGAGAGGTATGATAACACGCTATGAGGATAATTACAGATGCTAAGCTATGATGAAATCCTAGGCTGCTAGGATGAAGGTATGATGTGGGATACGAGGAATAGGTTCTATTGTAACATGTAAGTGATGATATGATGATAAAGATGCTAGCATGAGATGTTATGATATGATATGTGCCATTGCTTCTAGGGCAGAATGCTATGATGATAAGATGCTAGTATGAAAAGTTCATGAATGCCAGAATGTATGATCTGATGATATGATGATAGCATGATATATATTCATTGCTAGGATGTTATGATAGTATGATGAAATGATACTGGCATGACATAATATGATGATTCCTAAGATGTTAGGACAACGTGATGATGTCATGATGATAAGAGACTAGCATGTAACGTTATGATGTTATGATGAATACGATGAATGATCATATGACGACAGTGTGTCATGAATGATGAAGGAATGATGTTCCTATTTGTGTTATAGGAAGATGAATGAATGAGAGTCAACCATGACTATAACTAGGTATGAGAGTCAACCATGACTATAACTGGGTATGTATGGTTGCTCCCGTACTTGTTACGGGATGAGTATGACGTAGCTCCCATATTCGTATGGGGTAAGTATGGTAGCTCCAGTACTTGTTACTGGGTAAGTATGGTAGCCCCAATACTTGTTACTGGGTAAGTATGGTAGCCCCAGTACTTGTTACTGGGTAAGTATGGTAGCCCCAGTACTTGTTACTGGGTAAGTATGGCAGCCCCAGTACTTGTTACTGGGTAAGTATGGCAGCCCCAGTACTTGTTACTGGGTAAGTATGGTAGCCCCAGTACTTGTTACTGGGTAAGTATGGTAGCTCCAGTATTTGTTATTGGGTAAGTATGGAGTCTTATGCCGATATAAGCCCACTGTTAAAAACAGTGGATACGATGAGGACAACGGTCCTGATGATGTAAATGAATGAATGTTATGAGTATGTATATGTGATGTATGAATGATTTATGTAAAGAAGTCTTGTACCGGTATGAGCTGTCAACTTCGGTTGATAGTTAAAGAAATCTTATGCATGCATGAGTTATCAGCTGCGGGTTAATAATTATAGAGTTTTGTGCCGCACAAGCCTGTTTGACTTCAGGTCAGCCGTTGACGGTGAAGTTCCTTCGCCGTATGATTGATGTTATGATGTCATGTATGTTATGTATATGAAATGTGTTATGTTCAGGGTGATTGAGACTGTTGACTTTGGCCAACAGCGAATGCAAATGGTTTATGTAATGTAAAGATTTTATTTTTATGAAAAACTAGAACTCACCAGCGTAAGCTGACTTGATTTAGCATGTATGACAGGTTAAGCTATGGTCAAGAAAGGCATGTAGCTCGGGCATCAAGATAGAGAGTCCGGTGGCGATGGCAATCAAATATGTTTTAATTAAGACATTATTTCATGGTTGACAAACTATGTTTTAAATTCCGTTGCTATATATGAAAGTTTTTAGTCTAAGAGCTATGTGTTATGACGAGACCAACGTACGTGGGGTCGCCTACAATCGGGGCCTCACACCTACCACCAACCCTCCCCCAAAATCCTAAACCCCCCACCCACCCCCAAAAAACCTAAACCCCCAGCCCCACCCCCAAAAACCTAAACCACACCCTCCCACACCCACCCCCCAAAAACCTAAACCAACCCACCCACCCCCACCCCCACCCCCCAAAAGCCTAAATTCTAAAACTATACTCTAAAAGCTAAACTATAATGATAAAAAACTAAACCCTAAAATCTAAACAATAAAAGCTAAAACATAAAAGCTAAGAACCTAGAGTTTGACGAGACGGTTCTAACGCCACTGGAATGGGTCAAATCGGGTTCGTATGAGTTTAACAAAAAATGCCCGAATCTTTGAATTTGTTTTCATGGCCTTTATTATACGTAAATAGGGTGTTTCTTTTTTGTGTTTTTGCTAATTCATCACCGTTTTTTTAAACAATTATAAGTTTGAGTTACACTATCTGATGTGAGTAGTGTAATGCAAACTTACACTTGTTTTAAATTATAAACGGTGATGAATTAGCAAAAACGCAAAAAATAAACCCCCTATTTATGTATAATAAAAACCATTAAAAAAATCAAAGATTCGGGCATTTTTTGTCAAAGTTAATGGGTTAACGCTATAAGGAGGGTTAACAATTGAACAATCCCCTATATATACACACACACACACATACTACTATATAATACATATAATACATATAAGAAGGACAAATTAGTAATTTGCTTAAATCTCTTAAAATGAAGAGTTTTACAACTCTTATAGCATATGGTACAACTTTTTAATTTAATCTAAATGCTTGTTTGTGTTCTCACTTTGTCCCACATTGGTAGCTTTTAAGAATTTAAGTGAGATAAAGTGATTATAAAAGAAAACCCTTCAAAACAAATGAATCACTTCTTGACATTTTTTGTGCATTTGGCCTTTTGTGTTAGTAGTTAAAGTTTGTTTTAGTTAACTACCAAGTTAAAAAAATTGTTTTTGTTATGGTTATGACTCAAAAACGAACCATGCAAACCTTTAAAACATCCAACTTAAATGTTGTATTTTCCGCTACAACGTGCGGGTACTAGACTAGTATATATATATATACACACTATATAATACATTTTAGAAGGACAAAATAATAATTTGCTTAAATCTCTTAAAATTAAGAGTTTTACAACTCTTATAGCATATGGTACAACTTTTTAATTATAATCTAAATGTTTGTTTGTGTTTTCACTTTGTCCCACGTTGGTAGCTATTAAAAATTTAAGTAAGATAGAGTGATTATAAAAGAAAACCCTTCAAAACAAATAAATCACTTCTTGACATTTTTGGTGCATTTTGCCTTTTATGTTAGTAGTTAAAGTTACTTTTAGTTAACTACCAAGTTAAAAAAATTGCTTTTGTTATGGTTATGACTCAATAATGAACCATGCAAACCTTTAAAACATACAACTTAAGTGTTGTGTTTTTCGCTTTAACGTGCGGGTACTATACTAGTATATGCATATATATATATAGGGGATGATTCCTTTGTTAACCCTTCTGTAGGATCGGGTTGTCAATCTTAACAACACTAAAACAAGTATTTCTTACTAAGTTCTAACAGATGCGGAAAGTTCTGTTAGAATTATCTCACTATCACACTCAAGTTGACAAGAAAATAATCGTTGAACAATAACAGATAACACAAGAGTAGTTTCAAGCTCAAGGATATATTTCTCTCAAAGTATATGTGTACAATCACATGCACAAGCACACAAAGTAAGTTTACAATGGGAGGTTATATAGCCAAGGCTACAACCGTATACACTTAGGAATACAAGTTGGGTATACTAGACAAGTACATAAAGTAAAGCTTATTCTAGTATATTGAGTGTCTTAACAGGCTAAGACACTCAGTCATAATCATGATACTAATAGACATTTACTTTAACAAAGACTAGTAAATACAAAAGACATTTAATGTAGATGATCTTCAAGGCTTCAGATAATCTTTTGTATTTAATGCAGCATGGGAGAAGTAAGGTAGCTTATCTGACTCATTACATGTTGTCTCTATCTCTCATCAGACCAGCATGTCTTGTGTCAGTGCCTTTTGTACTTTGAGAGTGTTCAGCTACAGTCTTTGAAGAAGGAATCTCTTCGAAAGTCTTTATCTGTTGAGGAAGTTGCTGAGAAGAGTTTTCGGAAGCACTTGATGATTGAAAGCTTCTGAAATACCTTTAAGTGTTGATCTTCCGAAGCCTTTGTCTTGTACAGCCTTTGGCTTGAATAAGTTATCCTTCGGAAGCAGTGTTGCTTCCGTAGAGTAACCTCTTCCTTCCGAAGGATGTTATTCTTTGAGGCATTTGCACCAGAATAAGATAGGAAGTTTGGTGAGCATTAGCCTTTATTAATCTTTACAGTCTCCCCCTAGGTTGATGCTACCAAAACTCTTTCGGTAAGAACCTTGGTTTCCATGTGCCTCTCAGTACCTGTGCTCTCTTCCTTATCAATCTCACGCCTGACCTCCCATCTGCTCCATCGTCAGGATTATTGAGAGGGAGCTTGTCTAGATCAAGAATATATGGTTTTGCCAACATCATCAAATGCAAGAGGTCCGTCAGTTTTATTTCCCCATTGGAGTCGGTGAGGATGAATGTATTTTCTTGTGTATTGAAGCTCCAATGTACTAAGGGGACGTATGAATTCTCGTGCATTAGTCTGCTGATATCCCTCATATCTTCTTGAAATCGTCTAGTTTTTGGAGCTGCATTTGGCGTGACTTCAGGTACTGAGATTATGGCTTCAGACTCAGAGTCAGAGGAGATGGTAGATGCTCTTCTTGCTCTTCTGGCTATGCTCTTTCTTCTTACAAGTATGGGTTTGGTTTGAGCAGTAGCTTGACTCTTCAGATCTCTGGCCTGTTGGGACTCCTCAGCAACAGAGGATTCTGTTCTCTTCTCACTAGCCAATATCTCTCTTTCAGGATCAGGGTTTTGTGTTGATTGTTTTCTTGTATCCTTCTTACCCTTGTTGATGTTGATCACTGAAGAGATTGGCATTCTGTCCGTATCAGGACTTGGAGGAGGAGAAGGTTGTTCTTCTTTTGGAGTCACTATTTTTGCTCCTCCTCCTAAGCCTAGGCCTATGTTTCTCATTAGACTTGCTTTTCGGGCCCTTATTTGTTCAATTGAAGGTAGCTCTCCCCTGGCAATTTTGGCCTTGATATCTCTGATGTGCATATCCAGGGTTGAGGTCTTCATTGGGCCTAGTTGCCGAGCATGGAATCCATATTCCAGGAGAAAGGCCTTACACTTGTCTTTGTAGGCTTTCTCCTTTTGTTTCTTTGTGAGTGCAACTTGGACTTTAGATGCAGCAGCTTCCTGTTCCTGCTGCACTTTATCCAGCTCGGCAATCATTTGAGGTACCGACCAGAGCCACACTTCATCGAAGTTGTAGCCTTTTTCTTCAAGCAGAGCAGATAGTCTGACTTTATCTTCATCCATAGAAGTATCTGGTCGGCCCTTCATCTTCTTTGGTACTCTCTCTTCCTGTTCAGCCTCCTCTTCTGGGGTTAATTTCCTTTTACCTTTGTCATCAGGAGTTATCTTTACCCCAGAAGAGCCTTCTCCTGTAGCCTTACCAATTGGTTCATCGGCATGTAGCTCCTCTGTGGAGGAATCATCAAGAATGACTGGGCCTTCGGAAGCAGTTGCAGCTTCGGAATTAACCTTAGCATTCACTGTCTCCTCTAGTTGACCAATCCCCTTAGATGACTCCTTATTGGTCTCCATAATGGGATCAGGAGAGGAAGAGAGAGCTTCAGCAGCTTCTATCCCAAAAGGGGATACAGGTTTCATGGAAATGTGTTCTTCTTGTGTGGTTTCTTCCATGGAAACCTGAGTTGCAGTCTCAGAAGGAGACTTAGTCCCAAGAGGGGACTGAGGTTCCAAAGAGATATTTGATGTTTGCTGTTCATTCTCTTTGGCAACCTTCCTTGTTTCCTCAGAAGAGGAACTTGAAGAGGGAGAATCAGTCCTAGAAGGAGACTGATGTTCCAAAGAGACATTTGGAGTTTGTTGTTCTGTCTCTTTGGTAACTTCCCTTGTGTCCTCAGAAGCAGAAGAAGAAGGAATAGAGGATACTTGAAAGTAAGTACCCAAGAAGTCATCCCATTCAGCAGTCAAGGTGACTATGGATGGGTGAGCTTCTTGTGCATCCTCTTCTTCTATTGCTTCTGATCCTGACCCTGCTATGAATGCATTCTCCCCCTTTTTGGTAGCATCAGGGGAAGTGAAAGTAGTACCAGCAGGATCAGGATGAAAAGGATGTAAAACAACGGGTGGACGCCTCCTAAGATCCAGAATAGTTGCGTCTTTTGTCTGGATCTCAAGCCGCAGGGTAGTCACCTCAGCTTCCAAATGAGCTACCCGGGCGTGGAGAGAATTGATAGTGGCCGTTAATTCCTGTATGTGTGTGCCCTCATCCACATTGGTGGAATCCTTGGGCGATGGAGTACTGAGCCTAGCTCCTGCACCTCCACCACCAGACGTGGTTTCTTGGCTCCCTGGATTCCCATCATTGAAAAGAGCTTCAAAGAAGTCCTCTCCAACATTGGTTGCCACAGATGAGGTTCTATTGCTTGTACCACTGTCCTGTGGATATAGATTAAGATCGACAGTAGTGGTAGCCTCAACTGCATTGACCCCTTCAAAACTACTGGGGCCAACCTCTGATTGAAATGGCTCTGGGTCAGGAAACCTTTCCTGTAGCTGTGTCACCACTCTCATTAAAGTTTGGCTAGTGGGAGAGAGTGGTTCCTCCACAGCTAGAGTAGGAGTTTCAAGAGCCTGGGTGTGAGTATGAGAGGGGGGCATTTCTGGGTGATAAGAACCTGGAGACCTGGGAGACAGTCTCTGATCTAGTTGAGGTGCTTCACGAGAAGCAGACTCAATAATTTGGGCTTCCCTTTGGATATTCTCAGTTATGTGTTGTGACATACACTGAGGGTTTTCAGGTTGGTTTAGGGCTGCCACGGGTTCCAGAGGAAGAACCTGTGGCTCAACATGAGGTGTGGCTGACACCTGAGGTGGGACTGTGCCCTTGGCAGTCCTTTTCACCTTTTTCTTTGTGGGATTGGAAGAAGGAGCCTGCACAACTGTAGAGAGTTGAACAGGGGTTCGTTTTCGTTTGCAGGTAATATTTACAGGATGAGGAACAGAAATAGAAGGTGTGGGTTCAGCATCTGTGAGGTTAACAGAGCTATCACCTTCAGGAGCAGTGTACTCCATAGAGGGAAGAAGAGGAGTGAAAGTCCCAAAAAACTGAGCACTCATCTTCTTTAGCTGCACAAAAACCTTGGAAGAGACCAAGGGCATTTTGTAAGTATTCCCAGTTAGAGAGAGGGAAGTTCCCAACTCTTCATTAAAAATGTGTTGCAAAAACCTGGGATACATGCAAAACTTCTTTGGTGACGTGATATTGTCAACCAAATTATTGAAAATAAAAGCAGAAAAATTAAATAGTTGATTAGAGACCAAGCCATGAATAGCCGAAGCTAAATCAGATGGAACTTGGTCGCAACCACCAGATTTATTTGAAAGACAATGTAAAAACACATGTATGAGGTACTTGTAATTATAAAACACTCTACCCTTCAAATAAGTTGCTGAAGGGAGAGGACCTTCGTACCCCATCGACTGAAAAGTCGATGCTACCTCATCCTTTGTGAACGAAACCGTTCCAGCGGCATCATTGAGTTTAAGATGCCGACAGATGGTTTCCACATTGATAGAAATAGGATGAGCATCAATGGTGGCGAGAATAGACCGACCATTGGGAGATGATGAAACAGAACACGAAGCCCAAAACTGTTGGTGATGAGATTCATACACCAAGGGCTGAACGGTTAGGGAATAGAAATACCTGCTCCTTTGAAGAAAGGAGATGATTGGTGCGAAATCTTTATCATGTTCTGCCGATAACTCTACAGGTACATTGTGAGCAGGTTTGAAAGCAAGAAGATCCATGGAAGTTGGAGAGATTAGGGCACAATTTGGGAGATCACAGAAAAAGGAGATTTCAAAGTGAAAATGTTGTGAGAGAATTCGAATGAGCGGGAGACCTTTATATACCTTCGGATTTCAGCATTTAATATATGGACACATTAAATTTGAGATCCGGATGTCAGATAAAGGACTTCCGATGACAGCTGGTTTCACAATAAATATGAGAATTTTCATTAATTGCGACATTGCTTTCGATGTCATAAATTAGAGAGTTTGCAGAAGAAATTTGCTTCCGATGTATACAAGTGTATAACGTCGGAAGATGTTCTTCGGAAGAAACATTCTTCTGAAGAGTACCTTTAGAAGATGAGACTTTCGAAGTTTAATGTATCGGAAGTCTAATGCTTCAGAAGAGAATTTAATCTTCTGAAGGGTGAAATCTTCCGATTTTGGAAGAAATAATGCTTCCGAAGACTAAATCTATCTCCTGCTGAGTATGTTCTCATCAGAAGACAAATTTGATCTTCCGAAGAACGATTTATTCCCAATTTATTCATTTATTCAAAGTTAATCATACCAATTGCTGTTATTAAATACCTGAATCTTCCTTCATCAAATGCCTTGGTGAATAGATCAGCCAAATTGTGTTCTGAATCAACTTTGACTAAATGAATTAACTTCTCCTCTGCACAGTCTCTGATGAAATGATATCTTATGTCAATGTGCTTGGTCTTGGAATGTTTGACAGGATTATTGGTGATAGAGATTGCACTGGAATTGTCTATCTGAATTGGAGTATTGAACAGATCTATACCATAATCTTTCATCTGATTTTGAATCCAAATTACTTGTGCACAGCAGCTTGAAGCAGCTATGTATTCAGCTTCTGCAGTAGAGGTTGAGACACATGACTGTTTCTTACATTGCCAGGACACAATTCTGGATCCAAGAAATTGACATCCTCCAGATGTGGATTTCTTGCTAATGTTGCAACCTCCATAATCACTGTCAGTGTAGGCCATGAACTGAAAATCTTCATTTCTAGGATACCATAATCCTAGACTTGGTGCTCCTTTAAGATATCTAAAGATTCTTTTTACAGCCAGCAAATGTGAAACTTTAGGATTAGCCTGAAATCTTGCACACACACAAGTTGCAAACATGATATCTGGCCTGCTTGCTGTTAGATACATCAAAGAACCTATCATAGCTCTATACTGGTGTTGATCAACATCCTCCCCCTCAAGATCAGGGCTAAGCGATGTGATCTTGGACATGGGAGTTCCCAGAGCCTTGCAATCAGAGAGCTTGAATCTTTCAAGGATGTCCTTGACATATTTTGACTGACTAATGAATATTCCTGTAGAAGTTTGTTTCACTTGAAGTCCAAGAAAGAAGGTAAGTTCTCCCATTGAACTCATTTCAAATTTGGACTTCATTAGTGATTCAAAATCCTTGCAGAGAGATTCATTAGTAGAACCAAAAATAATGTCATCAACATAGATTTGAACTAGCATGATATGTTGATTAGACTTCTTGAAAAACAAAGTTTTATCAATAGTTCCTCTCTTGAAGTTGTTGACCAGCAGAAAAGACGATAAAGTTTCATACCATTTTCTGGGAGCTTGATGTAGTCCATATAGGGCTTTATCAAGCTTACAGACATGATCAGGAAACATTGGATCCTCAAAACCAGGAGGCTGGCACACATAAACTTCTTCATCTATTTTTCCATATAGGAAGGCACTTTTAACATCCATCTGAAAAACTTTGAAATCCTTTGCTGCTGCAAATGCCAGAAAGATTCGGATAGCTTCTATTCTGGCAACAGGTGCAAAGACTTCATCATAATCTATGCCTTCCTCTTGAGTATATCCCTGAACAACTAATCTTGCTTTGTTCTTGATGACAACACCTTTGTCATCTTTCTTATTTCTAAATACCCATTTTGTTCCAATGGCATACTTTCCCTTAGGCAAAGGACAAGTCTTCCAAACTCCTTGTCTTTGAAACTGAAGAAGTTCTTCTTGCATGGCTTCTACCCAACTATTATCTTTTAATGCTTCAGTGACCTTTTTAGGCTCTATTTGTGATAGAAAGCAGGAAAACAAGCAAACATTTGCTTCATGCATAGAGCTTCTAGTTCTTACTCCTTCTTCAACATTGCCAATTATATTCTCAACTGGATGAGTGTTGTGGATTCGAGTTCTTGGAATCACATCCAGTTGAGATTCTTCATCCATGTTTAGTGACTCAAGGTTAGGTAATACTACCTCAAGCTGGATTTCGGGCAATTCACTTAGGTTTTGAATTTGGACTGTTGAGGGTTGATTCTCTCTGGGACAGGTGGTTTCAAGATTGATTTCTTATGCCGAAGGACTTCCTACTTCTTCTTGAACCCTCAATTCAGAAGAAGATTCAATGGAGGGACCTGCCTGAGATGTGTTTATTGTCTCAGACTGTGACTCCTCTTCTTGTGCTGAAGTGGATTCTGCCAAGGTTTGTCTTGAAGCTATTGGCAGTTCAACACGAAAATCATCTTCTTTTGTGCCATTTGAGAAGTTTATGGTAGTTGTCTGTGAAGCTGGAACATACTCTTTTACACGATTAAATACAGATGTAAAGCTATCAAGATCAAATAGCCAATCAGGACCTGTTCCAGGTTTATCAAGAGTATGTTCATTGAACTGAACATTTGCAGACTCTTCAATAATTCTAGAAGCTTTGATGTATACTCTATAAGCCTTAGCTTGTGAAGAGTACCCAACAAAGTAGCCCTTAGCTGATTTCTCAGCAAACTTAGTTAAATGATCTTTGGTATTCAATATGGTGCATTGACATCCAAATGGTTTGAGAAATCCAATGAATGGCTTTCTCTTATGCCAAATTTCATATGGAGTCATACCATGTGTCTTAACTACCAATATTCTGTTTTGGACATAACAGGCAGTGTTGACTGCTTCTACCCAAAAAGTTATTGGAAGTTTGGCATCAGACAACATGGTTCTAGCTGCCTCAATTAGTGTCCTATTCTTTCTCTCAGCAACACCATTTTGTTGTGGAGTCCTAGGAGCACTAAATTGTCTTGTAATACCCTTAGATTCACAAAAAGAATTTAAAAACTGATTCTTGAATTCTGTTCCTTGATCTGATCTGATTGTTTTTACATGATGATCACTTTCATTCTCCAGTCTAAGTATAAATGACTTTAGACTCTCAGCAATTTCATCCTTTGTATTTAAGAAAAATACCCAGGTATACCGAGAGAAATCATCAGTGATAACCAGGCAATATGACTTTCTACCAAGACATTTAACACTTGTGGGACCAAACAAGTCCATATGTAGTAAATGCAGGACTGTGGTAATTGAATTTATCTCTTTGGCATGATGAGATGACTTGTGCTGCTTACCCTTTAGGCATGCAACACATTTATCAACACATATGAATTCCTTTGTTGGTAAACCAGTTACTAAATTATTTTTGACAAGTTTATTCATATTTTTGAGGTTTACATGACAAAGTCTTCTATGCCAAAGAGATGATTCATCAAGTGAAGCTTTTGAAATAAAACAACTTATATTACTGAGAGGTTCAGCTGTGCTCATATCTAACATATACATGTTGTTTCTTCTAGGGGCTCTGAGCAGAATTTGATCATTTGGCACTACAAATCCGGGTTTCAGAACAATGCATTCATGCTCAGTAAACAACATGTTGTACTTTTGATCACACACCTGAGATACACTCAGTAAATTGTAATTAAGTTCTTTTACAAAGTGCACATTTTCAAAGCTTACCTTACCATTAGTTATTGTTCCCCTACCTGTTATGTACCCTCCTACTGGATCACTTCCAAAAGCAACAGACCCTCCAAAAAATGGTTCGTATTTGTGCAAGTGAGTCTTGTTGCCTGTCATGTGCCTAGAACAGCCACTGTCAACTATCCACAAGTTGCCTTTTGATTCCTGCCGTTCCTGCACATGACCAAGAATAGATTAGTTTCTGATGGGAACCCAAGCCCATGTGGTCTTGGGTTTGCCATTTACATCATTATAAGTAAATTTCTTTGAAAGTATCTTAGATGGGACAAATGATGTGCTTGCTAACAATGGCTTATCAGCTGATTCCTTCCTCTTCCATTCTTGCTTTATCTTTTGGGTTTTCGGAAGATACTGTTTCCTTTGAAAGTCATCGGAAGCAATTTTTACCTTTCCTTCCGATGGTCTTCTTCTGAAGTAGTGAGATTTCTTTTGTTTGTCAGAAGACGTTTCAGAAGCTTCCTCTTTCTCGGCTTTTGTTGTTCTCCTTTTAGAAGTCATTTGACTCGGATTCTTCCGACAATCATTTGCTTCTGATGCTTTCTTGAATGGACTTCCTTTTTGTTCTTCCGAGGAGATGGATGACTTACTCCAACTATTTTTTCTTTCTCTTCCCAGAATTTTTGAGGAAATCCTGCTTCTTGGATTGTAAAAACAATCCGCAGCAAAGTGATTTTCTTCACCACATATCAAACATACAGTTTGATCCCTCTTTATGGAAGCTGAACCTTGTTCCATAGAAAATACTGAATTGGATGTTCCAACAAATTTGTTGGTTCTATTATCTACCAGTTTTCCTGAAGAGTTGATCTTTCTTTCCATTGATCTACCTCTCTTTGACTTGTCAGATGGGCAAGTCACATGTTCATCTGAGGAGCTATTTCCGTTGGTATTAGCTTTGACAAAGAATGTTGAATGTTGCTTATTTTTATTATTTTGTTTCTTAATTTTCAAAACTTGTTTTTCTTTCTTTGGTTTCATAGGAATAGTCTCCTCATCTGAGCATGCTGAGGTACTTGGGGTATAAAAATTATCTATTTGAACCACCTTGTGTATATCCAATTCCTCATTATACACAAGATCAACTAGTGGTTTGCACCTGACATCTGCTATATAAGTATAAGCAGATGGAGGTTCTACATTGTTATATCCCAAACCAGCCCCATTTTTATTTACCAATTCAGTTGTACTGCACATTCTGAAAAGTTTCTCATACTTTTCACCTTGACTCAAGAATTTGTCTCTATAAGACTCAGCCATTACAAGTTCAGTTTTAGCAGTTGTTAGCCTTTCTAAAAGATTTTTGATTTGACATTGTTTGTTAGTATCTTCATGTTTTAGACCTGAAATAGTCTTTTCCATTTCATCAATTTTATCTTTATAATTTCTTTCAGCCTCAAAGAAGTTTGCTTTGATTACTTGTAAGGACTCAAGTTCATTACAGAGTTGAGAATTTATCTTCTTATAAACAGATAATGTTTCTAAACATTCAGGTGTACACATGTTGTCATTTACCTTGTTAGAAGAAGTTGAATCATTTGCCATCAAAGCACTGTTTGAAATGGAAGCATCCTCTGCCTGAAAGCTCCAATCTGCAAAATCTTGTTCTGCAATATTTGCATTGTTTGTTGAGCTTGATGGTCTTTGTTGTGGTTGACCAGAAGTTGTTGGCTGGGTTCCTGTGGTCTTGCATTCTCTAGCGAAGTGACCCAATTGTTGACAGTTAAAGCATTTAAGCTTAGACTTGTCAAGACCAAATCCGGTCTTCATATTGTGTTTCTTAAACTGTCTTCCAGTTCTCTGATAGAACTTCTTTGCTCTATAGGAAATCATTGCCATTTGATAATTTATGTCCATTTCCTCTAAATCATCTGCAGGAATACCATCTAAATCCTCCTGACATAGATGAAAATAATTGGTTTCTTCTGCCAGAAAAGCTCCTTGCACAGTTGTTGGTGGTGTGTTTGGGTGTGAATTTGATGGAACTGAGGTTTCAGGAAAGGTGACATTAGGTATGGAAGAATGATGATAGATAGGTTGGTAGTTTTGATAAGGAAGGTTGTTGATGGGTGCATAAAGGGCAGCAGAACCAGAGGATGAATGGGAAATCTTGGATTCTTTGACATCAAGCTCCATTTGATAGGCACTGAGAATTCCAAACAATTCTCCTAGAGTTAGAGTCTTTAGATTTTCTGTTCTCCTGATAGTAACAGAATAGATGTTCCATGCTTTCGGAAGGGATCTCAGAAATTTTCTGAGCACATCTTAATTATCCAGAATTACACCTGCAGTTGTTAACTCATCCACAAGTTGAACATACCTTAAGTATTGTGAGGACATATTTTCATTGTTCAGTTGACAAAAGTTCTCGAACTTTTGTTTCAGCATGTCCTTTTTGTTTTCTTTGACATCATCTGATCCTTCATACATCTGCTTCAATGAGTTCCACAATTCTTGAGCAGATTTGCATTTCTTGAATGCATGTATAATAGAATTCGGTATTGACATTTGAATAAGCCAAAGAGCTTTAGAGTCAACTTCCATCTTCTTGTAGTCTTCATCTGAGTACATAGATGGATCTTTTGGTACAGCAGCACCTCCGACTCCAGCAGCAGCAACAGTAGGAATGTAAGGACCTTCAAGAACAGACTTCCAAAGCTTGAAGTCTTGGTTCCTGATGAATCCTTCCATTCTGACCTTCCAAGTGTCAAAATCTTCAGGAGTGAACATTGGTGGCTTGTTGAGAGTGCCATTTTCTGTATCATGTTTGTTTAGAGTAGTCATTTTAGACAAACACAGAAAAATATGAGTAAAGAAGCGATGAGATGTTAGAAGAAATAGAACCGGTAACTTAAGGAGGATTAGTCACTTAAGTTTAAGAGCCAAAGCTCTGATACCACTTGTAGGATCGGGTTGTCAATCTTAACAACACTAAAACAAGTATTTCTTACTAAGTTCTAACAGATGAGGAAAGTTCTGTTAGAATTATCTCACTATCACACTCAAGTTGACAAGAAAATAATCGTTGAACAATAACAGATAACACAAGAGTAGTTTCAAGCTCAAGGATATATTTCTCTCAAAGTATATGTGTACAATCACATAAACAAGCACACAAAGTAAGTTTACAATGGGAGGTTATATAGCCGAGGCTACAACCGTATACACTTAGGAATACGAGTTGGGTATACTAGACAAGTACATAAAGTAAAGCTTATTCTAGTATATTGAGTGTCTTAACAGGCTAAGACACTTAGTCATAATCATGATACTAATAGACATTGACTTTAACAAAGACTAGTAAATACAAAAGACATTTAATGTAGATGATTTTCAAGGCTTCAGATAATCTTTTGTATTTAATGCAGCATGGGAGAAGTAAGGTAGCTTATCTGACTCATTACATGTTGTCTCTATCTCTCATCAGACCAGCATTTCTTGTGTCAGTACCTTTTGTACTTTGAGAGTGTTCAGCTACAGTCTTTGAAGAAGGAATCTCTTCGGAAGTCTTTGTCTGTTGAGGAAGTTGCTGAGAAGAGTCTTCGGAAGCACTTGATGATTGAAAGCTTCTGAAATACCTTTAAGTGTTGATCTTCCGAAGCCTTTGTCTTGTATAGCCTTTGGCTGGAATAAGTTATCCTTCGGAAGCAGTGTTGCTTCCGAAGAGTAACCTCTTCCTTCCGAAGGATGTTATTCTTTGAGGCATTTGCACCAGAATAAGATAGGAGGTTTGGTGAGCATTAACCTTTATTAATCTTTACACCTTCCTTATTGCGATAACCGCATAACCCTAGCACTTTTTTTGCGTTTTTTGCCCGAATCTTTGTTTTTTTTCATGGTCTTTATTATACATAAATAGGGGGTTTCTTTTTTGTATTTTTGTTAATTCATCACCGTTTAGAAGTTATTTACAACTGTAAGTAAGTGTAACGACTTACAGTTACTTACATCACACTTACTTACAGTTGTAAATAACTTCTAAACGATGATGAATTAGCAAAAACACAAAAAAGAAACCCCCTATTTATGTATAATAAAGACAATGAAAAAAAAAGATTCGAGCGAAAAACGCAAAAAAGGCTAGGGTTATGCGGTTATCGCAATAAGGAAGGGTTAACATTTGATCCACCAAATGTTAACCCACTCTTATTGTTAACCCACTATTATTGTTGTAACCCGTATAACTCCACCAAGATCAATCCAAATCTTTGTTTTCTTTTTTTAAATATCATTATTACACGCAAACAATACTTTCTTTTTTATGTGTATGTGTAAATTTATTACCGTTTAAGATTTAAAGCATTGTAAGTTTTGGTTACATTAACAAGTTTTGGTTACATTAAGTAATATAATCAAAACTTACATTGCTTTTAAATCATAAATCGGTGACAAATTTATACATACATATAAAAAAAGAAAGTATTGTTTATATATAATAATGATATTTAAAAAAAGAAAACAAAGATTTGGATTGATCTTGGCGAAGTTATACGAGTTAGCACAATAAGAGTGGGTTAACAAAAGAACCATCCCATATACATATATATGCATGCATGTATGAACCAAACCAAGTAGTTTTATGACCCACTAAAATATTTTAACATTTTAACTCTAACTTGAAAGTCCTTTAGTTTTTGTTTTATTTATGAAATTTGTTGTTTTTTATTTTGAGATTAATCATACTTTGTAAAGAAAACAATTTACCAATCATTGAATTGGCATATTGACTAATTCTTTATTAGTTAAGCATATTTCTTAGAAAAGCCAAAAAAATCTAACCGAAACCGCTAAAAACGTAAAACTAATAGCTGATTTTTTTAGTTTCGCTTTAGGTAACAACTGAAACCAACCGAATTGAGCACACCTCTAGATTTTAACAAGTACACACAACGTTGCTAATTTCGTTATGATCTCAAATAGCATATCACAAACACTAAACACGTTACAACGACAATCATTTTTATGTAAAATCCTAATACATTACGAAAAACAATTGCAAAACTAGATCACGAGTGCACCTTTAAATTACTCAAAGGTAAACAAAACACAAAAAAAAAAATGTGAGGTGGCCTAGCTTCAATCCCTGGCTATCTTCATCAGCACGACTTGAATATAAAATGACAAATAAAAAAGCCGCAAACTGTCACTATGTCGTAAAACCTAAAATTTACTCTATTGTAAAAGTGGGCGGTCATACTATTGTAAAAGTTTTACTAGTTGAAAAAGTGACCGCCATTCTGTTGTAAAACCCAAAAATGTACCCGTTGTAAAAGTGAGCTTGAAAAATCCAAATGCAAACGTAAATACAACGATAAACATGGTAAATGTAAAATCTAAAATTAATACTAAAAAAATGTTATAAAAAAATTTTACGTAGAAAAGCAACCTTTCAAAATGAGTACAACGAGGTTCAGTACCCGTGCTTCGCAGCGGGACCGGGTCGTTTTTTTAGCAAGATTTTTAGCTATTTAGTAACATTTTTTTAGTAAGAAGGGAATTAGGAATTCTCTATTGTAATTAGACCGCACCGGTAGTTGTAAATGAAGGTTACATATTTATGAGTTGTTACATTTGGTCTGTTTCACGTGATTGTTAAATTATACACAAAGTCTTGTCTATTTTATGTTGGTGTAACCCCAACAATGCGGTTTAATACATAAAAGGTAAACGTACATGTGTTATCAACAACAAATATAAAGGTGATAGAATCTGATATATAAAAGAAAATTGTTGTTGCCAAGATTCGATCTCGCATCCTCATGTACAAGTTGCCAAATTAGTAACCACTGCACCAGATAATCTTTTGATGAACGTTTTCATTATATTAGCCATGATACTTGTGGATTGCAAAAATAAGAGACAAAATAGTCAATGATGGGATTCGAACTCGCGCAACCCAGCTGCCGTGCGAACGCTCTGACAAGTGCACCAAATGACACATTACTGACTTTGGAATGAAAATAAATGTGTCGGTGGTAAAAACCATTTTAAGATATATATAATGATGAGTTGAAGTTTTTCGTGGTTGATAGTAACGAGCCGTTACGACTAAAACCCGAGCGTTATGAAATGATGATAATCCTCAAATAGACACATATGAGATTGTGATAAATTGATTATGCAGACAAAAACAAAGATAAAAAACATTTTTATGTCTCATTATACCAAACTATGACGTGAAAAAGAGAAGAAAAAAAACCGATGTCAGGTTTTGAACCTGACACGAAGCCACAACAGTAGAATAATCACTAATCGAAAGCTAAAATCAACGAAGCCCCTTTTGGCATGCAATCAATGTTATATTTAAAATCACACATTACATAAAATCTAACCAACCAAACTAATCTAACCAACCAAACTTGCCATCAAAGTAATTCATTTGTTTAGAAAGAAGTTTTGGTTCATACACTTCCTACATCAAAGAAAACAACAACCATCTCTTTATACAAAAGGGTGAAGGAATGCAAATAAAGTGAAAATGTAAGTTAATAGCTTTGTGTAATTACCCCAACAAATTGCAGATAGCCACATCTGTATCGGAATTTTTTTTGGAATCTTGGTTATTGCACTTTCCATGGATTTTTTTTGGAATGTTGGTTTCCCAGTTCCCACATCGGATATATCAACAAATTTTTCATTGTATTAATTAGTGTATGAAGACAGAGCTTAAACATAGCTTTTTGCAATTAAGCCATGGCTCATAATTTTGTGGTTAATCATTCACGGGTGTATGCTCAGAATTTTTCTAACAAATAGCAGGTGGCCACGTGTGCTTCTCACCGACATTAAGAATTGATATATACAATTTTTTATCTTACATAATGAAGCATTTATTATACGAGTACCCGATTGAACATGTTACATGAAACTTACACTTCGCATTAATTTGCAGCTGTCAAAAAGAAAATATCATTTTATATTTTGGCTTTTACATATTTCTTTTTTCTAACTTATAAAATCATATATTTTCATCAAATCAAGTTTTAAGAGTATTGTAAATTATGTATTAAAAAATTATTCTCTGAAAAATTGTGTAATTTTTCAAGTTAGAATGAGTAAATATGTAATTCTTCCTTTTATATTATTTAAAAAAAATTAAGTGTAATTTGTTGGAACGATCAATATCAAACTAAACAATTTCACGAACTCAAATGCTAGATTTTTGTTTCCTTTTCTTTTATTAGTCGCTTAAAACTCTTAACAAAATTTACTAACTCATACTATATTTAAAATAATCACATGTCAATGGCATTACAGCTCAACGGCATCTTGTTTGTAGGATAAGGCTCATGAACCATAAGGTTCTGGATTCGAATCTCACAAGGATTTTTTTTAAAGTTATGGGTACCGTGCCTCCCGAAGAACTCGGCGACAAAAAATGAGAGACTATGATAAAATTAAGAGCGAAAATATTTGATAGATATCGTTAAATTTTTTTTCTAAGTTAGCTATGTAACATTTTTATTTTTATTTTAATGTTAACGTTTTTATTTTGTTATTTATTTTACTTATTAATTTATAACTTAGAAAAAATAAAATATAAAATTAGAAATTGATGATTATGTGGCTCAATGGGAAATGTTTTCAATAGGATGACCATTAAGACTATGTACAATGGTGACCCAAACCTTGGATTGGTTGTCATATTTGTAAAAAAAAAATAGAAAAATCAATTTTTCACAACCCAACTCCCCAACCCAAATCACTACACCAACTCAAGTCACAACATAACATTTTCAATTAATATTAAATCCAATTTAATTTTTATTTAACAACTTATATAATTTAACTCTCTTTAAAAAATTAATCACACAATCTTGCTTATTTATTTTTCCGTAAACATCCCGGCATAAATTTTATTAAAAACGGAGTTATTTTCAAAAAGTTCTTTTTTTAAATATGTTGCATTTTTTTAAAAAAAAATAAAACTTGTCTGTTTATTACCATTTAGAAAAATAATAAGCATTTTTTTAAGATAAATTAATTTTTTAATATTATAAAAAAATGATAAGTCATATTTATATAATAAAAATATTGATAAAACTTGAGTTCGGTTGGGTTGTTAATGTGTGAAAAATTAAGTTAGGTTGGGTTGTGTATGTAAAAGAGAGAGAAATTATTTTTTTAATAAAAGATTGGGTTGAATTGGGTCACTGATGTGGATAGTTTAAAGGGTTTTAAGTATGACTGTTCACGAGCCGAACCGAGCGAGGGTATGCTCGTGCTCGGCTCGTTTACAAACTGAGCGGCTCGGTTTGGTTCGGATTTGCAAAATCGAGCCAAATGTTGTGCTCGTTGCTCGGCTCGTTTTAAAACCGAGCGGCTCGGCTTGGTTCGGTTTGGCTCGGTTTCAAAATAAAATTTAATGCGAACCGGTTATCAGTTTAGTTTTGCGATCACTTTTTTTCCAAAACATTTGATCGACCGTTTCAAAAGTGTGAAGTCATAGTGAACAGTTTGGTTTATGGTTTTCACTAAAAATATCGGTCGTTAAAAAACCGAACCGGACTTTATGAAACACACACATACATATACACATATTAAATAGATAGATAGATAGATAGATAGATAGATAGATAGATAGATAGATAGATAGAAAAGTTTATTGATTTAGGCATCATTGACACACACACACACATATTTGGACTTACAATGCAAGTATTGAATCTCAAATAATAGAACGTTTTGTTTTTTATTTTTAATGGGTCAAATATCCAAACCTAAATTGCCCAAACTCTAAACCAAACTATTTAGCAGTTTGGTTTGGTTTTAATTCTTAATGTTTCGGTTTTGGTTATTATTATTATTCAAAAACCGTTAATAACGGTTAGGTTTTTGGTTCTATCAAAAAACTATATAAACCGGTTCCTTGAATACCCCTAATACGAAAGCATAAAAAAATCAAAATGTATGAATAGTCTGTAACATCAGTATACATTAGTTTGTATACACGAACATTATTCATCTTTAAAACTTGAAATATGTTAGTGTTAATAAAAATTATATAAATGTATAACTTAGTTATAATTAAAGGAGCCAAATGAGTGACTAACCGAGTGAGCGGTGAGCGAGCTTACCTCGGCTCGTGCTCGGCTCGTTTGAAACCGAACGAAATTCGAACGAGCTTTTTCCTAGCGAGTATCGAGCGAGCGTTGATCGACGAGCATTTTTGACGGCCCTAGTTTTACGATTTTCAGTGTGATGATGACGTGACAGAAAATTTCAGTAGATGAGATTTAAGTTATTGAATATTACATATAGTCTCAACAAAGAGCGTTGTCATGAATTAAAGGAGCATTTAAGTATTGTACTACATGAGTAAATTCCACGTGAAATTTGGACCTAGCATTTAAGACAATCATTGTATCGGTCTTATACGTCTCGTATATAACTTATACCAATTATTGTCGAATCAGTAAGTGTTAAAGAGGGTTATACTATACACCTCGTATAACCTTATACGAGACGTATAAGGTTGATAGGGTGTTAAAATAAAAATGTTGGGTGTGTAAATTACCAACCGGTTTTCAAGTGTTATCATATGTTTTTATTTCAAATTTTATAGGTTAGCAAAATAATTCAAGTAGAAGCTTTTCGTTGTTTTATAGTAACTAGATTTTACAAGAGGGGTACGAATCAAAAAAAAAAACCTATTAACGGAACCGAAATTGTAATTATAATTAACTGAACCGAAGCAATAACTGATAATTTGATTATTAATTTTTTGATTTTTTTTGTCCTGTTTTGGTTAACCAAATATTTATAACCGAACCAAACTGATTAAGCAAACCAATCTATATAACCGAATTAAATCGAAACTATTAACCAACCCGATTTATATATAGCTAGGGGTGTTAAACAGCTTGGGTTTGCGGGTCAAACCGACACGAAGCCAAAATATTTAATATGAACCCAAACATGACCTTGATATTCACGAGTTGACACAAACACGATCATTTTGATTCGAATTTTTTTGTTATTTTTAGGACATAGAAATACAATTTTATAACCAAAAATAGAAATATACAAAAAATATATATATGACGTTTAATTATAAAATTTCATGTTGATTTTTTTTGTTTAAACGTTTAACATTAAATACCCAATCAAGTTAACATTAAACATAATAAAATATAATTAAATACACATAAATGGATTAAGCGGGTCAATCCTTGAATGTGCCTGAGTTGACACGAACCCAACATGTTTAGCTAAACGGATTCACAAGTTTAACATGAACCTGACCCGTACTCATTCATACGAAAACATTCATACTAAAACATAAATCTGTTAATTTTATTTTAAGTTCGTGTCGTATCAAAAATTTACAATTCTATATATATTTTTAAACCAAATCAAGTAGTTTTATGGCCCACTAAAATATTTTAACATTTTAACTCAAACTTGAAAGTCCTTTAGTTTTTGTTTTATTTATGAAACGTGTTGTTTTTTATTTTGAGATTAATCATACTGTGTAGAGAAAACAATTTACCAATCATTGAATTGGCATATTGACTAATTGTTTATTAGTTAAGCCTATTTCTTAGAAAAACCAAAAAATCTAACCGAAACCACTAGAAACCTAAAACCAAAAAACCGAAATTCGATCAATTGAGAAAAACTAACAACTGATTTTTTTAGTTTCGCTTTAGGTAAACACTTAAGCAAACCGAATTGAGCACACCTCTAGATTTTAACAAGTGCACACAATGTTGCTAGTTTCGTTATGATCTCAAATAGCATATCACAGACACTAAACACGGTACAACAACAATCATTTTTATGTAAAATCCTAATACATTACGAAAAACAATTGTAAAACTAGATCACAACGAGTGCGCCCTTAAATTACTCAAAGGTAAACAAAACACACACAAAAAAATGTGAGGTGGCCTAGCTTCAATCCCTGGCTATCTTCGTCAGCACAACTTGAATAAAAAAAGACAAATAAAAAAATCCCGCAAACTGTCACTATGTCGTAAAACCTAAAATTTACTCTATTGTAAAAGTGGGCGCCATACTATCGTAAAAGTCGTACTAGTTGCAAAAGTGACCGCCACTCTGTTGTAAAACCCAAAAGTGTACCCGTTGTAAAAGTGAGCTTGAAAAATCCAAATGCAAACGTAAATACAACGATAAACATAGTAAATGTAAAATCTAAAATTAATAATAAAAAAAATGTAATATAAAAAATTTATGTAGAAAAGCAACCTTTCAAATTGAGTACAATGATATGAGTTGAAGTTTTTCGTTGTTGATAGTAACTAGCATTTAGGACCCCATGCGTTGCGCGGGTCTTATATACTGACGTGAAGCGAACCACACATTAAACTCGAAAATAACACCTCATCACATGAATGAAAAACCAATTCAACATATTTAAGAACTGGTATGTTCAAACCTATCAAACAAACACTTAAATTCTTCGATGTAAACCCATACGTTATAGCATAGATATTAGCAATATCCGAAATCTTATGTAAAAAAGTGAAACACATTGCGATGGTGTCACACCCCAGGCCGGCGGGAACAGATCGGGTTTTCCCGTTGGGCGGAAGGTTCCCAGGGCGCAATATCTTGAAGTGATAATCAAATGATCAGATTGTTTACATAGCACATGATAAATAAACGAGAAATGCTAATACATCAATGATATAGAATTACAAAATTAAATTACAATGTATCGTTCATAATTTAATCAAGTAAATCTATCAAAAAGAATCAATGTAACTATATCTTGTATATGTACAAGATATACAAAAGCTGATTCATGGTTTAGTCACCAAAAGCATGCAACACAAAATAAAGCTAAGTCTTCTAAAAGTCCACTAGCTTAATCCTTGCATGTATGTATCTACACCTGTTCGTCACCTAAGAAACATGTATTTAAACAAAGTCAACACTAGGTTGGTGAGTTCATAAGTATGTTAGTTGAAAGCTCTAATTCAATCATATGCATAATCACAAGGTTTGTTATGTTACTTGTATGTTGTTTGTCACCTGTTTCCCCAATGGTTTCTCCCTAGTTGTGATAAAATGACATTTAAAGGCATACAAAAAGTGCCTCAAAAGACAGAAAAAATGCCACTAGAAACCACTTAAAGATTGTGTGGCACACAAAAAAAGTGTCACTAGAAGTGGTGACGCTAAAACCTTTTTGTGGCACTTTTTCAATATGCTGCACAAAGTTTATATATTTTTAGTGACACTTTTTTTCTGCCACAAAATAAAAAAAAAACTTTAGTAGCACAATTTTTATGCCACTAAAAATTAATCTTAATCATATATCCATGTTGGTTTTAATGCCATTTTTATTTTTCCAAAATATAAAACCACCTTTAAAGGTTCAAATTTTGTGCCGGTAAATTCCACCTATAATTGTATATTACATTGTCGCAAAGATAAATTATTTACGATATAAATATAAAACATAAGTTAAATAAGAATGTAAATAATAACATTAAATAGTTTGATCCGAAACATAATACATAAAATGTCAAAAGCAATGTAATCAACATCTCTCGGTTTTCAAATGTTTACACATCACGCATAATTTAATCATTGCGGAGAATTTCATTGCCATATGACATAGCTCTAAAACTTTTTATAACATCAACATATCATCATCAATATCAACCCTGCCATCATCAACCATATAAAGAATAATTAATAATTTACGCAAATCAAAACCTCTCGTCATGTATATATACATTATGATAAGGTCTTTAAAAGGTTAAAACAACATTTGAACATAATAAAATAAGAATAATTTACCTAAGCTGCAAGGTCAACAAGATTTTAAAAATCAATCGCCCAAATGTCTTTCTTGCCCTATTAAATGAAGAGTTTTGGATAATCAATTTCATATAAAGAAACTGCATAAGCACATATGTATAATACTTCAAAATAGTAAAAAAGTAACAAGTTACTGTTGTCATTCTGACTTCTTGAAGAAGATATTTGATTAACTGATAAAGAGTTTTAATGGGGCATTGGGGCGTATAACCAATGCCAGGAACCTAAGACATATAAATAAAACAATTAGGCGATGATAGATCATATATATTAATTGTAAAAGAATAAATAATGGCTCGTAAATAAAATTACCTTTACGTTTAGATTGCTAAGAACCGGTGACAAGTTTGCATTGGAGATATGAACTTGAAAGATCAAAGTCAACAAAATAGCGAAGATATCTTAAATTTTTCTTAGGACGCAAATTAATATACTGTGGCAACAAAAATTATTTATTTAAAGAATTCATTCATCTGTCACTAGTTTAATTCAAGTTTCATAAAAGGACTATCATACCACTTAAACACACACAAAACGTTGTTTTACTCTTTGCCAGGACTACCTAATGAAAGCCAAGAAAAAACACATGCCTTACCAGAATTTTCTATGCAGATTGCCTATCCAAATAAGGAACTTGTAGCTGAATAAATAAAACATTTGTTCAACAAAAAATACTTCAAATCCTATGACTACATGCAACTTTTATAACCACCTATTAAATGATTCCCTAAAGTGAATAGCATTTAAATGTTGGCATCTAATTTTGAGAAAATAAGAATACGTCTTACTTGACATTAGGCCATTGTATGAACTATAGCCATATATAATCTGTCGTGTATGGTTCAATTATAAGAGCTCTTGAATCCTCATGGAATTCTTGAGCAGATTTCGGTCCTGACATGTTGGCAAAAACCATTACAACTATATCTTTGAGTGTTCCCAAATCTAAGACTATAAGAAACATGTTTAACTTAAAATTTTTAACCTGCCCATGTTGGTTTCAAACAACCTATCAATGTTGGTTTCAACAAAATTAATTGAGCTTGTTAAAACATATAATCACTATAAGGTGCCCTATACGTTGTGATGTAACTTCCCCATTTGCATTCCTTCTTTGTTTGATTTTCTTAATATATAGTATGTTTTGAAAGCTGAATTTGACAAGTGATGTAACTTCTCCATTTGCATAACTTCTTTGTTTGATTTTCTTAATATATAGTATGTTTTGAAAGCTGAATTTGACAAACAACGTTAAATTTTTAACGTGAGATGACAAAGCATGAAGAAACTAAAACAACAAATGTGAGATGATATTATGCAATAACAAACCTGGATAAGTCTAACAGCAAATGTGCTAGTTCAGAAACAAGTTAATCAAATTGAGGAGACGGCTCACAACTCACACCATACTTGAGTTATTGCTTCTTTTACCCTTCTCTAACACCTTCTTGTTTCCAGCTTATCCTAGTCTTTTTTATTGTCATTTCTTTGAACAATTCAAACAAACCTAATTATAAAGCACCTAATATATAAGAAAAATGAAGTAAATTCAAATGAAACAATGGAAGCATGCATTAAACTCTATTTTACAAATAGACTTGAGTGGCTTAATCCATTTTTATGTATGCCTTTTATATGAACTTTGAGTTTAATTCTTTTTGTATTTATACTTCGTAGACACTGAAAAATGAATGTTGCCCAACACATACAAACAAACCAAAAAGGTTTACAAAAAGTACAAACTGATCTAATTTCAACTAAGTAAGTCAAATTGCCATGTTACTGAGATTATACATGTGTCTCTAAAAGTTTAAACTTTATATTTTTTTCTTGTTTATAGTTATGGGTGGTTGTCTTATCATGAGTTTCAAAGGTCTTCGACACCAACTGATGTGCAAAACTGCATAAAATCTAAAGACATACACAAAGTGAATGAGGCTTTGTAAGATAGGACATGCCTAGATGCAACACCCAAGTAGCCATGACTGCACATTTGGTAAATGAATATCAATTTGAGTTTAAATAGTGATTTTGGTTATAATAGGATACTTAAGTCAAAATTGATCAAAGCCATGAGTTGCCACGGGATGATAACATGACCAACAGATGGGGGGAGGGGGAGACATTTTTCAAGATTGTTATTAATGTGGCAGATAGCGGGAAGGACATACGAACTTGTAAAATTCGTCAATGGAACATCAAAAATCCATCAATCCACCTAAAATCCATCAAGTAAAACAACAATTAACATTTTTTTAGGCTTACCACAGAGAAGGAAGAGAAGCCACCGAAGAGAGTTGCCGGAAGAGGAGCAATCAGAAACCGCCGGAGTAAGAGTTGCCGGAATAGGAACAGCCTCCATAGGAAGAGAAGCCGACGGAGGAGGAGGATAGGGAGTCGCCGGAAGGGGAGTAGCCGCATGAGGAAAAGGGAGGAGTAGGTCACTGTCGTCTCAATGGGAGATTGGTAGGGTTAGAAAGGGGGGGAGAAGGGATTACGTGAATGAAGGTAAAAGGAATTTAACTATTATTTTTCATTCAGTCTTCTATTAGGATGTGAACTATTTAGTGGCACTGTTTAGACTAACTCAAATCCTTACAAACAGTCCATTAGTATGTTAATTACTTAGTTTTATTCATAAGAAATTGTGCCTAAAATAAGCGATATTAAAATTTCTTATTATTAAGCTACCACATCATAACATATATTCTTAATTTGAGTATGGTAAGGAACATTTTTAATTAAGAAAAATTTTGGGACAGAATATTGATGTTGAAAATGCTAAATTAATCTAGTGGCATAAAATTAAAAGTCATTAAAATGTATATTGATTAAGTCTGGCACATGTAAAGTGCCACTAAAAATATTATTTTAAATGTATAAATAATAATTGTTACTAAAAATAAGGTCATGCAAATGTGGCACATAAAAAGTGCCACTAAAACCTATATTAGTGGTACAAAAGTTAAATGCCACTAAAAACGTGTACCACTAAATGATATTTTATTTGTGTGCAAATGCTGTGACCCCTGGTCAAACATGCTTATATATAGGGAATTACGAAAGGGTCAAGCCCAGACGCTATCCCACCACATGCTCAAACAAAGTTCACACTACTTTTATATTATTTAAAAAAAATTTAAGTGTAATTTGTTGGAACGATCAATATCAAACTAAACAATTTCACGAACTCAAATGCTAGATTTTTGTTTCCTTTTCTTTTATTAGTCGCTTAAAACTCTTAACAAAATTTACTAACTCATACTATATTTAAAATAATCACATGTCAAAGGCATTACAACTTGTTTGTAGGATAAGGCTCAGGAACCATAAGGTTCTGGATTCGAATCCCACAAGGAGGTTTTTTTAAAGTATTCATCGAGTTTCCTCTTGAACTGGTGACTTGATGGTGGATATGATTGAGTAATATCACTTGTGCCACGATGATACTACAGTGATTCGTCAATAATCCAAATTAGTTGTTCAATATAATAATCACATGACTTGTGAAACAATAATAAATCCTAAACCATTATCCCAAACAATCAGTGATATACTCCAACACATATACTCGAACAAAAACGTCCAGAACCTATTCAAACTTCATCTGGGCTTCTGACCCATTCATACTTCCTTTGGACTAACAAGAATTGACCCATTAATCACCCCTCTAACTCTTATTTGTTCCTCCCAGACTTGCAAAAAAAAAAAAAGAAAGGACCGGTTTGAAAAAACCGGTTTATAAACCGTTTTCAGCCCACACAAAAACCGGTTTCACCCAAACCGGTTTGCAAACCGAACCAAACCATAGGTTTGGGTTTTTTACCCTTAGAACCAACTGAAACCGAACCAGACCCCAAACCAGTTTCAACGGCTATTTTTTCGTGACCCTTTTTTCGAAAAAAAGAGCCGTTTGAGGGGTTTTTTGACCCTTTTTTTGGTTTTTTTTTGCATTTTAGCCCCCATATGTTTACCATAAATAAGTAGTGGTTGTTTAGGTTCAATCACACATTTCTCAAACGCAAAAAAACGCTCTCTAAACTCTCAAAATGCAAACCCGCTCACAAATGGTTTCATCAAATGCGTAATCTTTGGTTGTTTGTGGTGCTTCAACTAACCTTGAAGTTTTTGAAGTTATTCCTACAAAGATGAATCCGGAAATATGGAAAAACTTTAACTTGTGTAAAATGTCGAGCGGTCCGAATAAAGCTCGGTGCAAGTTATGTGGGTTTTTTTTTTTTTTTTACAAATCACAACTTACACATTTTATTTAAGTTGAGGTTTTAGCAAAGTTTTTTTACAAATTACAAATTACAAAGATTTTTTACTAATTACAAATTTTATTAAGTTAAGTTAAGGTTTTATAAAAGTTTTAGCAAAGTATTGTAAATTTTACCAAGTTTTGAAAAAAAAAAAACTGGTTTGTTGAACCGGTTTAGGCCTAAACCAGTTTCACATAATAAGAACCGGTTCCCATAGGTTTGGTTTTTCGATCCCTCGAACCAGTTTCCAACCCGAACCGACCGGTTTGGTAATAAAAAGCAGTTTGTGCAAGTCTAGTTCCTCCCGAAGTCTTTCAAGCCGAAAAGTTTCTCGTCTCTTTAGATTGACTCGAGATAACTCCTTTGTTAATATACCCGTCTTTTGCTCCTCACCACTCGTGTTCAACGTTAGCCTCTCCTCTCACTTTATCTGCTGGGTTACAAGCGGTCGTTATACTAAAGGTTTATAATCTACCCTTGTATGATTCCTGTTGAAGCATATACTCGAGGGGTGGGTGCAGAGCGGACGATTTGAAATTTTAAAGCAGACTTCCCATTCATTAGATATAGAAGATGACTAAGATTTCTTGATTCGATGTCGAAATTTATGTATGTTCCGTAAAAAAATTAATTAATTGTTTCCGATTCACCATATCTTATCTCTTTCAAAAAAATTCAATAAAAAATAAAGATATGCACTAACTTATTAAATAATTTTATATTAGTATTTATTCTGAGTCTTTTCAAAATCGTTCTAATATGCAAAACAAGAAGTTACAATTGGTCAAATGATATGACTAAGTGACTCTCGTATAAAATAGAATCGTTTATTTATGTGTTTACTACGATCATAAAAAATCAGGTTCTTCAAGAGAGTTATTGCTGATTTATTATCTACTTGAAGTTCCACCACCCTTAATTAGTAAGTTCATTAAGAAGGCCTTGTAACCATAAGGCTTGGCACACGATGGTTGCAACTACCATAAATTCATACCCACGAGTCGAAAGTGCAACTATCTTTTGGTCTTCTGAGCTTCATGAGATAAGTGAGTTGCTAAAATATAACACCAGCTCCTTCCATTTGTTTGATCATTGGCATGGCTACTACCACAAAAGCCAACCAACTTAATATCACCATCTTGAACACACAATATTCCATAATCAATCGTTCCTCTTATATATCTTAGAATTTGCTTAATGAGCTGCATGTGACTTTTCTTTGGCTCTTGCATGAATCTATTCATCACCTAACCGGGTAATTAAAATCCGGTCTAGTGTGTGTCAAATATTGAAGGCTTCCGATTATTCAGCAATATTCTGATGGGTTCACGGCCTCGCATTCTTCATCTTTATCCACTTCATGTACTCTAGCTTTCACAAAGAACCGGGTCGGTTGCCTTCCTTCATATATGCAATATTAAGAATTAGGGGTGTTTATATATTCAAAATATCAAATAATCAAAACCTTAAACATCCAAATATCAAATAACCAACATCTAAGTTGTAATGTTAGAGATATCATTTAAACTAATAAGACGATAAAAGTTTAATATATAATGCCAATAATAATATACAAAAAGCATAAAGTGACAAGTAATTATAATATTATAAATTAACAACCAAAATGATCAATTTTTCGAGCTTCACGATTGACGCTTTTGTTATGAATGTTTAGGTTAGCGTATTTAAAAGTGTTAAAATTATGGGTAAATTTCATAATTAAATTCATTTATGTAATAGGCTTTAAATTTTTATAAACTATACCACCTAACTAAAAAACCTTTTTTTAAATATAGTAGTATATATAAAATAAAAATATATAAAAAATTTAAATTCCAATTTCGAATCGAATCGAATTAAAAATATGAGATTCGAAATTGGATATTATATTACGAATCGAATCAAATTTGAATATGAAAATTCTAATCGAATTTCGACTTAGTGTTTTTCAAATTACAATCGAATCGAATTTCGATTTTTTCTAGTCATATTCGAAAACTCAACACCTCTATTAAGAATTTTATTTGTTAATACACTTTATTTTAGAGTAATTTTACCATCCTTTTGTAATAACTCGATCCCTAAATTATAAGACAATAACCTGAGTTCTTGCATGTCAAACTCGAATTTTGTTTGTATTTTAAATTTCTCAATATCTTTCTTACTCAATCCGGTTGTTATGAGGTCGTCTACATTTAAGTTACCAGCTAATCTAAATTATTCATTAAAAAAATTAATTTCTCTCTCTTTAACATTCACAACCAACTAAACTTATTTTTTCCACTCACATTCACAATCAACCCAACCAAACCAATTTTCACTAAATAAACATGGTTTTATTATTATTTTTATTTTTTTAATGTTAATTATCCTATAAAAATATATAAATTATTAATTTTAAAAGAAAATAAATTAAAATCTTAAAATATATTTAAATTCATCATAATTCATGTAATTTTTAGATTTTAGCTGTTATTTATGTAATATTTTAGTTTTTATTTTAATACGTGTAATTTTTAATTTTAATCTATGTTAATAATATAGGAGCAGTAAGAAAATAAATGAAGTTTAAAAGGGAAATAATTGTATTTGATGAGATATTCAATCAAGAACAAAGTCGCTCCATCGAACCGTTTGCGAGTTTTATGCAAATATATATTTATTATTTTTTTCATTTTCACCCACTGAACATTAGTTTTGTTTGGCAATGAGGATAGACATTTATGAAAACCGGGTTACTTTAATGTCTTGTCTAATTTTTCATTCCAAAACGCGATGTTTGATGGGACCATACAAGGTCTTGTACAACTCGTACATCTCCGTCAAGTTGTTTCACAAACACAATTTCATTTAAGTAACCATTAAGATCATGTGGTATGCCTTATGATTGGACTCCATATAGCATCAATCACAACCACCCACTCAACTACTTGTAGTGGAAATGCCACTTAGTTGGCCACGCCAAGTCACCCACTCCAAATAGTCTTCGAAATAAACGCTCAAACGGACCATGAAGCGTGGTTGTGGCCACGCCTAGCCCTCCCACGCCCTAAGGGGGTGGTGTTCCACGCCCAAAACAAACCCAGTCACGCCCCAATCAAGGGGCACACCGTGCGGTCTAAGAAACGCCAATTTGGATTCCATTTGTTAAATTAACCTACTACGTTTTGCCGCCAGTACTAAAATTAACCGAATGGTCTTAGGGATGGCAAAAGAACACGTAATCAATAGGCAAACCTTAAACCTCAAACTTTAAGGCCAGGCATTGGCCCCGAATATTAGTGACTGGCTGTGGTATAAAGAAAATTATTTTTTGGGTTCAGGTCTGGGTATGGGTATCGGTATGGGATTAAGGAATACCTGTAATATTTTGTAAATGTTTTTTTATTCTTTTTCTAAAACGTAATTCTTTTTATGAAAGATCAGAACAACGTATAATATTTATCTTATTATTTTAGATATGAAAACTAATACCATCTTTATTATTTAAAAACTAGTCTTACTGTCTTGAATATGTACTTTCAGTTTAAATATTAAAACAACAATTTATAGTATCGTCTTTTGAGATTTGTATGACATGAGACTTACATTTTCTGGTATATGTGTTTTATGATGTTGATATTATATGTATTTAATTTATGGATTCTAACTTATTTTTGTACTTAAACAATAACACTATATTAAATTAATATCATACCCAATGTACTCGAAAAATCTAAAGTAATTTTTAGCAAATTAAATGGTATACCAGATACATGTGAGTGTGTCTGATACCTGATGGGTAATTGGTTGCCATTACTAAATAGTCTCAAGCTTTCCCGAATCCGTCTCATTGCCATTCTTAAATGGTCTCAAGCCTTGTTCCTGGAGGGAATATTTCTTCAAATCCACCCCACATGTTGAGCATTCCCTTTTACTACTAACTAGGTTTTTTCCCGTCGCGCGTTGCGTCGGGTTATCACAGCATACTCTCAATAACGGTTATTATATATTTCATTTGAAAAAACATAATTTACGTAGCAAAATCAAATATCTTATCACGAACTCTATAGAAATTTCTCATAAAAACATAGATCATATAAATATGTTACGAAAATAATTTAAAAAAATTACTCACAAAATCCTTCTCACAGGCAATCAATTGATTGAATTAAAAAAAACGTAAATTTCTATGCAAACATCAATTTTTTATGAGAACAAATAAATCACCGTTGCTTTCGAACACCACTGAAACTCTAGAAAGAACCACGTTTTTTAACGATATATATATATATATAATATTAGCTATTCATTATAATATATATTCTTACTATTACAATATAATATATATGTATTCACTATAACAATATAATATATATTTATTTGCTCTTCGTTTGTTTGCCTTATAATATATATATATATATATATATATATATATATATATATATATATATATATATTAACTAGAAAAGTTACCCGCGCGTTGCGGCGGGTGGTACGATTAAAATTCGCATGTTGCAACGTGGTGGTATGATTAGAAGAAACATACGAAGTCATTACTGATCATTTATAAATATTAAAATATAGGTAAACAACACTATTGTACCTTATACGTTGCGGTAATAGGACAAAATATAACAAAAATGAAAACTAAAGTTGCATGAGGCATCATGCTTACGAATTTCGTTACGTTTGTTGCATTCTAGGTACCTAAAGGACCTATAAAGATATAACGACTTGGTTTTGTGGATCAAAAATATATTAAAAAATAGTTATATAATGGTGAGATATTACTAAATCGGTGTCAGTGTTGGTGTCAGCCACATTTTCGCTAACCACGCCCCATCATCGGTCCATATAATCGATGATTATTTGTATGTATGTATATTTAAAATTAAAAAAAAAAAGAAAATTATTTGTGAAAAAAATCAAATCGTATATAATATAAGTAATAAACTAAATATAAAAAAAAAAAAAACAGATCACAGTAATATACTTTAAAACCATGAATAAGTTAAATCGGTGTAAAATGAAAACATTAGAAATGTAGCTATAAATATCATCTCGTTGTAAAAAATAAATTTACGAATCGGGTTTGACCAATATTTATGCCGAAACGTATAAAAATACAAATATATTACAGTTAACCCAACTGAAAACACATAGTAGATTTTGGTTAATATTTATATCAAAATGTAGTTATCAAAATAACGTTATAATATTAACATAAAGTACACAAAAATAGTATTTATAAGATTTTATGAATAAAAAAAGGCAAGAAAAAATAAAGCGAAACTGGATTCTAATCCGTTAGACATCAAACGCATTTCAATTGCAACAAAAAATAGTTACTTATTTGGAGATTTTTTGTCCGCTACGCTGAGCTGCAGTACTCACGAAGAATCCAATCGGTTTTCCAGTTTGGCTCTACTATATGCTTCTTAGTTCTTAAAACTTACTTTTGCTCTAAGGATTTTCTAATGGCAAAAATAGGGTTTTCAGTAATACATAAGGGGCTTCGATTGTTAAGAGCTGTAGATAGTTTTGGAAGTGATGGTAGCGTGGTGCTCCATAGGCATGTATACTATGAGACAAACTACGTGAAGCGAAAAAAAGGCTCGTAAGGGATTTGAACCCTCGACCCTTCGGAAACTTTAAAACTAAATTACCAGCTCTTCTAACATGCAATCTGTTTCCACTCCACCAACAAATATATTTATTTGATTAGAATGTGGTTTGTCCTTAGTTAAATCCACCGACATTAGGTTTTAAGATATATATAATATAATAGTCTAATATTACTTTATACTTTATTATGAGTTCGTTTGCATCCCTTCTTGTTTTAAAAACTCATTTTAACGTGATCACCTTTTGGCGCACCTGTAATTCAAATAATTCTCAAGTTTCCGTTTTTTCTATAAAGATCATCACTTTATACATGGCAATTTTTCTAGTTTTCACTATGCTTTTCTTCCTCAAAATTAAAAGTTTGAGTCTAAAACTTGTGTCCTATCTATCTTTAACTAGTAATAAGTAAGGTATGGTCTCCACGTACATGAGTTAACGGCGTAAGAAAATTGAAAACTATTGATCAAACACATATACTCAAACATAAACAAGTCGGTTAAATCAACCAAACCAATATTGTATTCGAGTGGTCAAGATGAAAATAATCCAAAATCTATGTTAAAAAATCAATCAAAGTTTCACTAGCCTATGTGCCCGGAAGCAATCACATATGAATTAGCCACTCATCACGTATCTTGATTTGAATCGCAATTGCATAAGCAATTATCTGAATTGGGTGCCTTGGAGCCTCCAAATCTTCCCATTTTTTGCTCAGAAAAACGTCCAAAATTGAATGAATTCGAAACTCCGAGATCTAGATTTAAATACGGTTAAGATAAGCCAAAATTCAAATTGTATCCGTCGTTGACGTATAATATGTCCAAAAGTGATATGACCCACATATTAATTTTTAAGATTACAAATAAAGAGCCCAAATAAGATTTAAAAGTTTTTATTTTAAAATCAAATTTTTACAGGATAAAATTCATATATGTATAGGGAATGAAAGTATTCATAATCCATAGAAAAATGAACTAACTTATTAACTATCATCCGATAGTTATCAAAAAGTCAAGTAAATATGATCGTATCACGCCCCATTATTCTTTTTTTAATATGGTAGGGCATTTAAGACATTTTGTATCATTCAATTAAAGGGCTAGATTTTACATGGTGATGACGAGTGTCATCATATATTATATTTTAATAAATCCAACTTTTTAATATAAAGTTTACTCCATCTTTTTTTAAACATTTATAACTTTTTATGCTATATTATTTTTTTATAAAAATTACACCATTATACTCATCTTATTTATCTTTCATTTTGTTATAGTCTCGACTAGTTTTGTAAAAAAAATTATGCTCGTAATTATATCAATGTAACGAGTATAAAATTAACACATTTTTGTTTTTTTTTGACAACGATAAATTGCACCACTGTAAATTACATCATTGTATATTACATTACTTTAATTTACCATTGTTAGAAAAAAAAATTAAAATAATGTGTGATGTGTAGTTGTTTACACATCTTTTTAGTATTTATTTTATATTATTTTATCTTATTTTATTAGGCTTTTAGTTAGTTTTTATTAGATTTTAATTATTTTTACTAATTTTATTTTTAAATGTTACTTTTATAGGTTTCGTGGAATAAACGTTCGCATTTACGAAGAAACCGAAGCCCGGAATAATTTTTATGAAGTTTGGAAGCTAAAATATAATTTTCAGATGTTTCAGGGTTAAAAAGTTGCATTTAAGGAAGTTTCGCGGCTAAAAAACGAGTTTCAGCAACTGCAGGGGGTGTTTTTGCAATTCTGATGAAGTTCAGCCGCCTGGGACACGTGGCAGCCTCTGGAGCGTGCCACGTAGCCCTAAAAAAAACCATCAGAGCCACTGGATCAACCAAGATCCGCGTCTGGATCCGGCTGGAGCGCTCTGACCCGCGAGAAGTGCCCAGATACACACACACTCTAACCCACGCGCGCCCCGGTTGGGCGACCCGTGATCCGCGCGCCCATCTCATCTTTGACCGGCCATGTTGCGCGTTGACCAGGCCAGTTGGGCCTTTGACCACCTCAATTGGATCACGTTTAAGCCCAATGAAACGATTTTTGAAGCCCAGATCGTGAATTAAGAAAAAAAGGCAGCTATTTTAACCATTTGTGAACCCTAATTCGCGTTTTAATCACCCAAGGACGGCTGAAAACGTGAGAGAAACATATTTTTGAAGATTTTGAAGCTTTGGGATCGATTCGGACGCTCGGGGGAGGCTCAGATCGCGTATACAAGTGCTCGGATTGCGTTTTCGGGTTCGTTTATGCATCGTAGTTTTTCGTTTCAGTTTGTTCTTGAATTGTCTATCATGTTTGGATCTGATTTCATGTTTATGAATGTTTGGATAATGATTCTAGGCTAAATCTTTAATTCTACCTAGATTACGGATGATTATTGGATGTTTTTTCGGTTTTTCGGGTTTGTTTAATTGAATGAATTATTGCTTTTGATTTGAATCTGATTGTGGATGATTGTGAATGTTATTAAACTATTGTGAATGATCTGATTATATGTTTAACCTATTTTGTGAAATAAGGTTTGATTCGGTTTCGATAAAAACTCGATTTTTACATGATTTTAGGCTAAAAACTCGTTTTTAATCCTAATTGTGATTTGACTAATCCTAGTAAATCATAAGAATTTCATATAATCAGATTGTAATCAGTGGGATAATCATCTTTAAAGACTAATCAAGTAATAAAGGTGTTGAGATATCGTGGTTTAAACGGGTTTTCGGGTAATTTGCATGATCATTGGATTATTCGTTGATTGTTTATGCCATGTATTTCAAATTCATACTTAATCTAGATTAGATTGATTGTGGTTGTTGAGATTGACCTAATTATTCAACCATAGAAGTCTTAAGTGTTGTCCGTTTGGAGAGACCGACTCGGTAATCCGTCGTTACATTCCGGTAAGCTTTACACGACTAGTAGGATCTTTTTAAGTGTTGGATTGTCTGAACAGGAGATCTAGCATTCCTTAAGTTTCTGAATTGGTTGTATCTTAAGATCCGGTGTCATTCAAATAAGCATTCCCGATAACTGTTAGATTCCTTTAAGATTCCTAGTCTAGGTAGAATCTCCTTCGTATTCGGTTTTCTAGTTCTTGAGGTGTTGATTTAATTTATTTTGTTTTCTTTAATTCTTTATTGTTTAAAATCATTTTCTTAAAACAAATTTCGTTTTCTAAATTTAGTAAGTTTCTTATTAGTTAGGTTTACAGTTAGGGTTTATTAGACGATTCCGTGTCCTTAGGTTCGATATCCGGACTTTCCTTAGCTATACTTCATACGTCAGGTACACTTGCCTGTAGTGTGTAGTTCGGTTTAGGTTATTTCGATTTATTACTCGATAGTGTTGAACCATTATTTTCTATATATATATAAACCGACACATCAATGTGTTATGTTTATGTTCTTTACATCGATATAAAATGGGATCTCTGAAAAAAAATTAAAAAAGCTTTATAAAGTATAACTGAGTAAAATACAAAAATATTATCACTATTATAAATAATGGGGTACATCACTGAAAATTATATCGCTGAAAATTATATCATTGTAATTTATTGTTGTTAGACAAAAAATAAAAGTAATGTGTTATGTTTATGATAGTTATATTGTTGTAAATACAGGGCATTTGGAAAAAAATTAAAAACTAGTCAAAAATATAACAAGTGTACAGAAAAATAAAACGAATGTAGTAGTGCAAATTACATCATTGTTAATCATATTACTGTAATTTACTGTTGTTTGAAAAGAATTCAAATTAATGTGTTATTATATTTATACTCGTTACATTGATGTAAATACGAACATAAAAAATTTGACAAAACTAGTCAAGAATATAATGAAATTAAAGAGAGACAAGTATGATAGTAGGATATTTATAAAAAATAATATAATTAAAAAGTTATAAATGTTTAAAAAAATGGGTAAATTTTATATAAAAATTTTGTTTAATTAAAATATATCAGAATGTGACACTTGTCACCACCATATAAATCTAGCTTTTTGAATGATAAAAAAATATCTTAAATGTCCTCTCATACCAAAAAAAATGAACAATGACATGTGACACGATCCTATGCGCTTACATTTTAGACTAACCATTGGATAATACTTAATGAGTTAGTTTATTTTCCATGGGTTATGAATACTTTCATCTCGTATGTGTGTGTGTGGACAAGAGATCAAATGTTAATCATTTCTTATTGTGTTAATTGTTTAACTATTTTTTGACAATAAGAATCTGCCACATCACCACATTATTTTCTTACCTGAAAGAGTAATATTGACTATTTACTCAAACATTAAATGCATGAGCAAGGAAGTAGTATGTTTTTTCTTACGTGCACCATTTCTAACTTTCAAGGCATCCCATACTCAATCTTTAGATTTTTTATATCTTCATCTTTAATCTTTTGATTTTTTTATATACTCTGCAGCTTCTTGATTTTTCCGAGTTTCTACGATGGTTGATTCACTAAATATACTTGATAATTATTAGATATTTTAGTGTAATAGGGATTATTTTTATCGATCAATACGAATTATGAAATTCATTAAATAAGTTGGATGTGGAGTGCACGCTTGTTTAATGATTTATAATTCAAGTGGTTCCCCCTTGGCGGGGGTCCGAGAGCAGCGCCCCCAGTTAGCGGGGTCTAAGGGCTTGAGCCCCTTGCTGGAGTCGAATTTGGATTGAAAAATCAATAGAAAAATTGATTTTACGAATTTGGATATAAAATTTGTAATAAAAGTTTAGTGGCTATTTTGTGAAATTGAAAAACTTGAAAACTGCTTGAAAGCAGTTTCCAAAACCTGCAAACAAAAGATTGATCGATGATTTCATTATGCTATCTGGTTCATTCTCGAATTCACAACAAATTCTCATACGCGATCTTGAATCAAAATTGAATTTTATCCAATCAAACATTTGAGTAAACCGCAAATAGTTTGATCTGAAAGTGTGATCCACGACTTTCAATTTCATCCGGGTGTTCGTGTTCTGGAATTTCTCTACAATAATGATGACATCCTGTACGGAGTAGATCTTTCCCAGTAGCCTGAACTTTCCCGGCCGAGCCCCAATCGGCCAAGCTCCAATAGGCAATAGAAATCACGACTCACCATGATCCTTCCTTCCATCTACGATGCAGTTGGTGGCGTCGTATATATAAGGGTTGTCGGTCGATCCCAGTGGGTTTTGCTTTTCCAAGAGCCACGATGAGGGTTTTCTTGGTAAGGTTGTCAACCATTTTCGGTGGGTTTGGGTCCACCAATAGACACGACGACAAGAATAGCAGCGACGGAGTCTCGTTCTGAAGACTGTCCTACCCTGGTTTCTCCGACTGGAGGTAAGTTGTCATAGTTTGAGTTCCTTTTCTTGTTTTCACGTAGTTGATCGGACAATCTACAGGTAGAAACAATCGAGGTACGCGGGCTGATCAGACAGTGTTGAGCTTAAGACCCGGTGGCGGAAATATAGGAAGAATTTTCGGTCCTTGTTTTGATACGTTGGCTTTCGGTTCATCTGATCTTCTAGCCCTCCGTCCTCTTGCCGAAGCCGGGGTCGGTGCTTCTTCTTTTACCCTCCTTTAAGGTTGTTAATTTTGTTTAACCCTAATTGGATCAGGGTATTGTGTTTTGTTTTAAACCTCATATGATATGTTTTTGGCTGAATTTTATCTTATTTAATTGATAATAGTGTTTTTTATCATAATCTGGGCACACGTTTTTTCTGTTGTTGATTCATTGGTTTGTTTTTTATTGATTTTTGAGATCAGGTTTGTGGCAAAAGGGATGTGATTGTTAATGATCACCACTTTAAACCGCATAGTGTTATTAAGCCTTTGCATGTTAACATGGATTGTTAGTAGATTATGATCGAATATATGCATGCTACTTAGAATTAGTAACCTCTGTACACTTTTAATTAAAAATTATACTATATTTTGGGATGGTTAGCTAATTGCAAAAGTTATTTTTAGATATTTTCTTGATTTGTCACTGCTATGGGACCCTAGGTTTTGAAAAAAAATGTAATTTGAAATAAGTTATACTTAGATTTTTTTCTTGATGTTAAAATGAGTCCATCAAGGTTCCCGATCCGGAAACAAGTTTGTTTATATCAACTTACAACAATTTACATCAACTTACAGCAAATTACATCAACTTACATCAACTTAACAGAGTCACTTACGTCAACTTACAACAAAGTACAACGACTTACGTCAACTTACAACAAAGTACAACGACAATCACTTACATCAATTTGCATCAACTTACAGTATTGTAACACTAGTTCTTTTGGACATAAACTTTGTTTATTATACCAAATTATGTAATCTATTATTTCATTTATGTAATCTATTATTTCACTTAAAGACATGTAAATTTTATAAGCCTTTATTTTATTATGTTTTAAATTTAACAATATAATATATTTGTGGCTATAATTTATTTATTTTTAAATGCATCATCTAATATAATGTGGTTTATGTTTTGTTATAGTGTGTGAGAGGCCCCGAACCCCTCAGTTGGCAAACATCAAACCCAAACTCTTTAGATCATATTTACATTATCATAGCAGCGGAATTTAAGGCGATTACATAAAGTATCATACAAACCTAAACAAACATTAGTACAAAGCTCATATCTTTATTAGGTTTATAACATAGCCAGTCTATGCCAGGGTAGTCTTCAATGTATGCCATGAGCCCTACTGTCATTCTTCCTCAATATCATTCAACCTGACATGCATGCTAAAACAAGTCAGCTTACGCTGGTGAGTTCTAAGTTAACTTTTCATAAAAGTTAAATCTTTAATATACATAAAACATTAGCCTTCACTGCCGACCGAAGTCAACAGTCTCAATCATACTAAACATAAAACATTTCATATACATAACATACATGACATCATAACATCAATCATACAGTGCATAAATGTAGCCTGTCCTGTTGACCGAAGTCAACATGTTATGCATGCATAAGATTTCCTCAACTGGCGACACACAGTCGGCATGCCTGTTCTTTCACAGGACTTATGCCTGTTCTTTCACAGGACTTCTTGACATACATCATTCATACATAACATGGTTTAAATCATTTAAACCATCATAATCATAAACCATTATAATCATAAATCATTATTCGCACCGCAGTGCTCAACATTTGCCCAACCGCAGCCGGGACTTCAAAATCACATTTCCTAATTGACCTCGGCCGATACTTTTAAAATCATTCATTTCTCAACCGTTGTTGAGTCTTTAAAACATCCTTGACATTTCAGCTGAGGTTCTTAAAATCATTTACTTCTCAACCGTAGTTGAGACTTAAAGCATTATTTATTTTAAAACATTCTCTTATCTGACCGTAGCCAGATAAAGCAATCATTTACCTAAAATAACTTTATAACATGCATATCAGCCCTAAAACGTTAAAATAGTAAAAGAGAGCTCTTAGAACTCACCTGATGTCTTACTGTAGCAAGATCACTCACAAACTGGTACTAATGGTGAATTTCTGCATTCGTTTATACTTAATAAGTCATTTATGTTTTAACCTACTGATTAGATCTTTCTGAACGTTCAATGTCAAAGACATTGTCTTGAAAGTCATCAAATAGTTAATGTTGTTGATTATAATGCTAAAACAGTTCCTGAACAGATTAATGGCTTAGAAATGATAAATCCTTATCATTGATTACCCAGATATCATGAAATATCACAATGTAGTCTTAGAATAGATTTAATAACCATGTTTAACATACTAATCTGACAGTTATCACAAACATCAGATAATCGTTCCAACGAGTATGTTAATGATTGTGATTAGTTTGAAACACTTAGATTTAACCTTTGTATTTCAAAGATTAACCAAGCTAATCACCTAGATTGTCATAATCAAATGGATTAAACCATTATAATCATAGTTGTGATTTCATGCAAACCGGGCATCACAACGGATCAAAACATTGATTTAGCCGTTAAACTTCGTGTTCTTCATTTATAATCAATCCTAGCCATCATCTAGGCAATAATCAACAATCCTAACTATCTTATTACGTTCAAAATCAAGATCTAATCAATCAAAATCAAACTAGAAGGTTAAAACGAACCGTTACCTGATCTGACGAATTTCTGCGGTTAAAACAGTGATCAGGACTTGTATATATGATCCCTGGGATGATCTGAATGTTTAAGGGGCTTTGATTTGAAGATTAGAGGTGTTAGATGAAGAAAATATCGTCTGGAAGTCGCTTGGGGTCGAAGCTAATGAAAAAAATGCGTTCTGGGCGATTCTGATCGTTTAAACACATCTTTTGCCGACATATGCTCCGGGGCGCATCGCCCCAGCTGGAGGTCTGGGCTGGGGCGTACTGCCCCACGTCATCAGCGTCATCATTTTTGACTTTAACTTCTTTTCGCGATTCCGGGAGCATACGAACTCCGTTTTGCGCACGGTTTTCGCCCACGTTCATCATTTTTCACATACTATCAATCTCTAATAACCAAAGTTGCTAAATCCTCATGGATTTCAAGCACGACCAAATTTGCTCACGTCATAGATGCCGAATTTTTCGTACGCAATCGTCACGGTTTCGACAGTAACCGAAATCTCGTACGTTTATTATTAAATCACTAAAATTTTGGTTGTTACAAATCTACCCTCCTTACAATAGGTTTTGTCCTCGAAACCTGTTACATTTCAAACAAATGTGGGTAGAGTCGTTTTATTTCGTCTTCAGTCTCCCATGTCGCCTTAGATCCTTTTCGGTGTTTCCATTGAACCTTAACTTGCCTAATCACTTTGTTACGTAACTGTTTCTCTTTCGTATCAACAATTGCAACTGGTTCTTCTATGTAATTCAACCTTTCATCAACTTCAATATCATTTAAAGGCACATATGCTACATCATCCGCTAGACATTTTCTCAGATGTGAAACGTGAAATGTCGGATGAATTCCACTCAGTTCATCTGGCAGATCTAATCGGTAAGCTACCTTACCAACCCGTGCCATTATTCGAAAAGGTCCAATAAATCTTGGACTTAGTTTTCCTCTTTTCCTGAATCGAATAACTCCCTTCCATGGTGAAACTTTTAACAGTACTTGATCACCTACTTCAAACTCTATTGGTCTCCGTCTTTTATCGGCATAGGACTTTTGTCGATCTTGTGCAGCTTTCATTCGCGCTTTAACTAGTTGAAGCTTTTCTGTCAAATCTAACACTGCAGCTTTACTTCCCACTTCTTTCTGTCCTACACCTCCCCAACATACCGGTGTCCTACAACGTCGTCCGTACAATGCCTCATATGGTGGCATTCCAATACTAGCATGGTAGCTATTGTTGTACGAGAATTCCACCAATGGTAAATGATCATCCCAACTACCACCAAAATCAATAATACAAACTCTGAGCATATCTTCTAAGGTTTGGATAGTCCTTTCAGACTGTCCATCGGTCTGAGGATGATACGCAGTGCTAATATTGAGTCTTGTACCCATTGATTCATGAAACTGTTTCCAGAATCTTGAAACGAACCGCGTGTCACGATCTGACACTATAGAAACTGGAACTCCATGTCTTGTAATTATTTCTTTCACAAATAGTTCAGACAGTTTCTCCGACGTATAAGTCTCCCGTATAGGCAAGAAATGAGCACTTTTCGATAACCGGTCTACAATCACCCAAATAGCATCATGACGTTTCGCCGTAAGAGGCAACTTAGTTATAAAATCCATGGTGATGTGTTCCCATTTCCATTCCGGGACTTCTAAAGGTTGCACATAACCATAAGGTTTCTGATGTTCAGCTTTTACTTGTGCACATGCCAAACATTTATTTACGTACTGCATTACATTGAATTTCATACCTGGCCACCAATAATATTTTCAAAGGTCTTGATACATTTTTGTTGCACCAGGATGAATAGAGTAACGTGATTACATAAAACATGGCACACATATTATACAAACGCTAAACATAGCCCACACTTTATGGTTTTATACATAGCCAGTTTATACCAGATTATGCCAGGGTAGTCTTCAGGGTATGCATCGTGCCTTACTGGTATCCTTTCTCAATACTCTCAACCTGATAAGCATGCTAAAACAAGTCAGCTTTCGCTGGTGAGTTCTAAGTTAACTTTTCTTAAAAATAAAATCTTTAGAGTGCATAAAGCATCAGCATTCACTGTTGACCGAAGTCAACAGTCTCAATCCTGCGGAACATATAACATTTCATATACATAGCATACATGACCTCATAAAGTCAATAACACAGTGCATAAACGTAGCCTGTTCTGTTGACCGAGGTCAACATGCTTGCACAAGACTTCTTAACTACCAACCCGGAGTTGATAACTTATACATGCATAAGATTTCCTTAACTGACGACACACAGTCGGCAGGCCTGTTCTTGCACAGGACTTATGCCTGTTCTTGCACAGGACTTATGCCTGTTCTTGCACAGGACTTCTTAAACCATCAACCGAAATTGACGGCTCATACCGGTATAAGACTTCTTAACATACATCATTCACACATAACATGGTCTAAAGCATTCAAACCATCATATCATACACAGTCCTTCGCACCGCAATGCTCAGGTATTGCCCAACCGCAGCCGGGACTTCAATATCACCTTTCCTTCTCTTAAAAGTTATTTCCTTCTCAACCTCGGTTGAGAATTCAAACATTTGTGACGTCTCCTCAGAGACTCTAAAAAAAAATCATTTACTTCTCAACTACAGTTGAGACTTAAAATATTCTTTACATTTTAAAATATTCCTTACTTGAAAACATTCTTTTCTTGAAAACATTCCTTACCTGATCATAATCAGGTTAAGATCACTTTCATACAATCACTTTACAACATGCATATCAGCCCTAAAACGTTAAAACAGTAAAAGAGGGCTCATAGAACTCACTTGATGTCTTACTGTAGCAAGATCCCTTGTAACTGGTACTACAGTATAACTCTGCATTGGTTTGCGTTTAATCAGCTATCTATACTTTAACTTACAGATTAAATCTTTCTGAACGTTCAACGTCAAAGACATTGCCTTGATAGTCATCAAACCCATATTAGGTTGATAACACACTTGATTATCTAGAGTAAATCTTAGATTAATCAAATAGTTAATGTTGTTGATTGAACTGCTAAAACAGGTCCCTAGACCGATTAATGGCTTAGAAATGACCAATCCTTGTTTTTGATTACCCAGATACCATGAAATATCACAACATAGCATTAGAATAGGTTTAACAACCATATTTAACATACTAATCTGCCTGTTATCATAAATACCAGATAATCATTCCAATGAGTATGTTAATGGTTGTGATTAGTTTGAAACACTTGGATTTCTCTTTGCATGTCAAGGATTAATCAAACTAATCATCTACCTTGTCATAATCAAATGGTTTAAACCATTATAACCATTGTTATGATTCCATAAAAACCGGGCATTACAACAGCTCAAAACAAGGATTTACCCGTTAACAATTCGAGTTTGTCATTTATAATCAATCCTAGCCATCATCTAGGCAATAATCAACAACCCTAACTCTATCATCACGTTCAGAAACAAGATTTAATCAATCATAATCAATCTAGAAGATTAGAATGAACCGTTACCTTTCCAAACGAAGTTTTGTGCGTAACAAGACGATCAGGACTTGTATTAACGATCCTTAGTGCGATCCACGCAATTAAGAGGCTTCAAAATTGGAGTTCTTATGGATTGGAAGGTGATTTTTGTGTGTGGGAAGCTGATTATCGAAGATAAGATCAAAAAAATGAGATTTCATGATGAAACTTGACTTTTTAAGCAATTTTCGCGATCTGATGACCTCAGGCGCATCGCCCCACTCGGGACGCCGAGTTGGGGCGTACCGCGCGGGTCCATGGCGGCCAGATTTTTGTCTTATCTTCGTTTCGTGATTCCGGGAGCATACGAACTCCGTTTTGCGCACGGTTTTCGCCTACGTTCACGATTTTTCGAGCTCTTTCCAATGGTTATAATCTCAAGACCTAAAGAATTCAAAGTATTTGACCTCTAATCTATTGCTATATTCGATTCAGTGTATCTTGAAATCGGAGCCTCGTTTCACGATTTCGCTTACACTCATTCTCTTCATTTTCTAGTTGTGATTCTAAACTGAGAATTTTGAGTTGTCACACATATCATCGTGGATTTCAAGCACGTTCAAATGTGCTAAATTTTTCGGCTGTTACAAATCTACCCTCCTTACAATTGGTTTCGTCCTCGAAACCTGTTACGTTTCAAACAAATGTGGGTAGAGTCGTTTCATCTCGTCTTCAGTCTCCCAGGTAGCCTCTGATCCTTTTCGGTGTTTCCATTGAACCTTAACTAGTCTAATCATCTTGTTACGTAATTGTTTTTCTTTCGTGTCAACGATTGCAACTGGTTCTTCTATGTAGTTCAAGCTTTCATCAACTTCAATATCATTTAAAGGCACATATGCTACATCATCTGCTAGGCATTTTCTCAGATGTGAAACATGAAATGTTGGATGAATTCCACTCAGTTCATCTGGTAGATCTAACCGGTAGGCTACCTTACCGACACGTGCCATTATTCGAAAAGGCCCAATGAATCTCGGACTCAACTTTCCTCTTTTCCTAAATCGAATAACTCCTTTCCATGGTGAAACTTTTAACAGTACTTGATCACCTACTTCAAACTCTATTGGTCTCCGTCTCTTATCGGCATAAGACTTTTGTCGATCCTGTGCAGCTTTCATTCGTGCTTTAACTAATTGAAGCTTTTCAGTTAATTCAATTACTGCAGCTTTGCTCCCCACTTCTTTTTGTCCTACTCCTCCCCAACATACAGGTGTTCTACAGCGTCGTCCGTACAACGCCTCGTATGGTGGCATTCCAATACTAGCATGGTAGCTGTTGTTGTACGAAAATTCCACTAGTGGTAAATGATCATCCCAACTACCACCAAAATCAATAATACAGGCTCTGAGCATATCCTCTAAAGTTTGGATAGTCCTTTCAGACTGTCCGTCGGTCTGAGGATGATACGCAGTGCTGATATTGAGTCTTGTGCCCATCAATTCATGAAACTGTTTCCAGAATCTTGAAACAAATCGTGTGTCACGATCGGACACTATAGAAACTGGAACTCCATGTCTTGTAATTATTTCTTTCACGAATAATTCAGACAGTTTCTCCGACGTATAAGTCTCACGTATAGGCAAGAAATGAGCACTTTTCGTTAACCGGTCTACAATCACCCAAATAGTATCATGACGTTTCGCCGTGATAGGCAACTTGGTAATAAAATCCATGGTGATATGTTCCCACTTCCATTCTGGAACTTCTAGAGGTTGCACATAACCATAAGGTTTCTGATGTTCGGCTTTTACTTGCGCACATGTCAAACATTTATTTACGTACTGCATCACATTAAACTTCATTCCTGGCCACCAATAATCCTTTCGGAGGTCTTGGTACATTTTTGTTGCACCAGGATGAATAGAGTAACGTGACTTATGTGCTTCATCTAGAATCCTTGACCTGATGTCTCCATTTCGTGGAACCCACATTCGACCAAATCGAATCTTAATACCAAATTCATTTTCTTCTAGATTCTTAACTTGACCAAAGATTCTTTCAAATCCCACATTTTCTTCCTTTAATCCTTCCTTCTGTGCATCCTTGAGTTCATTCAGAAAATCTGGTGTTATCACCAAACTGTAAGACTTAACCCGTATAGCAGGGTGTTCCGTCTTGCGACTTAGAGCATCAGCCACAACATTGTCCTTGCCCGGGTGATACAAAATCTCACAGTCATAATCTTTGAGCAGTTCAAGCCATCTTCGTTGTCTCATATTCAAGTCCTTCTGTTCAAAGAAGTATTTTAAACTTTTGTGATCTGTGTAAATTGTACATTTCACTCCATATAGATAATGCCTCCAAATTTTTAAAGCAAATACCACAGCAGCCAATTCCAAATCATGAGTTGGATAATTAGTCTCGTGGTTTTTCAATTGTCTTGAGGCATATGCTATTACCTTCCCCCTTTGCATAAGTACACAACCCAAACCCAAATAAGACGCATCTGAGTATACAACCATGTCTTCATTACCATCCGGTAATGTTAAAATAGGGGCTTCGGTTAACCTCTTCTTTAATTCTTCAAAAGCTTGGACCTGAGTTGGACCCCAATCATACCTTACTTCTTTCCTCGTCAATTTTGTCAACGGTGTAGCAATCCTAGAGAAATCCTGAATAAATCTTCTGTAATAACCTGCTAAACCGAGAAAGCTACGTACTTCCGTTGGTGTTTTCAGAGGATTCCATTTCATTACTGCTTCTATTTTAGCTGGGTCCACCATTATACCTTCTGGACTAATAACATGACCTAGGAACTGCACTTCCCGTAACCAAAAGGCACATTTGGAGAACTTGGCATACAACTTTTCTCTTTTTAGCATTTCAAGTACTTCTCGAAGATGACACGCATGATCACCTTCACTCTTTGAGTATATTAAGATGTCGTCAATGAACACAATCACTGATCGGTCTAGCATGGGTCTGCACACCCGATTCATCAAATCCATAAACGATGCAGGAGCGTTAGTTAACCCAAAAGACATTACAAGAAACTCATAATGTCCATAACGTGTGCGAAACGCTGTCTTCGGGATGTCTTGTTCTCTTACCTTTAGTTGATGATACCCCGATCTAAGATTGATTTTAGAAAACCAACTTGCCCCTTGCAATTGGTCAAATAGATCATCAATTCTTGGTAACGGATACTTGTTCTTTATCGTGAGCTTGTTCAATTCCCTATAATCAATGCACATTCTCATGCTTCCGTCCTTTTTCTTGACAAACAACACTGGTGCACCCCAAGGTGACACACTTGGTCGTATAAAACCTTTGTCTAGAAGGTCTTGTAGTTGGGTCATCAATTCTTTCATCTATGTTGGAGCCAGACAGTACGGTGCCTTGGCGACAGGTTGAGCTCCTGGTACAACATCAATTTGGAATTCAATTTCCCGATCAGATGGAAGTCCTGGCAAATCCTCAGGAAATACATCAGGAAAGTTACACACCATGGGTACATCTTCCAATTCTTTTACCTTAGATTCTTTATCGATAACATAGGCCAGATAAGCCCCACACCCTTGCCTCATCAATTCACTTGCCTTAATAATTGAAATGACTTTAGGCACGTTGAACACTTTATCCCCGTAAACCGTTACTGAACTCCCATTAATAGCCGTTAATAAAATCATATTTCGTCGACAAACAATGTTAGCCTCATATTTGGCCAACCAATCCATGCCCAAAACTACATCAAAACCTCCTAACGTAATCAGAAACAACTTAACAGGGAATCTATGACCTTCTATATCAATGTAACAATCATCCTCAATGGCTTCCGTTACTCTAGTCGATTTACCAAGAGCAGTTTCTATGTTAAAAACATGTTCTATCTTTTTAACATTTGCACACAGTTTATCACAAAAAGCGATAGCCACAAAGCTCATACTTGCACCAGAATCAAATAGAACTGAAGCAGGGATATCATTAATCAAGAATGTACCTGTCACCACATCAGGGTCTTTGGCTGCCTGATCTTTAGTCATAGTAAAGGCACGAGCTTTTGCCTTTTGCTTCGCCCCTCCCTGGCTACTTTCAGGTTTGGTAGATTCAGTAGTTATTGCCTTCAGTTTAAAGAAATTCTTGCTCACGTGACCGAATTCACCATAATTGTAACACTTTGGCCTACTCGGGCAATCATATGAGAAATGTCCAGTCTTTCCACAACGGTAGCACAAAGTAGTCCCCGTACGACATTCTCCTCCATGTTTCCTTCCACATTTTGGGCATGTTTCAAATTCTTCCGTTTTAAGCCTTTTCATAGGAGGTCCTGATTTGTCATTTCTGTGTCTTTTAAATTTAGGTGCCCACTTTTGCTTCGGTTCCTCCTTTGTTGGTTCAGCTTCAACAACATCATCCCAGACAATTCTGCTAATCTCTACGGCTGATTCAGAAGTTCTGGGAGCATGCGCTTTCACATGTGTTCGGACTTTAGGTGGTAGCCCTTCCACATACAACTTCAGTCTGCTTTCCTCCGTGCTTACCAAATGAGGAACCAGTCTTGACATTTCATTAAATTTTGACGTATACTGCCGATGATTCATACGTCCAGCTTTCATTGTCAGAAATTCTCGCTCAACTTTATCAATTTCATTCTTTGGGCAAAAGTGTTTCATAACTAATTCCTTCAATTCCCCCCATTTCAAGCCCTCCACATCCGTAGTGGTCTTCGACTGCTTGACGGTGTTCCACCAATGTAACGCTTCTTCAGTAAATGAATGAGCTGCAAATTTCACAGCTTGATCTTCCCGGCATTCACTAATAGCGATAACCGCCTCCATCGCTGAAACCCAGTGGCAGGTGGCCACGGCATCCTTCTTACCATCAAAGGAAGGTGGACTGCATCCTTTGAAGGCCTTGTAATCACAACCCTTCCGTTTTTCTGACATCGAATCACCGTTCTTAGTCCCGGTGATCACAACTTCATCCTCTTTGGTACTTTCCTTAGTTCCTTCAGACTTGTCCTTCAAAGTATCATTCAATATTTTTGTAATCAAAGCTGGTAGCTTATCATCCAAAACCTTAGAGACCTCATCAACAATGGCTTTCACCACGATAGGCTCTAGTGTAAACTCGATTTCATCTTTCGGTTGCTCGTTGTGCTCGTAGTCGTCTTCATTGACGTTTTCTTCATTCTCGATACTTGGTTCTTCAGGTTCCTGTGGCTGCTTACGTGGTCTACCCCTTTGTCCAGCCATCTAACTACCTACAGGATGCAACAATTGATGAGTCAGTACAGGATCAGTTTAGCACGAAATAAGCTTTGTAAACCGTTAATGACATTGATCAGGTGTTATTAACCATTTACCCAACTCATATGCTCTAAAAGTTTCCCATCCCGTCACCCCAACGTGCATGACTCTAACTACCTTTCTAACCTTACACCTACGTCTTAACTCATACATAACATTCAGCTCATGGCATCAAACTACCCTTGACTGGCATTCTTATCATCCTGTCCCATTTTCAGTTTAAGTCCAGTCATTAGGGATGACCGGATCTCTCAAACTATGGCTCTGATACCAACTTGTGAGGCCTCGAATCCCGGGAGTTCCCTCGGTTGGTAATCATCAAACTCATAGTCATTAAACCAAATTTACATTACTATGGCAGCAGAATTTCAGGTGATTACATAAAACATGGCACACATATTATACAAACGCTAAACATAGCCCACACTTTATGGTTTTATACATAGCCAATTTATGCCAGATTATGCCAGGGTAATCTTCAGGGTATGCATCGTGCCTTACTGGTATCCTTTCTCAATACTCTCAACCTGATAAGCATGCTAAAACAAGTCAGCTTTCGCTGGTGAGTTCTAAGTTAACTTTTCTTAAAAATAAAATCTTTAGAGTGCATAAAGCATCAGCATTCATTGTTGACTGAAGTCAACAGTCTCAATCCTGCGGAACATATAACATTTCATATACATAGCATACATGACCTCATAAAATCAATAACACAGTGCATAAACGTAGCCTGTTCTGTTGACCGAGGTCAACATGCTTGCACAAGACTTCTTAACTACCAACCCGGAGTTGATAACTTATACATGCATAAGATTTCCTTAACTGACGACACACAGTCGGCAGGCCTGTTCTTGCACAGGACTTATGCCTGTTCTTGCACAGGACTTATGCCTGTTCTTGCACAGGACTTCTTAAACCATCAACCGAAATTGACGGCTCATACCGGTATAAGACTTCTTAACATACATCATTCACACATAACATGGTCTAAAGCATTCAAACCATCATATCATACACAGTCCTTCGCACCGCAATGCTCAGGTATTGCCCAACCGCAGCCGGGACTTCAATATCACCTTTCCTTCTCTTAAAAGTTATTTCCTTCTCAACCTCGGTTGAGAATTCAAACATTTGTGACGTCTCCTCAGAGACTCTAAAAAAAAATCATTTACTTCTCAACTACAGTTGAGACTTAAAATATTCTTTACATTTTAAAATATTCCTTACTTGAAAACATTCTTTTCTTGAAAAAATTCCTTACCTGATCATAATCAGGTTAAGATCACTTTCATACAATCACTTTACAACATGCATATCAGCCCTAAAACGTTAAAACAGTAAAAGAGGGCTCATAGAACTCACTTGATGTCTTACTGTAGCAAGATCCCTTGTAACTGGTACTACAGTATAACTCTGCATTGGTTTGCGTTTAATCAGCTATCTATACTTTAACTTACAGATTAAATCTTTCTGAACGTTCAACGTCAAAGACATTGCCTTGATAGTCATCAAACCCATATTAGGTTGATAACACACTTGATTATCTAGAGTAAATCTTAGATTAATCAAATAGTTAATGTTGTTGATTGAACTGCTAAAACAGGTCCCTAGACCGATTAATGGCTTAGAAATGACCAATCCTTGTTTTTGATTACCCAGATACCATGAAATATCACAACATAGCATTAGAATAGGTTTAACAACCATATTTAACATACTAATCTGCCTGTTATCATAAATACCAGATAATCATTCCAATGAGTATGTTAATGGTTGTGATTAGTTTGAAACACTTGGATTTCTCTTTGCATGTCAAGGATTAATCAAACTAATCATCTACCTTGTCATAATCAAATGGTTTAAACCATTATAACCATTGTTATGATTCCATAAAAACCGGGCATTACAACAGCTCAAAACAAGGATTTACCCGTTAACAATTCGAGTTTGTCATTTATAATCAATCCTAGCCATCATCTAGGCAATAATCAACAACCCTAACTCTATCATCACGTTCAGAAACAAGATTTAATCAATCATAATCAATCTAGAAGATTAGAATGAACCGTTACCTTTCCAAACGAAGTTTTGTGCGTAACAAGACGATCAGGACTTGTATTAACGATCCTTAGTGCGATCCACGCAATTAAGAGGCTTCAAAATTGGAGTTCTTATGGATTGGAAGGTGATTTTTGTGTGTGGGAAGCTGATTATCGAAGATAAGATCAAAAAAAAATGAGATTTCATGATGAAACTTGACTTTTTAAGCAATTTTCGCGATCTGATGACCTCAGGCGCATCGCCCCACTCGGGACGCCGAGTTGGGGCGTACCGCGCGGGTCCATGGCGGCCAGATTTTTGTCTTATCTTCGTTTCGCGATTCCGGGAGCATACGAACTCCGTTTTGCGCACGGTTTTCGCCTACGTTCACGATTTTTCGAGCTCTTTCCAATGGTTATAATCTCAAGACCTAAAGAATTCAAAGTATTTGACCTCTAATCTATTGCTATATTCGATTCAGTGTATCTTGAAATCGGAGCCTCGTTTCACGATTTCGCTTACACTCATTCTCTTCATTTTTGAGTTGTGATTCTAAACTGAGAATTTTGAGTTTTCACACATATCATCGTGGATTTCAAGCACGTTCAAATGTGCTAAATTTTTCGGCTGTTACAATTAGCTTCATGGGTTTTCAATTGTCTTGAGGCATATGCTATTACCTTTCCCCTTTGCATAAGTACACAACCCAAACCCAGATAAGACGCATCTGAGTACACAACCATGTCTTCATTACCATCCGGCAGTGTTAAAATAGGAGCTTCAGTTAATCTCTTTTTCAATTCCTCAAAAGCTTGGACCTGAGTTGGACCCCAATCATATTTTGTTTCTTTCCTAGTCAATTTCGTCAGTGGTGTAGCAATCCTGGAGAAATCCTGGATGAATCTTCTGTAATAACCTGCTAATCCAAGAAAGCTACGAACTTCCGTTGGTGTTTTCGGAGGATTCCATTTCATTACTGCTTCTACTTTAGCTGGGTCCACCATTATGCCTTCTGGACTAATAACATGACCTAAAAATTGTACTTCCCGTAGCCAAAAGGCACATTTAGAGAACTTAGCATAAAGCTTTTCTCTTCTTAGTATTTCAAGAACTTCCCGGATATGACACGCATGATCACCTTCACTCCTTGAGTATATTAATATATCGTCAATAAACACAATCACAGATCGGTCTAACATAGGTCTGCACACCCGATTCATCAAATCCATAAACGGTTATTATATATTTCATTTGAAAAAACATAATTTACGTAGCAAAATCAAATATCTTATCACGAACTCTATAGAAATTTCTCATAAAAACATAGATCATATAAATATGTTACGAAAATAATTTAAAAAAGTTACTCACAAAATCCTTCTCACAGGCAATCAATTGATTGAATTAAAAAAAAACGTAAATCTCTATGCAAACATCAATTTTTTATGAGAACAAATAAATCACCGTTGCCTTCGAACACCACTGAAACTCTAGAAAGAACCACGTTTTTTTATGATATATATATATAATATTAGCTATTCATTATAATATATATTCTTACTATTACAATATAATATATATGTATTCACTATAACAATATAATATATATTTATTTGCTCTTCATTTGTTTGCCTTTTAATATATATATATATATATATATATATATATATATATATATATTAATAGTCTAATATTACTTTATACTTTATTATGAGTTCGTTTGCATCCCTTCTTGTTTTAAAAACTCATTTTAACGTGATCACCTTTTGGCGCACCTGTAATTCAAATAATTCTCAAGTTTCCGTTTTTTCTATAAAGATCATCAATATGGCAATTTTTCTAGTTTTCACTATGCTTTTCTTCCTCAAAATTAAAAGTTAGAGTCTAAAACTTGTGTCCTATCTATCTTTAACTAGTAATAACTAAGGTATGGTCTCCACGTACATGAGTTAACGGCGTAAGAAAATTGAAAACTATTGATCAAACACATATACTCAAACATAAACAAGTCGGTTAAATCAACCAAACCAATATTGTATTCGAGTGGTCAAGATGAAAATAATCCAAAATCTATGTTAAAAAATCAATCAAAGTTTCACTAACCTATGTGCCCGGAAGCAATCACATATGAATTAGCCACTCATCACGTATCTTGATTCGAATCGCAATTGCATAGCAATTATATGAATTGGGTGCCTTGGAGCCTCCAAATCTTCCCATTTTTTGCTCAGAAAAACGTCCAAAATTGAATGAATTCGAAGCTCCGAGATCTAGATTTAAATACGGTTAAGATAAGCCAAAATTCAAATTGTATCCGTCGTTGACGTATAATATGTCCAAAAGTGATATGAACCACATATTAATTTTTAAGATTACAAGTAAAGAGCCCAAATAAGATTTAAAAGTTTTTATTTTAAAATCAAATTTTTACAGGATAAAATTCATATATGTATAGGGAATGAAAGTATTCATAATCCATGGAAAAATGAACTAACTTATTAACTATCATCCGATAGTTATCAAAAAGTCAAGTAAATATGATCGTATCACGCGTCATTATTCCTTTTTTAATATGGTAGGGCATTTAAGACATTTTGTATCATTCAATTAAAGGGCTAGATTTTACATGGTGATGACGAGTGTCATCATATATTATATTTTAATAAATCCAACTTTTTAATATAAAGTTTACTCCATCTTTTTTTAAACATTTATAACTTTTTATGCTATATTATTTTTTTTATAAAAATTACACCATTATACTCATCTTATTTATCTTTCATTTTGTTATAGTCTCGACTAGTTTTGTAAAAAAGATTATGCTCATAATTATATCAATGTAACGAGTATAAAATTAACACATTTTTGTTTTTTTTGACAACGATAAATTGCACCACTGTAAATTACATCATTGTATATTACATTACTTTAATTTACCATTGTTAGAAAAAAAATTAAAATAATCTGTTATGTTTATGTTCTTTACATCGATATAAAATGGGATCTCTGAAAAAAATTAAAAAAGCTTTATAAAGTATAACTGAGTAAAATACAAAAATATAATCACTATTATAAATAATGGGGTACATCACTGAAAATTATATCGCTGAAAATTATATAATTGTAATTTATTGTTGTTAGACAAAAAATAAAAGTAATGTGTTATGTTTATGATAGTTATATTGTTGTAAATACAGGGCATTTGGAAAAAAATTAAAAACTAGTCAAAAATATAACAAGTGTACAGAAAAAATAAAACGAATGTAGTAGTGCAAATTACATCATTGTTAATCATATCACTGTAATTTACTGTTGTTTGAAAAGAATTCAAATTAATGTGTTATTATATTTATACTCGTTACATTGATGTAAATACGAACATAAAAAATTTGACAAAACTAGTCAAGAATATAATGAAATTAAAGAGAGACAAGTATAATAGTAGGATATTTATAAAAAATAATATAATTAAAAAGTTATAAATGTTTAAAAAAATGGGTAAATTTTATATAAAAAATTTGTTTAATTAAAATATATCATAATATGACACTTGTCACCACCATATAAATCTAGCTTTTTGAATGATAAAAAAATATCTTAAATGTCCTCTCATACCAAAAAAAATGAACAATGACATGTGACACGATCCTATGCGCTTACATTTTAGACTAACTATTGGATAATACTTAATGAGTTAGTTTATTTTCCATGGGTTATGAATACTTTCATCTCGTATGTGTGTGTGGACAAGAGATCAAATGTTAATCATGTGCTAATTGTTTAACTATTTTTTGACAATAAGAATCTGCCACGTCACCACATTATTTTCTTACCTAAAAGAGTAATATTGACTATTTACTCAAACATTAAATGCATGAGCAAGGAAGTAGTATGTTTGTTCTTACGTGCACCATTTCTAACTTTCAAGGCATCCCATACTTAATCTTTAGATTTTTTATATCTTCATCTTTAATCTTTTGATTTTTTTATATACTCTGCAGCTTCTTGATTTTTCCGAGTTTCTACGATGGTTGATTCACTAAATATACTTGATAATTATTAGATATTTTAGTGTAATAGGGATTATTTTTATCGATCAATACGAACTATGAAATTCATTAAATAAGTTGGGTGTGGAGTGCACGCTTGTTTAATGATTTATAATTCAAGCGGTTCCCCCTTGGCGGGGGTCCGAGAGTAGCGCCCCCAGTTAGCGGGGTCCAAGGGCTTGAGCCCCTTGCTGGAGTCGAATTTGGATTGAAAAATCAATAGAAAAATTGATTTTACGAATTTGGATATAAAATTTGTAATAAAAGTTTAGTGGCTATTTTGTGAAATTGAAAAACTTGAAAACTGCTTGAAAGCAGTTTCCAAAACCAGCAAACAAAAGATTGATCGATGATTTCATTATGCTCTCTGGTTCATTCTTGAATTCACAACAAATTCTCATACGCGATCTTGAATCAAAATTGAATTTTATCCGATCAAACATTTGAGTGAACCGCAAATAGTTTGATCTGAAAGTGCGATCCACGACTTTCAATTTCATCCGGGTGTTCGTGTTCTGGAATTTCTCTACAATAATGATGACATCCTGTACGGAGTAGATCTTTCCCAGTAGCCTGAACTTTCCCGGCCGAGCCCGAACCGCAAATAGTTTGATCTGAAAGTGCGATCCACGACTTTCAATTTCATCCGGGTGTTCGTGTTCTGGAATTTCTCTACAATAATGATGACATCCTGTACGGAGTAGATCTTTCCCAGTAGCCTGAACTTTCCCGGCCGAGCCCCAATCGGCCAAGCTCCAATAGGCAATAGAAATCACGACTCACCATGATCCTTCCTTCCATCTACGATGCAGTTGGTGGCGTCGTATATATAAGGGTTGTCGGTCGATCCCAGTGGGTTTTGCTTTTCCAAGAGCCACGATGAGGGTTTTCTTGGTAAGGTTGTCAACCATTTTCGGTGGGTTTGGGTCCACCAATAGACACGACGACAAGAATAGCAGCGACGGAGTCTCGTTCTGAAGACTGTCCTACCCTGGTTTCTCCGACTGGAGGTAAGTTGTCATAGTTTGAGTTCCTTCTCTTGTTTTCACGTAGTTGATCGGACAATCTACAGGTAGAAACAATCGAGGTACGCGGGCTGATCAGACAGTGTTGAGCTTAAGACCCGGTGGCGGAAATATAGGAAGAATTTTCGGTCCTTGTTTTGATACGTTGGCTTTCGGTTCATCTGATCTTCTAGCCCTCCGTCCTCTTGCCGAAGCGGGGGTCGGTGCTTCTTCTTTTACCCTCCTTTAAGGTTGTTAATTTTGTTCAACCCTAATTGGATCAGGGTATTGTGTTTTGTTTTAAACCTCATATGATATGTTTTTGGCTGAATTTTATCTTATTTAATTGATAATAGTGTTTTTTTTTCATAATCTCGGCACACGTTTTTTTCTGTTGTTGATTCATTGGTTTGTTTTTTATTGATTTTTGAGATCAGTTTGTGGCAAAAGGGATGTGATTGTTAATGATCACCACTTTAAACCGCATAGTGTTATTAAGCCTTTGCATGTTAACATGGATTGTTAGTAGATTATGATCGAATATATGCATGCTACTTAGAATTAGTAACCTCTGTACACTTTTAATTAAAAATTATACTATATTTTGGGATGGTTAGCTAATTGCAAAAGTTATTTTTAGATATTTTCTTGATTTGTCACTGCTATGGGACCCTAGGTTTTGAAAAAAAATGTAATTTGAAATAAGTTATACTTAGATTTTTTTCTTGATGTTAAAATGAGTCCATCAAGGTTCCCGATCCGGAAACAAGTTTGTTTATATCAACTTACAACAATTTACATCAACTTACAGCAAATTACATCAACTTACATCAACTTAACAGAGTCACTTACGTCAACTTACAACAAAGTACAACGACTTACGTCAACTTACAACAAAGTACAACGACAATCACTTACATCAATTTGCATCAACTTACAGTATTGTAACACTAGTTCTTTTGGACATAAACTTTGTTTATTATACCAAATTATGTAATCTATTATTTCATTTATGTAATCTATTATTTCACTTAAAGACATGTAAATTTTATAAGCCTTTATTTTATTATGTTTTAAATTTAACAATATAATATATTTGTGGCTATAATTTATTTATTTTTAAATGCATCATCTAATATAATGTGGTTTATGTTTTGTTATAGTGTGTGAGAGGCCCCGAACCCCTCAGTTGGCAAACATCAAACCCAAACTCTTTAGATCATATTTACATTATCATAGCAGCGGAATTTAAGGCGATTACATAAAGTATCATACAAACCTAAACAAACATTAGTACAAAGCTCATATCTTTATTAGGTTTATAACATAGCCAGTCTATGCCAGGGTAGTCTTCAATGTATGCCATGAGCCCTACTGTCATTCTTCCTCAATATCATTCAACCTGACATGCATGCTAAAACAAGTCAGCTTACGCTGGTGAGTTCTAAGTTAACTTTTCATAAAAGTTAAATCTTTAATATACATAAAACATTAGCCTTCACTGCCGACCGAAGTCAACAGTCTCAATCATACTAAACATAAAACATTTCATATACATAACATACATGACATCATAACATCAATCATACAGTGCATAAATGTAGCCTGTCTTGTTGACCGAAGTCAACATGTTATGCATGCATAAGATTTCCTCAACTGGCGACACACAGTCGGCATGCCTGTTCTTTCACAGGACTTATGCCTGTTCTTTCACAGGACTTCTTGACATACATCATTCATACATAACATGGTTTAAATCATTTAAACCATCATAATCATAAACCATTATAATCATAAATCATTATTCGCACCGCAGTGCTCAACATTTGCCCAACCGCAGCCGGGACTTCAAAATCACATTTCCTAATTGACCTCGGCCGATACTTTTAAAATCATTCATTTCTCAACCGTTGTTGAGTCTTTAAAACATCCTTGACATTTCAGCTGAGGTTCTTAAAATCATTTACTTCTCAACCGTAGTTGAGACTTAAAGCATTATTTATTTTAAAACATTCTCTTATCTGACCGTAGCCAGATAAAGCAATCATTTACCTAAAATAACTTTATAACATGCATATCAGCCCTAAAACGTTAAAATAGTAAAAGAGGGCTCTTAGAACTCACCTGATGTCTTACTGTAGCAAGATCACTCACAAACTGGTACTAATGGTGAATTTCTGCATTCGTTTATACTTAATAAGTCATTTATGTTTTAACCTACTGATTAGATCTTTCTGAACGTTCAATGTCAAAGACATTGTCTTGAAAGTCATCAAATAGTTAATGTTGTTGATTATAATGCTAAAACAGTTCCTGAACAGATTAATGGCTTAGAAATGATAAATCCTTATCATTGATTACCCAGATATCATGAAATATCACAATGTAGTCTTAGAATAGATTTAATAACCATGTTTAACATACTAATCTGACAGTTATCACAAACATCAGATAATCGTTCCAACGAGTATGTTAATGATTGTGATTAGTTTGAAACACTTAGATTTAACCTTTGTATTTCAAAGATTAACCAAGCTAATCACCTAGATTGTCATAATCAAATGGATTAAACCATTATAATCATAGTTGTGATTTCATGCAAACCGGGCATCACAACGGATCAAAACATTGATTTAGCCGTTAAACTTCGTGTTCTTCATTTATAATCAATCCTAGCCATCATCTAGGCAATAATCAACAATCCTAACTATCTTATTACGTTCAAAATCAAGATCTAATCAATCAAAATCAAACTAGAAGGTTAAAACGAACCGTTACCTGATCTGACGAATTTCTGCGGTTAAAACAGTGATCAGGACTTGTATATATGATCCCTGGGATGATCTGAATGTTTAAGGGGCTTTGATTTGAAGATTAGAGGTGTTAGATGAAGAAAATATCGTCTGGAAGTCGCTTGGGGTCGAAGCTAATGAAAAAAATGCGTTCTGGGCGATTCTGATCGTTTAAACACATCTTTTGCCGACATATGCTCCGGGGCGCATCGCCCCAGCTGGAGGTCTGGGCTGGGGCGTACTGCCCCACGTCATCAGCGTCATCATTTTTGACTTTAACTTCTTTTCGCGATTCCGGGAGCATACGAACTCCGTTTTGCGCACGGTTTTCGCCCACGTTCATCATTTTTCACATACTATCAATCTCTAATAACCAAAGTTGCTAAATCCTCATGGATTTCAAGCACGACCAAATTTGCTCACGTCATAGATGCCGAATTTTTCGTACGCAATCGTCACGGTTTCGACAGTAACCGAAATCTCGTACGTTTATTATTAAATCACTAAAATTTTGGTTGTTACAAATCTACCCTCCTTACAATAGGTTTTGTCCTCGAAACCTGTTACATTTCAAACAAATGTGGGTAGAGTCGTTTTATTTCGTCTTCAGTCTCCCATGTCGCCTTAGATCCTTTTCGGTGTTTCCATTGAACCTTAACTTGCCTAATCACTTTGTTACGTAACTGTTTCTCTTTCGTATCAACAATTGCAACTGGTTCTTCTATGTAATTCAACCTTTCATCAACTTCAATATCATTTAAAGGCACATATGCTACATCATCCGCTAGACATTTTCTCAGATGTGAAACGTGAAATGTCGGATGAATTCCACTCAGTTCATCTGGCAGATCTAATCGGTAAGCTACCTTACCAACCCGTGCCATTATTCGAAAAGGTCCAATAAATCTTGGACTTAGTTTTCCTCTTTTCCTGAATCGAATAACTCCCTTCCATGGTGAAACTTTTAACAGTACTTGATCACCTACTTCAAACTCTATTGGTCTCCGTCTTTTATCGGCATAGGACTTTTGTCGATCTTGTGCAGCTTTCATTCGCGCTTTAACTAGTTGAAGCTTTTCTGTCAAATCTAACACTGCAGCTTTACTTCCCACTTCTTTCTGTCCTACACCTCCCCAACATACCGGTGTCCTACAACGTCGTCCGTACAATGCCTCATATGGTGGCATTCCAATACTAGCATGGTAGCTATTGTTGTACGAGAATTCCACCAATGGTAAATGATCATCCCAACTACCACCAAAATCAATAATACAAACTCTGAGCATATCTTCTAAGGTTTGGATAGTCCTTTCAGACTGTCCATCGGTCTGAGGATGATACGCAGTGCTAATATTGAGTCTTGTACCCATTGATTCATGAAACTGTTTCCAGAATCTTGAAACGAACCGCGTGTCACGATCTGACACTATAGAAACTGGAACTCCATGTCTTGTAATTATTTCTTTCACAAATAGTTCAGACAGTTTCTCCGACGTATAAGTCTCCCGTATAGGCAAGAAATGAGCACTTTTCGTTAACCGGTCTACAATCACCCAAATAGCATCATGACGTTTCGCCGTAAGAGGCAACTTAGTTATAAAATCCATGGTGATGTGTTCCCATTTCCATTCCGGGACTTCTAAAGGTTGCACATAACCATAAGGTTTCTGATGTTCAGCTTTTACTTGTGCACATGCCAAACATTTATTTACGTACTGCATTACATTGAATTTCATACCTGGCCACCAATAATATTTTCAAAGGTCTTGATACATTTTTGTTGCACCAGGATGAATAGAGTAACGTGATTACATAAAACATGGCACACATATTATACAAACGCTAAACATAGCCCACACTTTATGGTTTTATACATAGCCAGTTTATGCCAGATTATGCCAGGGTAGTCTTCAGGGTATGCATCGTGCCTTACTGGTATCCTTTCTCAATACTCTCAACCTGATAAGCATGCTAAAACAAGTCAGCTTTCGCTGGTGAGTTCTAAGTTAACTTTTCTTAAAAATAAAATCTTTAGAGTGCATAAAGCATCAGCATTCACTGTTGACCGAAGTCAACAGTCTCAATCCTGCGGAACATATAACATTTCATATACATAGCATACATGACCTCATAAAGTCAATAACACAGTGCATAAACGTAGCCTGTTCTGTTGACCGAGGTCAACATGCTTGCACAAGACTTCTTAACTACCAACCCGGAGTTGATAACTTATACATGCATAAGATTTCCTTAACTGACGACACACAGTCGGCAGGCCTGTTCTTGCACAGGACTTATGCCTGTTCTTGCACAGGACTTCTTAAACCATCAACCGAAATTGACGGCTCATACCGGTATAAGACTTCTTAACATACATCATTCACACATAACATGGTCTAAAGCATTCAAACCATCATATCATACACAGTCCTTCGCACCGCAATGCTCAGGTATTGCCCAACCGCAGCCGGGACTTCAATATCACCTTTCCTTCTCTTAAAAGTTATTTCCTTCTCAACCTCGGTTGAGAATTCAAACATTTGTGACGTCTCCTCAGAGACTCTAAAAAAAATCATTTACTTCTCAACTACAGTTGAGACTTAAAATATTCTTTACATTTTAAAATGTTCCTTACTTGAAAACATTCTTTTCTTGAAAACATTCCTTACCTGATCATAATCAGGTTAAGATCACTTTCATACAATCACTTTACAACATGCATATCAGCCCTAAAACGTTAAAACAGTAAAAGAGGGCTCATAGAACTCACTTGATGTCTTACTGTAGCAAGATCCCTTGTAACTGGTACTACAGTATAACTCTGCATTGGTTTGCGTTTAATCAGCTATCTATACTTTAACTTACAGATTAAATCTTTCTGAACGTTCAACGTCAAAGACATTGCCTTGATAGTCATCAAACCCATATTAGGTTGATAACACACTTGATTATCTAGAGTAAATCTTAGATTAATCAAATAGTTAATGTTGTTGATTGAACTGCTAAAACAGGTCCCTAGACCGATTAATGGCTTAGAAATGACCAATCCTTGTTTTTGATTACCCAGATACCATGAAATATCACAACATAGCATTAGAATAGGTTTAACAACCATATTTAACATACTAATCTGCCTGTTATCATAAATACCAGATAATCATTCCAATGAGTATGTTAATGGTTGTGATTAGTTTGAAACACTTGGATTTCTCTTTGCATGTCAAGGATTAATCAAACTAATCATCTACCTTGTCATAATCAAATGGTTTAAACCATTATAACCATTGTTATGATTCCATAAAAACCGGGCATTACAACAGCTCAAAACAAGGATTTACCCGTTAACAATTCGAGTTTGTCATTTATAATCAATCCTAGCCATCATCTAGGCAATAATCAACAACCCTAACTCTATCATCACGTTCAGAAACAAGATTTAATCAATCATAATCAATCTAGAAGATTAGAATGAACCGTTACCTTTCCAAACGAAGTTTTGTGCGTAACAAGACGATCAGGACTTGTATTAACGATCCTTAGTGCGATCCACGCAATTAAGAGGCTTCAAAATTGGAGTTCTTATGGATTGGAAGGTGATTTTTGTGTGTGGGAAGCTGATTATCGAAGATAAGATCAAAAAAAAATGAGATTTCATGATGAAACTTGACTTTTTAAGCAATTTTCGCGATCTGATGACCTCAGGCGCATCGCCCCACTCGGGACGCCGAGTTGGGGCGTACCGCGCGGGTCCATGGCGGCCAGATTTTTGTCTTATCTTCGTTTCGCGATTCCGGGAGCATACGAACTCCGTTTTGCGCACGGTTTTCGCCTACGTTCACGATTTTTCGAGCTCTTTCCAATGGTTATAATCTCAAGACCTAAAGAATTCAAAGTATTTGACCTCTAATCTATTGCTATATTCGATTCAGTGTATCTTGAAATCGGAGCCTCGTTTCACGATTTCGCTTACACTCATTCTCTTCATTTTCGAGTTGTGATTCTAAACTGAGAATTTTGAGTTGTCACACATATCATCGTGGATTTCAAGCACGTTCAAATGTGCTAAATTTTTCGGCTGTTACAATTAGCTTCATGGGTTTTCAATTGTCTTGAGGCATATGCTATTACCTTTCCCCTTTGCATAAGTACACAACCCAAACCCAGATAAGACGCATCTGAGTACACAACCATGTCTTCATTACCATCCGGCAGTGTTAAAATAGGAGCTTCAGTTAATCTCTTTTTCAATTCCTCAAAAGCTTGGACCTGAGTTGGACCCCAATCATATTTTGTTTCTTTCCTAGTCAATTTCGTCAGTGGTGTAGCAATCCTGGAGAAATCCTGGATGAATCTTCTGTAATAACCTGCTAATCCAAGAAAGCTACGAACTTCCGTTGGTGTTTTCGGAGGATTCCATTTCATTACTGCTTCTACTTTAGCTGGGTCCACCATTATGCCTTCTGGACTAATAACATGACCTAAAAATTGTACTTCCCGTAGCCAAAAGGCACTTTAGAGAACTTAGCATAAAGCTTTTCTCTTCTTAGTATTTCAAGAACTTCCCGGATATGACACGCATGATCACCTTCACTCCTTGAGTATATTAATATATCGTCAATAAACACAATCACAGATCGGTCTAACATAGGTCTGCACACCCGATTCATCAAATCCATAAACGCCGCAGGAGCGTTTGTTAATCCGAAAGACATCACAAGAAACTCAGAGTGTCCATAACGTGTGCGAAACGCTGTCTTCGGAATATCTTGTTCTCTTACCTTTAATTGATGATACCCTGATCTGAGATCTATTTTAGAAAACCAACTTGCCCCTTGCAATTGGTCGAATAGATCATCAATCCTTGGTAACAGATACTTATTCTTTATTGCGAGCTTATTCAATTCCCTATAATCAATACACATTCTCATACTTCCATCCTTTTTCTTTACAAACAACACTGGTGCACCCCAAGGTGACACACTTGGTCGTATAAAACCTTTGTCTAGAAGGTCTTGTAGTTGGGTCATTAATTCTTTCATCTCTGTTGGAGCCAGACGGTACGGTGCCTTGGCGACAGGTTGAGCTCCTGGCACAACATCAATTTGGAATTCAATTTCCCGATCAGGTGGAATTCCTGGCAAATCCTCAGGAAATACATCAGGAAAATTACACACCACGGGTACGTCTTCCAATTCTTTTACCTTAATTTCTTTATCAATAACATAAGCCAGATAAGCCCCACACCCTCGCCTCATAAATTCACTCGCCTTAATCATTGAAATGACTTTAGGCGCATTAAACATTTTATCCCTATAAACCGTTACTGAACTCCCATTAAGAGCCGTTAAGAAAATCATATTTCGTCGACAGACAATGTTAGCCTCATGTTTGGCCAACCAATCCATACCCAATACTACATCGAAACCTCCTAACGTAATCACAAATAATTTAACAGGAAATCTATAACCTTCTATATCAATGTAACAATCATCCTCAATGGCTTCCGTTACTCTAGTCGATTTACCAAGAGCAGTTTCTATGTTAAAGGCATTTTTTATCTTTTTAACATTTGCACACAATTTATCACAAAAAGCAATAGCCACAAAGCTCATACTTGCACCAGAATCAAATAGAACTGAAGCAGGGATATCATTAATCAAGAATGTACCTGTCACCACATCCGGGTCTTTATCTGCCTGATCCTTAGTCATAGTAAAGGCACGAGCTTTTGCCTTTTGTTTCTCACCTCCCTTGCTACTTTTAGGTTTGATAGCTTCAGTAGGCATTATCTTTGGTTTAAAACAATTCCTGCTCACGTGACCGATTCCACCACAATTATAACATTTTGGCATATTCGGGCAATCATAAGAAAGATGTCCAGTCTTTCCACAACGGTAGCACAAAGTAGTCCCCGTAAGACATTCTCCCCTATGTCTCTTTCCACACTTAGGGCATTTTTCAATTTCTTCCGTTCTAAACCTTTTCATAGGGGGTCCGGATTTGTCATTTCTGTTTCTTTTAAATTTAGGTGACCACTTTTGCTTCGGTTCCTCCTTTGTTGGTTCAGTTTCAACAACATCATCCCAGACAATGCCACTAATTTCCACGGCTGATTCAAAAGTTCTAGGAGCATGCGCCTTCACATGTGTTCGGACTTTAGGCGGTAGTCCTTCCACATATAACTTCAATCTGCGTTCCTCCGTGTTTACCAAATGAGGAACCAATCTAGACATTTCATTAAATTTTGACGTATATTGCCGATGGTTCATACGTCCAGCTTTCAAAGTCAGAAATTCCCGTTCGATTTTATCAATTTCATTCTTTGGACAGAAGTGTTTTATAACTAATTCCTTCAATTCCTCCCATTTCAAACCCTCCACATCAGAAGTGGTCTTTGACTGCTTGATGGTGTTCCACCAATGTAGAGCTTCTTCAGTAAATGAATGAGCTGCAAATTTTACAGCTTGGTCTTCCCGGCATTCACTGATAGCGATGACTGCTTCCATAGCCGAAACCCAGTGACAGGTGGCCACGGCATCCTTCTTACCATCAAATGAGGGTGGATTGCATCCTTTGAAGGCCTTGTAATCACAACCCTTCCGTTTCTCTGACGTAGAATCACCGTTCTTAGTTCCGGTGATCACAACTTCCTCTTCTTTGGTGCTCTCCTTAGTTCCTTCAGACTTGTCTTTCAAAGTATCCTTCAGTATTTTTGTAACCAAAGCTGGTAGCTTATCATCCAAAACTTTACAGACCTCATCAGAAATAGCCTTCAATACGATAGGCTCTAGAGTAAACTCGTTTTCATCTTCCGGTTGCTCGTTGTGCTCGTAGTCGTCTTCATTGACGGGTTCTTCATTCTCGATATGTGGTTCTTCAGGTTCCTGTGGTTGCTTACGTGGTCTACCCCTTTGTCCAGCCATTTAACTACCTACAGGATGCAACAATTGGAGAGTCAGTACAGGTTTAGTTTAGCACGAAATAAGCTTTGTAAATCATTAATGACGTTGATCAGGTGTTATTAACCATTTACCTAACTCATAGGCTCTAAACGTTTCCCATCCCGTCACCCCAAAGTGCATGACTCTAACTTTCTTTCTAAGCTTACACCTATGTCTTAACTCATACATAACATTCAACTCATGGCATCAAACAACCCTTGACTGGCATTCTTATCCTTCAGTCCCATTTTCAGTTTAAGTCCAGTCATTAGGGATGACCGGATCTCTCAAACTATGGCTCTGATACCAACTTGAGAGGCCCCGAACCCCTCAGTTGGCAAACATCAAACCCATACTCTTTAGATCATATTTACATTATCATAGCAACGGAAATTAAGGCGATTACATAAAGTATCATACAAACCTAAACAAACATTAGTACAAAGCTCATATCTTTATTAGGTTTATAACATAGCCAGTCTATGCCAGGGTAGTCTTCAATGTATGCCATGAGCCCTACTGTCATTCTTCCTCAATATCATTCAACCTGACATGCATGCTAAAACAAGTCAGCTTACGCTGGTGAGTTCTAAGTTAACTTTTCATAAAAGTTAAATCTTTAATATACATAAAACATTAGCCTTCACTGCCGACCGAAGTCAACAGTCTCAATCATACTAAACATAAAACATTTCATATACATAACATACATGACATCATAACATCAATCATACAGTGCATAAATGTAGCCTGTCCTGTTGACCGAAGTCAACATGTTATGCATGCATAAGATTTCCTCAACTGGCGACACACAGTCGGCATGCCTGTTCTTTCACAGGACTTATGCCTGTTCTTTCACAGGACTTCTTGACATACATCATTCATACATAACATGGTTTAAATCATTTAAACCATCATAATCATAAACCATTATAATCATAAATCATTATTCGCACCGCAGTGCTCAACATTTGCCCAACCGCAGCCGGGACTTCAAAATCACATTTCCTAATTGACCTCGGCCGATACTTTTAAAATCATTCATTTCTCAACCGTTGTTGAGTCTTTAAAACATCCTTGACATTTCAGCTGAGGTTCTTAAAATCATTTACTTCTCAACTGTAGTTGAGACTTAAAGCATTATTTATTTTAAAACATTCTCTTATCTGACCGTAGCCAGATAAAGCAATCATTTACCTAAAATAACTTTATAACATGCATATCAGCCCTAAAACGTTAAAATAGTAAAAGAGGGCTCTTAGAACTCACCTGATGTCTTACTGTAGCAAGATCACTCACAAACTGGTACTAATGGTGAATTTCTGCATTCGTTTATACTTAATAAGTCATTTATGTTTTAACCTACTGATTAGATCTTTCTGAACGTTCAATGTCAAAGACATTGTCTTGAAAGTCATCAAATAGTTAATGTTGTTGATTATAATGCTAAAACAGTTCCTGAACAGATTAATGGCTTAGAAATGATAAATCCTTATCATTGATTACCCAGATATCATGAAATATCACAATGTAGTCTTAGAATAGATTTAATAACCATGTTTAACATACTAATCTGACAGTTATCACAAACATCAGATAATCGTTCCAACGAGTATGTTAATGATTGTGATTAGTTTGAAACACTTAGATTTAACCTTTGTATTTCAAAGATTAACCAAGCTAATCACCTAGATTGTCATAATCAAATGGATTAAACCATTATAATCATAGTTGTGATTTCATGCAAACCGGGCATCACAACGGATCAAAACATTGATTTAGCCGTTAAACTTCGTGTTCTTCATTTATAATCAATCCTAGCCATCATCTAGGCAATAATCAACAATCCTAACTATCTTATTACGTTCAAAATCAAGATCTAATCAATCAAAATCAAACTAGAAGGTTAAAACGAACCGTTACCTGATCTGACGAATTTCTGCGGTTAAAACAGTGATCAGGACTTGTATATATGATCCCTGGGATGATCTGAATGTTTAAGGGGCTTTGATTTGAAGATTAGAGGTGTTAGATGAAGAAAATATCGTCTGGAAGTCGCTTGGGGTCGAAGCTAATGAAAAAAATGCGTTCTGGGCGATTCTGATCGTTTAAACACATCTTTTGCCGACATATGCTCCGGGGCGCATCGCCCCAGCTGGAGGTCTGGGCTGGGGCGTACCGCCCCACGTCATCAGCGTCATCATTTTTGACTTTAACTTCTTTTCGCGATTCCGGGAGCATACGAACTCCGTTTTGCGCACGGTTTTCGCCCACGTTCATCATTTTTCACATACTATCAATCTCTAATAACCAAAGTTGCTAAATCCTCATGGATTTCAAGCACGACCAAATTTGCTCACGTCATAGATGCCGAATTTTTCGTACGCAATCGTCACGGTTTCGACAGTAACCGAAATCTCGTACGTTTATTATTAAATCACTAAAATTTCGGTTGTTACAGTGTGTAATCCTTTAGTATAATATAAAAATCTTAGTCTAATCGTTAACATGTAATATATAGTCTGAAACTCTTTTTATACAATCAACCCTAACAAAAACTCTTAAAGACGACGACGACGACAACAACAACAAAAAAAATTCTTCATTTGTTTAAATTCTCATCGTTATCCCAATTAGATAGAAAACAGGTTAATTTATTTTTAAAACACAATCAAACGATCAAAAGCATTCATAAGATACTTTGAAAATTTGTGTAATACATTTTTGAAAATGACATGATTTGATGGTGCTGAAAGTTGAAAAGAATGTGACAAGATAAAAGTGTAAAGACCATATTGCCCTTGCAGGCAAAAAAGAACTTTTTCATCTAATATAAAATTGTGATTTAATCAGAACCCTTGGATCAAACTCATTTCATTTATTATTCTGATGTGGTTAATGAGTTAGCACAATAAGATAGGATTAACAAAGAAACCCTTCCCTATGTTTATATGTATGTATATGAGGGTGTGTTCAATGAAGAATAATATTAGTTGAGGATTAAAAGAACAATTTATAATCACATGTTTGAAAGATTTAAATGTAACTTCTCTTTACTTTAAAGAAAAAATATATATTTCTATGCCTGCCAATTTCTGTCGTTTTTGGCCACTCGTTTTTCTGTCGTTTTCTGCCACTCATTTTTCACAATATTCTTCAGAAAATTACCTCAATTATTCTATTCCTAACTACTCATAGTCAGTTAAATTTTTTCGAAATATTAGAGATTTTTATATAATGATAGAAAAGGAGTTCTTTTATCTCAAAATCTGAATAATATTCATATTCATTATTTAAAGTGGTTTTCGGGGCATTCATCGAAAGGAGATATGTATAGGCCTGTAAACGAACAGAACGAACACGAACACCTTAACGAACATGAATTTTGTGTTCGTGTTCGTTTATTAAGAAAATGAATATGTTCGTGTTCGTTTGTGTTCGTTCATTAATAAGTTAAATGAACTGTTCATGAACATAAATGAACACAAACGAACTAAAATAAACGAACAAACATAAATGGACATTTTTTAACAACATTGAACAATCATAAACGAACATAAACACTATTGAACAAACATAAACGAACACAATTGAACAAGTATAAACGAGCACAAACAACAAGTCTTTAAAATGTACATACATATCACTCGTAAATTAGTCAGTTAACCAAACAAAAACTAACATTACATAGTTAACGAACATAAACGAACTCAAATAAACGAATGTAAATAAACGAACATAACCGAACTGTTCATGAACATAAATAAACGAACACAAGGTGTGTTCATGTTCGTTCATTTAATTAAACGAACACAAATTTTATGTTCGTGTTCGTTCATTAATTAAATAAACGAACATAAACAAACTTCTTGCCGAACAGTTCATGAACTGTTCAGTTCGTTTACAGGCCTAGATATGTACTTCGAATTTGACTATAGGGAAACAAGATTTTTTGATTATTCATTCGAATTTTTCATCTATTTCTGAATTTTTTTCTAGATTCAAGGTCTAACCACAAAATCACAAATCAAAAAAGTGAATAGATTCATAGGTTCGATAACTTGTAATAGAATTGATACGTGAGAGAAATATTAGATTACATAGAGTTGATGAATGAGATGGGTTCATTAACAATTCACAGATGAAAAAATGGTTAAATCATTTGGTTATAAGTTATACCGAAAATACATTAAAAAATAATTATGACACCAATATATTTAGAGTTTCATGAAAAATTATATTTCAAAAGTTATAAAAAAAATGTTCAAAATTAAAATGTCAAGAAGTTATAAAAAAAATGTTTTCATTAAAAAATTCAACGTTTTATACTTGACCCGACTAGCTTTTAAATTGATTTCATATCGAGAAGTTGATACAAATAAGCATTACACAACTATACTATAAAAGTTTCATAGAGTCTCAACTCTCTAGTAGTTAGAGTTTCTATTTAAGTTGCAGACGACGACGACGACGACGACGAGGAGGAGGAGGAGGAGGAGGAGGAGGACGACGACTTAACAATAACACTAATAAAATAAAATCTGAATTAGAGTATATTAGAATTTCAACTTACGAAACGTTTTATGTTCTTAGCCTATATAATTAGACCGGTGGGTATGCCCCTTGAGTGGGCGTGGGAGTGGGCGTGATGGGCGTGGCACACCGCCCCCTTATGGGCGTGAGTGGCCGTGATGGGGCTCTCGTGAGTGGGGCAACGGCGTGAAGGAGAGAAGAAGAGGGTTGTGGTGAGGGGAAAAGGAATGATGACGTGGAGTAAGTGGACGAAGGGGCATTTCTACCAAAATGATGGAGTGAGTGGTTGTGGTGGGTGCCTACGTGACGCCTACGTGGCGCATAGGTGGAATGATTGAACCATGGGGCATACCCCATGTTCTTAGAGTGTTTTTGCTTTACTGAACCACAGATTTTTTATCATTAAAAAACCAAGTGACCCATATAACTTACAATTTGATTTTTGTTTTAAAACCAAACTAATTACATGCCGTGGCTCAAGCCACCATCACCAACTAAGATTCGCTCTGTCTTTTAAGGTGTTATATATCATAAAGAACAAGTTTTCTGCAACTTGGTAAATCCAAACATATCATGTAAAAAACAATCTTGAAACAATCTGGCAACAAATCATCAAATATCATCTAAAATCAACAAAACCATGTCTTCACCTTTGGTCCTCATATAAGACTAGTAAAACAGGCCTAATCATATTGTAAAAGACGACGCGATTACACAAGTATTAAACATGAAATGACTCAATTAACTACTACATATCTCATATCTATAACTTTTTTTATGTGTTTTACATACCAAGAAAGATAAATGATAAAGACTAGTCTTTATATTTTAATGATTTTTATAAGTATAAAATTACATAGTGAGGTTTGTTTCATGATGCAACCAAAAAAACGTATACTTTATTCAGCTTAACCTTTTATATGATTGTAAACATAGTTAAAAAAACCATCATATGTACACACAACTTGTGCACCCTATAAAACTGACATCATATCCAAAAAGAATTAAAGTGATTAGATTCAAAACTTCAAATAATACTTAGCTAATGTCACACCCTCACCTCTCGTCACCTGTGATGATGTCACACGTCACACTGAAGAGGTTGCGGAAGCATAGTGGTGATGTCTCAGAGATGAGGTGTGACTTACTTGAACCGATATCACAGCACACATATTAACTTAGAATAAACACATCACAAGGGTTTCGTAGTTACATCAAAAGTACCGCTAAATTTATTACACAATCTGGTTTATTCAATTACAAATGTGTAAAGTACATCCTCACCCTGTCGTCACTGTTGTCCTGCAAAAATGTTAAGTTTAAAACGTCAGCACAAAGCTGGTGAGTTCGACAGTTTAGTTAAAACAATATGATATGATATGTAAATTCTAAAAAAGTTCAGTTCTGGATAACCATGGGACCCATATCTAGTTCCTTTCGGACAATCTATGTTTTGATAAAGACACTACCCGTCGGTAAGTATCTTGATGCCTCATTATCTTAATGTCTATCACTAACATTAAGAAAGTGTTTCGGAAACAGGTACCAAACATTCACACAAGGGGAGGAGCAATCCTCCCAGCGAATGGGTTGTCAGCCAATAGTACTATCAATGATTCCTGTTCGGCCCCACATGGGTTCACTAGATACAGTTCACGAGATGAGGACTTTTGATACTGTGATAGAGATACTAACGGCAAAATCCCATGAAATCCCACAAAAGTCACATGAAATCACACAGATAACAGTGATGCATATCATATGTTCAGAAAAGGTTTACAGAGTTACCCCGATGTTTATAAAACATTAAAAAGAAAAGGGGTTGTACGAAACTCACAGTAGAAGGATCACTCGCAACCGGTACTAATGGTGTAATTCTGCATTAATTTATGTTTAATAAGTTATTTATGTTCCAACTTACTGATTAAATCTTTCTGAACGTCCAATGTCAAAGACATTGTCTTGACCGTCATCAAACCGATGTTAGGTTTTTAATTATTTATTTTAGTGACATATCATACTACGTATGATAATGTAGGAACCTATACTGATTCAGGTTCCCAATACTAGGTTGATGACACACTTGATTAATTAGTATAATCTCAGATTAACCAAATAGTTAATGTTGTTGATTATAATGCTAAAACAGTTCCTAGACGGGTTAATGGCTTAAGAATGATCAATCCTTGTTATTGATTACCCAAGTATCATGAAATATCACAATGTAGTATTAGAATAGGTTTAATAACCATGTTTAACATACTAATCTGACTGTTATCAGAAACATCAGATAATCGTTCCAACGAGTATGTTAATGATTGTGATTAGTTTGAAACACCTGGTTTTCACTTTGCATGTCACAGATTAATCAAACTAATCATCTACATTGTCATAATCAAATGGTTTGAACCATTATAATCATTGTTATGATTCCATGCAAACCGGGCATTATAACAGCTCAAAACAAGTATTTAGCCGTTAACAGTTCGAGTTTGTCATTTATAATCAATCCTAGTCATCATCTAGGCAATAATCAACAATCCTAACTATATCATTACGTTCAAAATCAAGATTTAATCAATCATTATCAAACCAGAAGGTTAAAATGATTCGTTACCTATTCTGACGGAGTTCTGCGGATAAAATGATGATCCGAACTTGCAGAAACGTTCCCTAATGCGATCTGAACGTTGAAAAGCCTTCAAAAATCGAGTTTTGATGGATTGAGGGATGAATTTTTCGTTGGTGGTGGCTGATGCGTCGTGGGGAAGATAGAGATTGTGATTCTAGATGAAAAACTGACTTTTTAACCAAGTTACCGACGATTTTCGTCCCAGGCGCCTCGCCCCAGACGAAACGCCGAGATGGGGCGTACCGCGCGAAGGGCAGAATGCCGAATATTTTCGTGGGTTCCCGCGCGCACCGCCTAAGACCGTAGCGTGACTCGGGGCGTACCGCCCCAGGGTATTTAGTCCATTTTTCGATCAAATCTTCGTTTCGCGATTCCGGACAATCCGTAACTCCGTTTCGCGCACGGTTTTCGCCCACGTTCATCATTTTTCGCCTACTATCATCCCATAATAATTTTGATTGTCAACTCAACGTGGATTTTATGCACGATCAAATGTGCTCATTTCTTTGATGACGTAACTCTTCGAATGCAATTGTCCCAGCTACTTCTGTTATGCAAGAAGACCATTAAGCAGCGGCGACTCAATATCAGAGTTGCGTATTCTCACTGTTGGGTTAATAGGGTTTGTTCACAGATCTAGTTTAGTGGTTCACGGGTCAAATAATGTTAGAAATGGGTTTAATTTATTTAGTTGCATGTTGAGGTGAATAAAGGATGAGTCGAAGGGTTGACTGATTCTTGTGATAAGAACGTTGGAATTAGATGCACGTTGGGTAAAAGAATTAGTCATCTATTGTACCGGTTCATTAGGTAGAATTACTATTTTATTGCTATTTTTATGGTTCCCACGTCTCTTTTGTAAAGGCTATATATATGCCATTTGTTTATTGAATAGATTAATATGCTTCGTTTGTTTCTTTCTGCAAGTTTATTATAATTTCTTTCATATTGAGAGTTCTTAAGTATACATACGTGAGTTTTGAGGGGCCTGGTTCCAACACTTGGTATCTAGAGCTAGGTTAGTTTGAAAGTTTCATTTTGTTTCTGAGTTTCATCTTATGCTGAAGAATAACAAGGACAGTCTCCTTCCTTGATCTACTTGTTCTTGTTATAGAGGGAGCTTAACCGGAGGTGCGGAAAACACGAACGGAAAGACACTAGCGCATGCGGCGTTGGTTCTGTTCGTGTTGCGGGCTGACAAAAGACGGTAAAGGTGGTTGTGACCTTGTCTTCTTGATCGGTGGAAGAGGCTCTCGGAACAAGTTTGATCAGAATAGGATTGGGGCTGTCACACACAGAAACAATGGCGATGATACCGGTTAAAGAAGGCGGTTCGATGTCCTATCAAGTTCCTGTTTTGACCCCTACGAATTATCCGGTATGGGCGATCAAAGTGAAGTCGATTATGGATGCAAATGGGATATGGGAGACCGTCGAACCACGAGTTTTAGGTGAAGAAATCGACCCAAAGAAGTCAAAACAAGAACTCAGTTGTCAACTGTCCCTATCGGAAATAGGATTGACTACGAATTCGAGCCATAGCACATGGTTTCATAAAACCACACTATTTTCCCGATCTAAATCAAGCAGGTTTTTTACTATCTTTCTTTGATTACAGGATCAAGATTAATTTATATCTATATAATATAATACTTTCTTGTTTCAAGCTATACCCGAGGAGATGGTTTTGCAAATGTCGAGTTACACGGATCCAAAACAAGTGTGGGATGAGCTGAAAACACGGTATTTGGGAGTGGATCGAGTGAGAGTGGCTCGATTTGCAACGTTAAAAAGGGAGCTTGAAAGTTTGCGGATGAAGGATGGCGAAACGGTTGATGATTTCGTGGCAAAATTGACCGGTTTAGCATCAAAGGTAAGGAGCCTTGAATATGAGCTTGAAGAGGTGGATTTGGTAAAAAGATTGCTTGACTCGATGCCTAAGCCATTTCTCCAAATCGTGGCTTCAATAGAGCAATGTTTCGAGTTGGATTTTGATCGATGTGTCGTAGGTCAATCAAAAACAATTTATAAATAGGGACTTAGCTACCTTTGACTATAGCAAGGGTAAGTAAGGTCGTCTCCACAGGGAATCAGTGGAAAGTGCTAATCTTGACTACAAACTAATTAATCTTAGAAAAGGAAAACTTTGGATTGAATTGGATTAAGAGAATGGTTTAAAAGAAAGAAACTTTAAATTTTGATTTGAAAACAATTAATGAAAAAGGTAATCACTTCCGGTTTTTAGGTTGCAAGATCCACAATGAATGTAAGTTAAAGCTAGGTTGAAATCATATAAAAGTGATGTTTCAATCAATTTGATTAAAGTGATAAAGATGGAACAAACGTTTAAGACTTGCTCATTCACAAAATTACCAATAGACATACACAACGCATCACACGAATACCAATGAGTAAACGATGCAAGAAAACCGAATCACTGATGGTAACACATAATACGAAAACATAAATCTATTGTTTAAATCAACCAAAAAGAAATCGTATCAAGTTTACATTCAAAAACCTAGATTAAACATTCAAACATTGTTTCACTTACAACCCTAATCAACCGGAAGCGATTACGAATAAACTAGCCTTGCCTCATCGCGATTTGATCTTCGATTGTTGATTCCATTGATGAATTCTTGGATTGAATCTTGATTTGGAGGGTTGGATCCACTCAAAAACTGCCCAAAAACGTCCCAAGTTGGCCCCAAAAACCTTAACTTTCGACATGGATGGAATGTGGCTTGAAAATAGGCAAAATAGGGTTAAAAACTCGTTTTCCGCGTTTTGGGCGTAGCCTACGCCCAATTTGGGCGTAGCCTACGCTGGGCCAAGCTGAACGGTGCCAATTTCTGTCAACGCTGAATTTTTGGGCGTAGCCTACGCTTGGGCGTAGCCTACGCTGACCTGGGCGTAGCCTACGCCCAGTCTGACTTCACCAACGGCTTCGTCTCGTCGAGAAACTCGGTTTTCATATATTATGGCTTCCGTAACTCTTCCTCTAACTCAATATATGCGCTTCCGAAGTTTTGAGCTTTTCTCGACCGATTCTGATCCATCTGTGCATCTTTTCTTCTCGTTAACACCCCCGGGCATCCCTCTAATGTGTTCTCACCTGCAATTCACAATTGTATCTCAAAGTATCATCATTTCACATAAAATGCCCATAAAACGCAACTTTAAACAGTTACAGAACATGAAAATCAAACACACATCAGATTCGATGCTATTTGACGAGGCGGTTGGAAGATTGAAGGCATATGAGGAGCGTATGAAAGGATTTGAAACGATGGAAGACATTCAAGGTAGTTTATTGTTGGCCAGAAAAGAGACACACGGTTGTGATCATTGTGGCGGTGGAAGTTCAAATCGGGATGGCTTTGGACGTGGCCGGGGAAGAGGTCGAGGGTCCGGGAAAAGTCGGGATGGTAATGAACGTTTCCAGCGGGATAAAAGTCACGTTAAATGTTACAAGTGTGGAGAACTTGGTCATTACAACAATGAGTGTCCGGAGTGGGAGAAGGACGCTAACTTGATTCGGGTGGTTAAACTTGAACTTATATTAGTTTAGTTTATTTTATATTTTTATTGTTGAATGTAAATTAGATTTCTATACAGGGTTTTTGATTTTTTTTCTGCAATTTTAGCCAAAAAAAATCTGGAAATTTTTAATTTGAAAAAAAAATAATTTTTTTTTTTCTGGTAGGAAACTTGTTGGAAAATAATAAGAAAAAGTAAAATACTGAAAATAATAATCTGGTCGGAAATTTGTAGAAAAAAATCTTGGTAGGAAACCTGTAGCTATTTTTCTTGTAGTAAACCTGTAGCAAAAATCTTGGTAGGAAACTCGTAGCAAAACATATTGGTCGGAAACTTGTAGCAAAAAAAACGATAAATAATTTAATTAATAGAAAAAACGATTGTTGGAAACTTGTCGGGAAATTGTCGGAAATTTTAACCCGTGATTTGGTCGGAAACATGTCGGAAAGGTTTGTCGAAAAGTTGTCGGAAATAGTTTCCACCCTCCTTTTTTCCGACAAAACACTGTTCGTCGGAAATTTGTCGGAAACAGAAATTTGTCGGAAACTGGTGTTTCCAACTATTTTCCTACAAAAACTTTTGTCTGAAATTCCGTATTTTTCTAGTAGTGACAAGGGGCCAAAGTAAAATTGCTCTAATTTTAACGTTATTTTACTTATTATGTGAAAATAACGTTAAAAGCGTTGGGATGATTAACTTCAAACGATAACTTTGAGCAATTAAGTCAGGGACTCCTTCGGAGCAGCCTTTCTATCCTAACTGGAATTGGAATAAGGTTTGTGTCCATCCTTTTCCCCCAAACCCTACTGAAAAATGAGAATATACCGGATAAGTTTGTTTGTTTGTTATACTATCATATTTGATAGCCAAGTATATTTGGTATTATCCTTAGATTGCTCTCAATCATTTATGGTCTATATATTATATGCATAACAACCGTCTCAACCGTCTACCATGGAAAGCAAACTTCATCCTTCCTCATCAGTCTACCATGGAAAGCAAACTTCATCCTGCCTCAACCGTCTCAAACATCAAAAGCTTCATTCAAATAACCTTGGATATAGACTCCGGGATGCACTATGCATCCTGGTGTGAATTGTTCAAACTACATTGCCGAGCATTTCAAGTTTATGATCACCTTTCTCCTAAACCCGTCATCAAACCCTCTTCCTCTACAGACAAAGATAAGGATAAACAACCGAAATCAACAAATGACTTGTGGATCGACTTGATGTCATCATTCTACAATGGATTTAAGGTACCATATCCGCCGATCTTCTACATACCATTCTCCAACCGAATTCCACCGCTCATGACACATGGGTGGCTCTTGAAAAATATATTTCAGGACAATAAAAGTGCTCGGTCCATTCACCTATTACACAAATTCACGAACACTCGTCTGGATGGTTTTTCAAATGTATCCGCCTACTACCACGACCCAACTCAAACAATTCTCATGCTTGAAATGGTCATCTTGGGCCTCGGCCCAACCAAGCTCATCATGCAGCCTATGCTCCAACTAATATAGAACAAGCTCGCTACACTATGATGATCAACCAACCAGACCCTACATTTTACATGGACACCGGAGCTACACAACAATGACAAATATCCAAGATAATTTTCACTCATTTTTTAATATTAAAATCCCACAAGAAATTCTTGTTGGCAATGGTTCTACTATTCCAATTATTGGACATGGCAAATAAACCCTACCCTCACCATTGCCACCTTTTATCCAATAAAGATGTCCTATATGCACCCAAATTAATGAAAAATCTCATTTCCGTTCGATGGTTTACAACAAACAATTCTGTTTTGATTGAATTTGACCCATTTGGGTTTCATGTGAAGGATAACAAGACCTGGATCCCTATCCTTCAACGAAACAGCAATGGTGACCTATATCCCTTGTTGCTCGGACCATGAAGCACCACCACACCATCCACTTTCGTATCTATTTCATTTACGTTATGGCACCAACGTCTCGGGTACTTGAGACAACCTTTATTGCATTCATTAAAACATTCCAATTTTATTGATTGTGGTACTTTGAATAAAGATATTTGTCAATCGTGTGTTTTTAGTAAATGTATTAAATTACCCTTTGCTAAATCTAATAGTCATGTTTTTAAACCGTTTGACAAAATACATAATGGCCTACGGACATCTCCCATACTTAGTCCGGGTGATCATTGATACTACATATTGTTTCTAGATGACTTGTCTAACTTCTTGTAGACCTTTCCCATATTACAAAAGTTTACTCTACATTTTTTCAATTTCACAAACACATTGAAACAAAATTTGAAAAGTGATAAAAACTCCTCAATGTGACAATGGTCAAGAATATGTTAACTCCTCTTTCAACAATTCATTTCTAAACACGGCATGCTCTATCGCCTTTCATGCCCTCACACCTCATCTCAAAATGGGAAAGCCAAAAAAAAGATCCGCACCATTAACAACATGATTCGAAGTTTGAACACATTTGTCTCATACTTCTCTTCCCACTTACTTTTGGGATCATGCTCTTCACACGGCTACATATTTAATAAATATCTTCCCAAACAAACAACATAAGAAATTCTTTACCATCGCAACCATCATATGATCATCTTCGTGTTTTTGGGTGCCTTTGCTACCCGCTCACACCCTCTACAACCATTCACAAGCTTGAAAACCGATCATACCCTTGTATCTTCGTTGGATATCCATCCACTCACCGGGGATACAAATGTTTCAATCTTCAAACAAAACAAGTTACAATTTCCCAACACGTAGTTATTGATGAAACAACTTTTCCTTTTGCAACCACCATTTCACCTCCCCCGACCTATGATTTCCTATTGGCCCAACGTACACTCTCAGCAAATCAGATGACCCCCATCAACTCCCTCCCTATCACACAACACCGTCTCACAAACTTCCTCTCCTCAAGCATCACCTGTTCAACCATTCTTGTTATTTGAAATCAGATGTGTTTATTGTTGGTATTAGAACACAATAATAACACACAGAGAATTGAGAATAGCTTGCTTTCTTATTGAACTGAATTGCATAATCCTTTATGATTACAAGACTTTAAATAGGAAAAAATAAACAACGTAAACAATCAGATCCAAGAGACTCGGACTTCATAACAAACTAGACGTTACTGACTTATTCAAAAATAAACAAATTAACTAAGTGGAATTCTTCACGTGCATGAGTATCTCATGCATAAGCAAGCTGTACTTCTTCAAACTAGAACCTTCTCACGTGCATAGGAGGAGGTTGAATTACTTCTCAATACCGCCCCTTGATTCAAACTCCTTTACTCCAAGCATATGTCGAAAATAAACAAACTTTTCTCTGGAAAGCGCCTTAGTCAAGATATCAGCTACCTGATCATTTGTATTGCAAAACTCCAATTTAACATGTTCTTGAGACACCATCTCTCTTATAAAATGATATTTCAACTCTATGTGCTTAGACCTGCTATGCATAACTGGATTTTTAGACAAATTTATAGCAGACTTATTATCACACAGAATTGTAGTAGCCCTCTGTTGCTTTAAACCAAGATCATCAAGTAATCTTCGAATCCAAATAGCTTGACATGTAGCTCCAGTTGCTGAAATGTACTCTGCTTCAGTACTGGATAAGGCAACTGTTGATTGCTTCTTAGAACTCCATGTAACAGCCCCACTGCCAAACGTGAAAGCATATGCTGATACACTTTTTCTGTCATCAATACTACTAGCCCAGTCACTATCCGTAAATCCCTTGAGTTCAAGATCACAAGACCTGTTATACCAGAGCCCAAACTTTGTGGTTCCTGCCATGTATCGCAAGATCCTTCTTGCAGCACCAAAATGAATTTTAGAAGGACATTGCATGAATCGAGATACAACACTTACAGAATATGCCAAATCGGGTCTTGTATGTGTAAGATAAATCAATCCTCCAACTAGGCTCCTATATGCAGTTTCATTTGCCTTATCTGCAACATCATTTACTTGAAGTTTTTCTCCTGGGCTCATTGGAATTGATTCACTCATGGAGTTTTGCATGCCATATTCCATCAGTAAGTTGATGGCATATTTTTCTTGACCAATGAATATCCCTTGATCAGTTTGATGAACTTCAAGTCCAAGAAAAAACCTAAGTTCACCCATATCTGTCATCTCAAAAACATTCTGCATACCTTTCTTAAACTCAACAATCAAATCATAATTTGAACTAGTACAAATTATGTCATCTACATAGAGACAAACATAAAGTACATCACCTGCTGTATATTTGACATAAAGAGTAGGCTCATTGAGACTTCGAACATATCCATGAGTAGTAAAATACCCATCAATCTTTGAATACCAGGCACGAGGGGCCTGCTTCAATACATATAGAGCTTTCTTCAACTTGTACACTTTGGTCTCCATGCCTTCCATTTCAAATCCTTCCGGCTGCTGAACATAGATCTCTTCGGTTAGTTCCCCATTTAAGAAAGCTGACTTAACATCTAATTGATGTATAAGCCAACCCTTTTGAGCAGCAACAGCAATAACGATACGAATGGTTTCAAATCTGGCAACCGGTGCAAACGTCTCTTCAAAATCAACTCCTTTTTGTTGAGAGTAACCCTTTGCCACAAGCCGAGCCTTGTATCTAACAATCTCCCCATTAGCACCAAGTTTAGTCTTGTAAAGCCACTTAAGGCCAACTAAGTTCTTTCCTGCAGGGAGGTCAACCAACTGCCAAGTTTTATTTTTCTTGATAGCAGTTAGTTCTTCTATCATGGCATTCTTTCATTCAGCTTTCTGAACTGCTTCAATATAAGTAGTAGGATCTGCAACATTTAAAGCAAATTGACAAGCAAAATAATCATCATAATTGGGTGCAATAGGTTGAGTGGTTTGATAAAGGTTATCGAGGGATTTGGTTCGAAGGATAGGAGAGGATGAACTGATATTTGACTGAGAGTTTTGAGAATTGGAATGTTGTAGTGGTGAATTGATAGGATTGGAATGTTGTTGTGGTGAATTGATAGGAGTTTGGATTTGTTCAGGAGGGTAGGATGGTACGTGGTGATAAAGGGGACTGACTTTGGCTTTCATTATTTTGGTTAATAGGGTACGAAGAGTTGGATGACTCAGATGAGCTGGAAGAGCTGGGAATATTAGCAACATCATGTAGACCTGCTTCAGATAGAATAGGGAATGGATCTTCATAGCAATTATCAAAAGATAATTGTTTTCCTTTTCCAACAGTGTTTGTATCCTTCCAATTCCATTTGTCTTCTTCAAGAAACACAACATCTCTTCTTGCCTGGAACTTCTTATTAACAGGATCATAGAGACGATAACCTTTACTATGATTTGAATAACCAATAAAGACATATTTCTCAGACTTGTTATCAAGCTTCCTTCGACCCTGAGAAGGAACAAGTCCATAGGCTATACAACCAAACACCCTGAGATGATTGACCACTGGCTTCCTGTTAAACCAAGCCTGATTAGGTGTTTGACCCTCAACAGCAGCTGTAGGAGATAAATTGATCAGGTAGACAGCTGTAGAAGCAGCCTCAGCCCATAGATAATTCGGAAGATCTCTTTCTTTGAGCATGCTTCTGGTAAGACCCATAACGGTCCTGTTTTTACGCTCAACAACACCATTGTGTTCAGGGGCGGCCCTGAGAAATTGGGTGCCCAGGACGAGTCGGGGAAAAAAGGCCCCTAACGCATTCAAAGCTCCTGACCAAGCGGGGGTCAAGGGGGCCGCGCCCCCTTGCGGGGTCCTAGGGGCAGCGCCCCTGGCGGGGTCCAAGGGGCAGAGCCCCTGGTGGCGGTACCTAAACGAAATGTCATAAGTTAATACGTTCGGGATTAACTTCCGTATTTTACCTAAATCAGTCATTCAATAATCAGTAAACTGTAAATCCATGGGCCCAATTTCTTGGGATTTTGAATTTCAATTTCTTCTTGAACGTGAGCGTTCATGGAGCCGGTTAGGATAAAGGGCTTTTGAGAAACGAAATGGGCCCATAAATATATTTAACTGAGTTATTTGTTACTCAAACCCGTGTAATACTCGGGTTTATAACCTAATATATATATATATATATATATATAAATACATATATAAAAATGTGCCCCTCGAAAAATTGGGCCCGGGACGGAGGTCGGGTTTGCCCCTCCCCCGGGCCGCCCCTGATTGTGTTGAGGCGTATAAGGAATTGTCAATTCCCGTTTTATGCCATGCTCCTCACAGAAGGTGTTGAATTCATTAGAGCAAAATTCACCACCTCTATCCGTTATGAGAACTTTAATAGAGCATTCACTTTGTTTCTCAACCAGATTTTTGAAAACTTTAAATTTCTTAAAGGCATCAGACTTATTGGAAAGAAAATAGATCCAACACATATGAGTTAGATCATCAATAAGAAATATATAATAAAGGTTTTGGCCAAGACTTGGTGTTTACGTGGGCCCGCAAAGGTCTGCATGCACCAATTCAAGTTTCTTAGTGGCCCTCCATGATTTAGAGTTAAAAGGTAACTTACTTTGTTTTCCCATGACACAGCCTTCACAAATGGGTGCACTTTCAATTTTGGGCAGACCATAAACCATATTTTTATCATAAAGTGTTTTCAAGCTGCCAAGGTTTAAATGACCATACCTCAGATGCCATAGCCGTGTAGGTGTGTTGAGAATTTTAACATCTGTACTTGGAGCTTCAGCTTTTGTTGCATCTAACAGGAACATGTTGTTTGTGGCCATGGGAACTTGCATAACTCCTACACCATTGCTTTTAATAATGCAGCAGTTGTTTTCAAAATGAAGTGAATAGCCCTTCTTCATGAGTTGTCCTACACTAAGTAGATTGTATTCCAATCTAGGAGTGTAATAGACATCATCCAGAAGTTTAGAGCCTCCACTCCTTGTGTTGATTCTTACGGTGCCTCTTCCTTCAACTGCTAACTTCTGTTTGTCACCCATTTGAACACTCAGTTTGAATGTTTCATCAAGATGAGCAAACATTGATTTAGACCCAGTCATATGATTAGAACACCCAGAATCAATGAACCATAGACTGTTTGTGTTGGAAGTGTTGTTACCCAGGTTATCAGTAGAGGTCATAAACAAATGAGATTCTTCCTGATTAACTTCTGATTCAGTGGCCAAGTTTGCAAGAGGTTCTTCAGTATTATACCAGCAATCCTTCTTTACATGCCCAAATTTGTTACAAATTGAGCATTGGGGTCGGTTGTTGTATCTGTCTCCTGAATGACCCCGGCCTCTGCCACGAAAGTAGCCACGACCTCTTCCTCTTGTGCCACCTGAATTGTTTGCATATGACCCACGATTGGTGTTTTGAAACACCTGGAGGGCTTGTTCATCAAGTTTTTCAGTTTTCTCAGTAGAGCGACTATTCATTCGCTCTTCTTGAGACTGAAGTGACCCCATTAGCTTAACAGGGGTAAGTTTTGAAAGATCAAATGAAACTTCAATAGAAGGGACAATATAATCAAACCTGGTTGCGAGACTGCGGAGGATTTTCTCTACAATTGTCTGATCAGATACTTTTTCACCATAGGCTCGTTCTTGACTTACGATTGCCATTACTCGTGAGAAGTAATCTCCCACGGATTCTCCTTCTTTCACGGAGAGGTTTTCAAACTCTCTCCGAAGCCCTTGCAGCTTAATAGCTTTGATCTGAGCATCACCTTGAAACTCCATCTTCAAGATTTCCCAGCTTTCTTTTGCAGAAGTAGAGAAAAGATGATCATGTACAGCCTGTTGAATGATAGCCATAGCATGCGCATCCTTTCTTCTGGCCGATCTCAGTCGCTCAACATCATTTTCATTAATCCCGATCTCAACCATTTCCCATAGATCACGAGATTTCAAGATGGTGGCCATACGAATACTCCAATGATCATAACCATCACCTTTGAATACGGGAATGGGAGTCGGCGCTGTAGGTAGAGTACTTGTTTGTTCAGCCATTGAATAGCAAGGATTGAGCACTCACTGATTATGAAATCACTCAATGCTCTGATACCACAAATGTTGGTATTAGAACACAATAATAACACACAGAGAATTGAGAATAGCTTGCTTTCTTATTGAACTGAATTGCATAATCCTTTATGATTACAAGACTCTTTAAATAGGAAAAAATAAACAACGTAAACAATCAGATCCAAGAGACTCGGACTTCATAACAAACTAGACGTTACTGACTTATTCAAAAATAAACAAATTAACTAAGTGGAATTCTTCACGTGCATGAGTATCTCATGCATAAGCAAGCTGTACTTCTTCAAACTAGAACCTTCTCACGTGCATAGGAGGAGGTTGAATTACTTCTCAATATTTTTTAGAAGGTGGTTGACTTCTGTGATTAATTGTTATTGTTAATGTTTGTAGGACTGCGTGAGAAGCATAAACAAGAGCTCGAGAATTTGTCACTAGCATCACAACCTTTTAAAACATTGAAGTTTTTTATTGTGGCTATTGCTCAGTATTTACAAAGATCACTCGTATACCTTGACACCTTGTAACACATGGTGTCTGGCTTATGCTTCTAGTTATAGTCACTGTTGCAGGGGTAATCTTGTTTCTCTCTGCAGATGGTCCTCATGCCACGGTACTTCATGTTTCTAATTACATATTATTAAATTATTAATGTACCTCATGCATTGTAAACAAATTTCCTTCCAATTTTCTATTAAATATTACGTGTTATCATTATTTGGAAATAGTTAGTAGTCTTGCGGCTGCTTGTGTCACTGCTAATGATGAGTATGTTATTCATCTGATCTTGCAGCATGTTGAAGAGCTTCTTGAATATGTAAGGTTTGGACTATGGTGGGTGGCTCTTGGTGTTGCATCTTCCATAGGTCTTGGTAAGCTTAAATAAGCAACCAATTTATCAACACTTGTCATTAAAGATGGAAACTAGTGTTTTCTTTTTAATATTTTGTTTTGTATTTGATTAGGATCGGGGCTGCACACCTTTGTTCTATATCTGGGCCCCCATATTGCATTCTTCACTATAAAAGCAATGCAGTGTGGTAGAGTGGATATTAAAAGTGCTATTTATGATACAATACAATTAAACAGAAGCCCTTCATGGCTCAAGAAAGATTGTTCAGAGTTTGGGCCCCCAATGTTTTTATCCCCAAATGAGGGCATTCAGGTTCCGGTTACTAGCATATTGCCACAAGTACAAGTAGAAGCTATTCTTTGGGGCCTTGGAACTGCATTAGGGGAGCTCCCTCCATATTTTATTTCAAGAGCAGGTTTGTAAATATTTCTAGATTAATATGCCCTTCTGAGATTCCTTTGATAGTTAAATATGTGTGCATGAGGTTAATTTTCTAAAAACTATATTGAAATTCTAAAACATGCCATCAGTTTTTTTTTTTTTTTTTTATCGTTTTCATATAGAGCCTCTTTTGTACATGTGGCTTTCTAGTGTTTCCAAACATTCTTCATTGGATTTTTATTTTTTCTTTTTGTTTTCAGTGCACATACTTCGTAGCTGAAATATGAAGACAACATTAAATGTGTCAAAGTGTTTTAGCAATTTAAATGCATAACGGAAAGATTGTACAATGTTAATTTTATTTATTTTTACTACATATATATTTTTCCAGCAAGTATCTCGGGTGAGAAAATAGATGCTGCTGAAGAACTAGATGCATCATCATCAGAGAATAATGGAGTTGCTTCAAACTTAAATCATATGAAACAGTGGTTCCTGTCACATGCACAATATTTAAACTTTTTCACGATTTTGGTGCTTGCGTCGGTTAGTATTAATACAAAACTTTTGTTTCATGTTTGTTTTGCATTTTTTGTTTATTTTTGTAACCTGTGTTATTCATCAATTTGTTTAAATACCGAGGCTATTTGTAGGTGCCAAATCCTTTATTTGACCTTGCTGGCATAATGTGTGGTCAATTTGGAATTCCATTTTGGAAGTTTTTTTTAGCAACCCTTCACATTCAGGTATGCCCATGTTCCTTTGTTCTAAACATTTGAGATTATATCAAATGCTATACCTAGTATAGCCGTATAGGTATTGTTTGGAGTGTGTTTGGAAAAAGATAGCTGAATTTGATGGATTTTGGATATGGTTGAAGTTGGCAAAATAATCTGATGTTTGAGTCTTTGACAAGCTAAAATTATTGAAGAAATTACTAGATAAAATGACCAAAAAAAACTGTGTAGAAGTAGAGACACGTCAATTAGAAAAATAGAAGTCTCTCAAATTAGCTTAAAATAAGGGTAAATAAGTTGTTTAATTTTGCCCTACGATCATATTTGTTGCAGCAGGCATGAAAACGATCATTAAAAACTGCTTATTTAGCTTTTAAATAGTCAGAGAAACATAGTGTTATTTCAGGCATTAAAGACTAATTATTGAGATTTCAAGTTATAGCAATTATATTAAGAATATGATTTTATGAATGCAGACGGTATTTATCATCTCAGTGTGCAACAATCAACTTCTTTACTGGATAGAAAATGAGTTAATATGGATGCTTAGCTTCATTCCTGGTGTAGCTTCTACACTTCCAAATATTGTAGCTAAACTGCATGCAATGAAGGAGAAATACATGGCTGCCCCTCTGCCAGTCACATCAAACATCAAGGTACACATGTGTGAATATGTGTTTGATGTGTGTGTATTGGTTGCAAGCGTGCGAAGGTTTCTATAAATGTTTGAAAGGCTAGAAAATGGTATTGTGTTTGGTCCCTTCTGCTGAAAATCACCCATTTTTGTTAAGTATTTATCTAGTCTTTTTTCAATATTTATACCTGAAAGACCTGTGTGTTTGAAGATGAAAACCGCGTATACGAAATCAATCATTCTTTTCATTTATTAGAAAACATAATATTTATAATCATAATATGTAAATATAAATAAAAAATGGTTAAGAGGTTGTTTGGTAGCATTTGAACCATTAAGTGTTGAATAGTTAAGATGTCTGAATGGTTAAGAGGGTCTGAATCATTAAGTGTTGAACCAGTTAAGACTGTTTGGTTGAACATCTGAATGAATATGCAGAATGACTAGTTTACCCTTCTGAAGTCTTTTTTTTTTCAGTGATAATATAAATAATAAAAACAAAATAAAATCTAAACATGATAAAATCCAAACATCCAAATTACACAATAGTCCTTCAAACAAACAACAACAACCTTACCCAGTATATTCCCACTTTTCAGTAGGGTCTGGGGGGAAGGATATATACAAACCTTACCCCTATCCCAATTGGGATAGAGAGGCTGCTGCGAAAGAGTCCCCGGCTCAAAGTTATCGTTTGAAATTGATCATCCCAATGATTTTAACGTTATTTTCACAAAATAATTGAAATAACGTTAAAATTAGTGCGCTTTTACTTTTGCCCCTTAAGGGCCCACACATATATACATTATATGCGTTTCAAACATGTTCTACAATTACCATTATATGTCCAAGATCACCTTCATGATAAAAGAAATAGTTGGCAAAAGTAAAAAATCAGATTGATGATGCACAAGTAATCATTCACAATTGATGATGCTAAAATCTACTTCCTTCACTTAAACTTCCAGTTCTAAGTAAACCTAATGTCATCAATTGGATTCTAAATTTAAATCAAGGGAGGTACATTGTAGAAACTTCCAAGTACATCCTGCCTAGGCCCAATATTCGTTGAGTAATTTTTGAGTACTTGTCGATTAGACCGAGTTCTCATTGTTCTCCAGTCGACCGACCTAGCATCTCCACCTAGTGACGTGATATTGGGATTTTTAAAGATACTAGCAATGTCCTTCATCATCACAAACCTCATTTGGAGAATCGGAATTCAGTATATCACGTCAAAATTCCATGCACAGAAACCCTAATTCAACACAAGCCACAATCCAACTGTAAACCAATAGCACAATCACAAAATCCGCAATTTTAACAAACGCAAATACATAATAGTAAGCAACGAGAGAAACAAGATACGAGAGATATCAGACGAAATCCTGATGAAACGGAAACTCAATCACAAGTCATCGATGATTTCCGGTCAAAATCATTTGGATGATGTCACCACATGTCGATGTTTTACATGAAAACTGGTGGGGGACCGATCGGGAAGGTGTGACGGGCACTGTGGCTGGTGGGGGGCCGAACGGGATGGTGCGACTACCGGTGACATGGTTGTAAAAATCGCGATTACTCGGCCGATTAATCGGCATTAGTCGCTAATCGGGGTGTTCCCGACTAATTTTCCTCAAATCGGCCAATTAATCGCTAGTCGGTCAACGACGGTCAAAATCGGACCTAATCGGTTCTGATCGGTCCCAATCGGCCACCAATCGGCCAAAAAACGGCCGATTTCCGGCGAATACGAGAAGAAAATGGAAAACAAACCTTCGATCTTCGTTGAGAACGACGCTGTGAAAGAACCAACTTCATTCTCGCTGGAACCCTAATTTGGACAACGACGATCGACTGAAGCGTAGTCGGGAGTGTAGCCAGAGCCCAAGTAGACGGGAATTGGTTTTTTTAAAGTCAGAACATGGGCTTTTATTAGATGGATGGGCTGGGTAATTTAAAAAAATAAAATAAATAGCCCATGTGAATTAATTTGATAAAATCTTAGATTATTTGCAAACTTATACATAAAGTTTTGTATATATATATATATATATATATATATAATTTTTAAAATCTATATATAAAATCTCAATCCGATTAATCCCTAGTCCCCACCTCACCGACCGACTAGCGACTAACGATTTTTACAACCATGACCGGTGATAGGGAGGCGACGGCCGACGGTATTGTCGAGGCAGCCGGAGCTTAGCGAAGGACGGCAGGAGACGGGCGAAGGTGCACGACATTGGAGGCGACGGGAGTGAAATGAGATGCGAGGGTTTGAAAGAAAGAAAGGGTATAGATGACCCTTGTTGTCATTTTTCCATTCAGACTTGTTGTAGGATCTGAATGATTCAGACCTCCATTCAGATGTGGGATCTCCATTCAGACATGTTTTTTAAGTGAAACAAACAGTCTGAACAGACCATTCATATGCTACCAAACAGCCTCTAAATTTATTTGATATCTTAAAACTCAAAGGAAGTTTGTTTGACCTGAGTCCACATTTGACTATGCACTTATAAGTTAGTTATCATATCATGTAGAGTTGAAAACGTCACCTCATTTACTTATATGCATGCCAAAATGTTTTATTTTTGTAACAATGTAGTATAGTTTCTGTCTGTAATCATATTTACAGCATTATTTACTTATTAAAATGATTTTATAATCACTTATGCTAAATATTTTCAGGTGAAATCATGGGGTTTATCGTTTGCTTCGATTTGGAACTCGATCGTATGGCTAATGTTGTTCAACTTTTTCGTGAAGATTGTGAATTCAACATCACAGAGATATCTCAAAAAGCAGCAAGAAAATGAAATATGTGCTTTGAAAAAGAAACTTGATGAAGATCAGGATAGTCATTAGTGTATTTTTTGTTTCAACATCTTCTTATAGGTGTTAGAAAATAGGTATTTTTAAACTTTAAGTATTTACCATTGAAGATTAAGCAAATGCTCAATAGAAAGGATCCAGCCATGCTCACATTAAACTCAGTTATATTAGCAATAGTTGCAGTTTTAGGCCATCAATTTATGGATGTTGCATACATGTCTAGTTTACATGATTTCCAGTACAAGCTGATAGTTTTCTCCCATAATCCAGTCTAACTAAAAAGGGAACAGGTCAAAAGTAGAAATCAAATTTTTTTATCAAGTATTTAACATTTTAATTATTTTTCATTAGAAATATAATTTTAATCAATCATATTTGATATGATAGTCGTTTATAAATAAATCTTGGATAAATTTGTTCCCAGTCAACTCAAACAGATCTGCAAAATATATATATATTGCTATTACCCATTACCCATTTTAATATTATCTTGTTTTAACCTGTTACCCACATTGCAACCCTAACAAATACAGCTTTTGGGAACTCCTGGTGATGATTCAACTACAAATCATGAAAATAACAGTCATCAAGCTGTTGTATTTTTATTTTATATTTATTTTTTATAGACTGTTAAATACTTACATACTGAGTTTTTTTTCTTTCGTTACCAACCTCGAAATGTTGATGCGAATCCGGTTGCATTAATGAAATCAATGTGGTCAATTACTTAGTATAAGCTTTGTTGTTGTAAAACGAATGCTATGAAACATAGATTCAATTTTTTTAATCTGCATGTTTGTGGCGTGCCTAAGTACATATCATTATCAACCGAATTTGTTTCCGAAGAAACTCGAATTTATATCGTTGAGCCAAAACATATTTATATTTGACACGAATTTTTTCTGAATAGAATTTATGTCGGAACGTAGAACGACTCAAATTTATACTGACACGTATTATGCATACTACTAAAGGTAAACTTGAAATTTTAGAAATTTAAGGGGTCAAATTTGTATTTGACAGTTTTCAACAATGGCAAACAACACCAACATTGCCGATTGAGATAAATTATAAATATAATGTATATTATTAACTAGTAAAGTACCCGCCGCGCGTTGCGGCGGTATCAAACGTAAAGGACGTGAAATTTATTTCGTCAAATGAAAACGTAATATATTTGACCCATCATATATCTTAAAAGAATTTACGCTGAAATGTAGACCAACATAAAAACTAAAAGTATATAAAATAAGTACGAAAGCGTACTATATTTAACCGGACTCGCCTCTGGAAAAATTTTACATCCAAACGTGTATCAACACGAATTTATACGGACTCTTACGCAAACTAAGCACGTAAGAAATTATTATTTTTAGCTAAGGAACAAGGAGGAAAATTAGAAACTTGAGGAAGTTAAAGTAATATTTACAAAGTTTTTTTTTTGAAATTTGAGGAGGTGAAAGTGATAGCCTGAAATTATAGGATGAAGATTTAAAGATTAAAGATCGGTTGAGACGAAAAAAAAAGTGAAAAAGGAAAGATGATGAAATGTAAGAAATTATTATTTTATATCAAAACGTGTATCAACAAGAATTTATACGGACTTGTCACACCCCCACCTCTCGTCACCTGTTGATGATGTTACTGAAACGGTCGCGAAAGCATAGTGGTGATGTCTCAGAGATGAGGTGTGACTTACTTGATCCGATATCACAAGCACACAGATTAACTTAGCATAATTACATTACATGGTTCGTTATTACAATTCACATTACAACATTAACTTATTCAGTTACAAGTTTGTGAAATGCAGTCTCACTGGAATCACTGTCTACCTGCAAAAATGTTTGATTTGAAAACGTCAGCACAAAGCTGGTGAGTTCGTAAAGTTTAGTAATTAAACAATATGATATGCAAAATTTCAAGATATACAGTTCAGATAACCATGGGACCCGTATCTAGTTCCTTTCGGACAGTTTTACGTTTTACGAAGATACTACCTGTCGGTAAATATCTTAATGCCTCATCATCTTAATGTCTATCACTAACATTAAGAAAGTGTTTCGAAAACAGGTAACAAACATTCACACCAGGGGAGATGCAATCCTCCCAGCAAATGGGTTGTCAACCAATAGTACTATCAATGCTTCCTGTTCGGCCCCACATGGGTTCACTAGATACAGTTTCAAAGAATGAGGGCTTTTGATACTGTGATACAGATACTAACGGCAAAATCCCATGAAATCACACAAAAGTCACATGTAATCACAAAGATAACAGTGATACATATCATATGTTCAGAAATCGATTTACAGAAATTCCCCGATATTTGTAAAACACTAAAATGAAAAGGGGTTGTACGAAACTCACCTGAAGTCTCAAGATAGCAAGATCACTCGCAGACTGATGATAATAGTATAAGTCTGCATTAGTTTATGTTTAATGAGTTATTTAAGTTTTATCTTACTGATTAGATCTTTCTGAACGTTCAATGTCAAAGACATTGCTTTGAAAGTCATCAAAATGAGGTTAAGTATTTAATCAAGTATTTTGATGTCATATCATACAATGTATGATAATGTAGGAACCTACATTGAATTAGATTCCTAATACAAGGTTGATGACACTCTTGATTAATCTGAATAGTCTCGGATTAACCAAATAGTTAATGTTGTTGATTATAATGCCAAAACAGTTTATAGACAGATTAATGGCTTAGGAATGATCAATCATTATTATTGATTACCCAAATATCATGAAATATCACAATGTAGCATTAGAATAGGTTTAACAACCATGTTTAACATACTAATCTGACTGTTATCATAACATCAGATAATCGTCCCAAGGAGTATATGTTAATGATCGCGATTAGTTTGAAACACTTGGATTTAACCTTGCATTTCAAAGATTAATCAAACTAATCACCTACATTGTCATAATCAAATGGTTTAAACCATTATAATCATAGTTATGATTTCATGCAAACCGGGCATTACAACGGATCAAAACAAGGATTTACCCGTTAAAACATCGTGTTCTTCGTTTATAATCAATCCTAGCCATCATCTAGGCAATAATCAACAACCATAACTATCTCATTACGTTCAAAATCAAGATCTAATCAATCATTATGAAGCTAGATGGTTAAAACGAACCGTTACCTGATCAGACGAATTTCTGCGGTTAAAACAACAATCGGGACTTGAAAACACGATCCTTGGTGCAATCGGGATGTTTGAGAGGCTTTGAAATGGAGTTTTGATGGTTTAAGGGGTTGGTTCTTCGTCTAGAAGCAAGAAGAAGTCGAGATAGATGAAAAAAATTACTTTCTGGACGAAATCTGATCTTAAAACTAGTCCACCGCCCCACACACTGCCGGGCGCACCGCCCCAACTGGGCGCATGGTGCCAGGCGTACCGCCCCAAAGCATTTTTATCCAATTTTTGATTTAATCTTCGTTTCGCGATTCCGGGCAATCCGTAACTCCGTTTCGCGCACCGTTTTCGCCCACGTTCACCATTTCTCGCATACTATCAACCTGTAATAACCAAAATTGCTAAATCATCGTGGATTTCAAGCACGACCAAATGTGCTCATGTCATTAATGCCGAAATTTTCGTACGCAATTGTCACAGTCTCCTCCTGTTAGAAAAATTTCGTCTCGAAATTTAGTGAAGACTTACTCGATGACAATCGTTTATGAGAATAGATGTGGGTATTTTTCTTTCATCCGATCTTCACGTTCCCACATATACTCGGGTCCACGTTGCGAGTTCCATCGTACTTTAACAATTGGTATGCGACTACGTTTCAGCACTATCATTTCTCGATCCATTACCTCTACTGGTTCTTCACTGAACTGAAGTTTTTCATTAATATGAATCTCTTCTAGAGGTACGATCAATGATTCATCAGTTAGGCACCTTTTCAGATTTGATATATGAAAAACATCGTGAATGTTACTGAGTTCAGGAGGTAATTCAAGTATGTAGGCTACTGATCCAATTCGTTTAAGAATTTTGAATGGTCCTACAAACCTTGGTGAAAGTTTCCCTCTCTTTCCAAATCTGAAAATGCCCTTCCAAAGTGAAACTTTCAACATTACTCGATCAGCTACGACGATTATCAGCATAACTCTTTTGACGATCGCGAGCAGCTTTAATTCGTTCTTGAATGAGTGCGATCTTATCAGTTGTTTCCTGAATGAATTCTGGGCCTATGATTTGACTCTCACCTACCTCTGACCAACAGATAGGTGATCTACACTTGCGTCCATAAAGTGCTTCGAATGGAGCGCATTGAATACTGGTATGGTAGCTGTTATTGTATGAAAATTCAACAAGTGGAAGATGAATATCCCAGCTACCTCCAAAATCAATCACACAGCTTCTGAGCATGTCTTCAAGAGTTTGATTTGTTCGTTCAGTCTGCCCGTTTGTTTGTGGATGATAAGCTGTGCTCATATTGATTTGTGTGCCCAGTGCATTCTGAAGAGTTTGCCAAAATCGTGACATAAATAGACTATCTCTGTCAGAAATGATAGAGATTGGTACTCCATGTCGAGATACAATCTCATTGACTTAGAGTTTAGCCAGTCGATCCATAGAGTAATCTTCTCGGATGGGTAAGAAATGCGCAGATTTTGTAAGGCGATCAACGATAACCCATATAGAGTCATGATTACGTGATGTTCTGGGTAATTTAGTAATAAAATCCATAGAGATCTGATCCCATTTCCACATAGGAATCTCAGGTTGTTGTAATAACCCAGAAGGTCGTTGATGTTCAGCCTTAACTTTGAGACATGTTAAGCATCGATCCACGTATTCAGCTATGTTTTTCTTCATTCCAGGCCACCAGTAAAAATCTCTAAAATCCCTATACATTTTATCCGCACCTGGATGAATAAAATACCGGGATTTGTGCGCCTCATCCAAGATGATTGTTCTAGAGTTACCGAATAAAGGAACCCAAATTCGGCTTTTGAAATACAGCACTTCGTCAGTTTTCGTTTCGAGTTTCTTGTCTAATCCCCTCAGTCCCTCAGCAGAATAGTTCGTTGCTTGTAAAGCTTGTTGCTGAGCTTCTTTAATCTGAGGAATTAGACTAGTTTGAATAGTCATCCCTAACGCTTTCACACGTAAAGGTTTGACTCGTTCCTTGCGACTCAAGGCATCGGCTACAACATTCGCTTTACTTGAATGATAACGAATTTCACAGTCATAGTCATTTAGGAGTTCTACCCGCCGCCTATGTCGCATGTTCAACATTTTCTGATCTAGAATGTGTTGAAGACTTTTATGATCAGTGTATATAATACACTTGGTTCCGTATAGATAGTGTCTCCAAATCTTGAGTGCAAACACCACTGCACCAAGTTCTAGATCATGAGTGGTATAGTTCTTCTCATGTATTTTCAGTTGTCGAGAAGCGTAAGCAATTACCTTGTCGTTCTGCATTAAAACACACCCAAGACCTTGACGAGAAGCATCACAGTACACTGTAAAATTATCAGTACCTTCCGGTAGTGCCAAGATAGGTGCGTTGCAGAGTTTGTGTTTCAACAGTTGGAATGCCTCCTCCTGTTGGGAACCCCATATAAACGGTTGATTTTCTGTGTCAATGTAGTCAGTGGCAATGTTATCTTTGAAAAGTTCTTGATAAATCGACGATAATAACCTGTCAGCCATAAGAATTGACGTATTTCAGTTGGGGTTCGTGGTGTTTCCCATTGTTTCACAGCGTCGATCTTACTGGGATCTACTTGAATACCGTTTTCGTTTACTACGTGCCCAAGAAATTGAACTTCTCGTAACCAAAACACACACTTGGAGAATTTGGCGTATAATTTCTCATGTGCCAAAAGTTCTAAGATTAGTTTCAAGTGTTGAGCATGTTCTTATTGGTTCCGAGAATAAATGAGAATATCATCAATAAACACAATCACAAATTTATCCAGATAAGGTCTACATACTCGATTCATCAGATCCATGAAAACTGCAGGTGCATTTGTTAATCCAAACGGTATTACTAAAAATTCATAATGTCCGTATCGAGTTCTAAAAGCAGTTTTAGGAACATCATCATCATGAATTCGTAACTGATGATATCCAGATCTTAAATCGATTTTTGAAAAGTAAGTAGCACCTTGTAACTGATCAAATAGATCATCGATTCGTGGTAAAGGATAACGATTTTTGATTGTCAGTTTATTGAGTTCTCTGTAGTCAATGCACATCCTGAATGAACCATCCTTCTTTTCACAAAAAGAATTGGTGCTCCCCAGGGTGAAAAACTAGTTCTGATAAAACCTTTGTCTAACAGTTCTTGCAATTGACCTGAAAGCTCTTGCATCTCTGAGGGTGCTAAACGATAAGGAGTTTTAGCTACAGGTGCTGCACCTGGAATCAAGTCAATACGAAATTCGACTTGTCTCACTGGGGGGTAATCCTGATATATCCTTAGGAAAGACTTCAGGAAAATTCTTGACTAGTGGAATATCTGTGATACGTTTCTGTACAGAACAACTTTCGATCACATATACCAGAAAGGTTTGAAAACCTTTTCATAAGAGTTTCTGAGTTTGCATACAAGATATAATACCAAGTTTTCTACCAGCTCGTTCTCCTTGAACAACCAGTGTATTACCGTTAGGTAATGGAATACGGATCACCTTGTTTTGACAGACAACTTCCGCTTGGTTATCAGAAAGCCAATCCATGCCAACAATGACATCAAAGCTCCCAAGCTCAATAGGAAGTAAATTGATATTAAAAAGATGATCATTCAAATTCAAGGAACACCCTTGAATAACACTGTTAGTTTTGATTAACTTGCCATTAGCAAGTTCAATCACATAAGGAGTTTCTAGATCTACCGTAGGCAATGAAAGTAAAGATGCAAATTCAGGAGATATAAAACTCTTATCTACCCCTGTATCAAACAGAACTCATGCGTAAAGATTATTGAGTAAAAACGTACCAGTGACAATATTAGCATCATGCCTAGCCTCGGTCGCACCAATCTGAAAAGTTCTCCCCCAAGCTTCATTCCCTTGATTGGTGTTGTTGTTCGGACAGTTTCTCATAAGATGGTCAGGACTTCCACACTTGAAGCATGACCGGTTGGTTTGAGTGATTTGTCGTGGTGCTTGATTTGGTTGACGAGCAAGCAAATTACAGTATCTGGTGTAGTGTCCAACCCTATTACAGTTGGCACAAACAGGACACGATCCTGTATGATGATATGGACACTTATTGCATTTGGGCGCCTGCCCAGTATAATCTTTCCTCTCAGGAATAGCAGCACCATAGTTTTTCACAGTTGGCTTGCTCTGGTTGATCTCAGCCGGAGCTTTCGCCTTGGTTTTGCCAAACCACTTTCGTTTGGTACCTTTAGAAACATTCGAGGTACCGACATCATTATGGCCCACGGCCGTCTGAGTTTTTGTTGACAACGTACCACTCCTTACCGCCTCATCGGTAAGCTTAGTGGTTAACAGAATTGTTCGTTTGAGAGTTGTGGGTTCAGCTGCCGTCACCATTCCCCGAATCTGGGGAACCAATCCTTTGATGAACTTCTCAATCAAAGCTGCTTCCGTTGGAAACATATTGGGAAGTAAACAAGTGAGTTCATGAAAACGATCGGTATAAGCTAGACAATCAGCGCCGATCATTGAATGATTCCAGAATTCCTCCTGGAGCTTTTGGATTTTAGTAATTGGGCTGTACTCTGACATAATCAGAGTTTTAAATTCGTTCCAGCCCATCGAGTCGACTGTAACTGTGCCCAGAGTTTTTGCCTGGGTATTCCACCAGGTTAAAGCTGATTCTTTCAGAGAACAGGCAGCATAAGACACATTATGCTCCTCCAAACACTAGCTGATTTTAAGTTTGGTTTCCATATCCTCAATCCACCTTAAAAGACCAGCCACTCCTTCCTTGCCTGTGAAAGTAGGAGGGTTGCAGGAAGCAAAGTACTTGTAAGTACATCCCTGCCGTGGTGGATCCGGAGCAGTTGTAGTTGTACCGGTGGTCTGATGAGTTTCTATGTGTCCACCAGTAAAATTTTGTTCCGCATGGTCCCCACCAGAACCCGAAGTATTGTGTTGCAGGTGTGGCGTTACGATACCAGCGGCAGATAGTTGTTCTTTCACTATTCGTGCTATCATCTCTTCGTTCAATACTGATCCACTAGGAGCTGTCGGTGGAATCGTGTTCTGGTTTGGGTCAACGGGTGGAACAATGTTCGTTTCTTGAGTTACAACTGGAATAGTGTTCGACTCGGGGTTAGTAACGTTCTCAGTAGCTTTCTTAGCTGGTCGACCTCGTTTAGCAGCCATAGTTCTGCTCACATACAGGTAAATTTAGGTCAATTCAAGAACATTAAAGATATAACCCCTTTCAATCACAAAATTTAACTATTTTCAGGCATACTGAAAAATCATGTCGATATGTGATTCTTAAGAAAATGGTATAACTACATTGATATAATTCAGATATGTTCTCAACATATGATAATCATACAGATATTTGTAGTCATACTTAGTCCTGTTATCTCAAAATGGGTTATAGTATCACATAGCACACTGCGTTATGATACCAATACCGATATGTCACTGTTCACAGGAAATACACATCTTTCGTTTTTCGATTCATGATCACATATGTTTTTGAGATATTATTATACAGGACTTTGATATGTGTTACACAATCAATAGGTAAGTTACCACACAAGGTATTTATGATATACCACACAAGGTATTTTACGAGATAACACACAAGCTATTTTACGAGATAGCACCAAGCTATTTTACGAGATAGCACCATGCTATTTTACGAGATAGCACCAAGCTATTTTACGAGATAGCACCAAGCTATTTTACGAGATAGCACCAAGCTATTTTACGAGATAGCACCAAGCTATTATACGAGATAGCACCATGCTATTTTACGAGATAGCACCAACCTTTTTTACGAGATAGCACCAAGCTATTTTACGAGATAGCACACAAGCTATTTTACGAGATAGCACCAAGCTATTTTACGATGACAGAATACCTCACCAGGTATTTTACGATGACAGAATACCTCACTGGGTATTTTACGAGGACAGAATACCTCACCAGGTATTTTACGAGGACAGAATACCTCACCAGGTATTTTACGATGACAGAATAGCTCACCAGGTATTTTACGATGACAGAATACCTCACTAGGTATTTTACGATGACAGAATACCTCACTAGGTATTTTACGAGGACAGAATACCTCACCAGGTATTTTACGAGGACATATCAAATACAAAACACAACAGAGTACACAAAAGTAAAACACGTCACTATTATTACATAATCGCTTTATACAATCATAAAGTTTCGATACAAAAGAGTATTACAATAACACCCATACTGATAACAACCTATTCGTCAGCGGTATATACAATGAAGAGTCCCAAAAATGTAAAATGCACGATCAGACTTACCGTAAAAAATACGGTAAGCAGGCTAGCACAATAGCTATAGTAGCCAATACTATAGCTAAACACAGAAGTCTAGCCTCGATGCTCATCATACCGAGCATCCAGATCCATCCCTGCAGTCTTTCTCTCAAAACTGCAACTTGCTGCCAGAATGCAGCAACCAGCACCTGCCTCCAAGTCCTCCTAAGCCGCTCCTCCACGGTCGTCCTCCAGGCCTGGGTGTCAATACCCATAACATTCACCTGCTCCAGAAGAGTCTGGTGTGAGGTGAGGATCTCCAGTACGGTGGTACGAGTATCCTCAAGGGTAGTATGGTGCTGGTGTAGGTCCTGTCTCAGGCCCTGCAGGTCTTGGGAGACCTACTGTATCTGGGCTCGTAGCTCGGCTTGGTGGGAGGATTCTCCCACCTCATGAACAACCTGAGGTTCATCCTGCGGAGCCATCTGGTGTCGTGGGGGTAGCCCAGTGGTCTTGCGGGCCTGTCCCCGCATCCGTCACATCCCATCCCCGACGGGAACTCTCTGTGGAGAGAAGCTCTGCCTCCTCTCAGCAGAGGCATCAACTAGGGGTGAGTGGGGAGGACTAGGTACAATGGGGGATGCTGGTGGTGGTGGTAATGGTGATGGTGGTGGTGGTGTGGCTGGCACTTGCGGACCAGCCTGGGATGCCTCTGATGATGCCTGTGATGGCGCGGCATCCGAACTCGAACCGGAACTATCGCTAGGAGTGTCGTCCAAAATAATGTAGGGAAATCTCTGATAAATATAATGCTCTCCTGGATTCGCCATCGCTGTACAAACAAAATTTCTAGATCAGTATCATGAGATAATTATTGAATAATAATATTCAACACAAACATGATATGATATCTCTTCCTATCTCAGAGCAACTACTCATCCTTAAGATTGTTATTGTTCTGCTTGAATTAAATTAAACTAGAACGCACGCGTGTTGCAAATTTCAGTTATGCTGGCCACTCATAACTGGAATTCGTACCACCTGATTATTCTGGCTTCATTCAAAACAAATTTTGTTCATTAGTTATGTTCGGTGCTCTCTGTGTCACTATACTAGCCTATGGTTATAGTCTAGGTCTCTAAGTCAACCTAATTCTCTATAACCTGTGGCTCTGATACCACCCTGTCACACCCCCACCTCTCGTCACCTGTTGATGATGTCACTGAAACGGTCGCGGAAGCATAGTGGTGATGTCTCAGAGATGAGGTGTGACTTACTTGATCCGATATCACAAGCACACAGATTAACTTAGCATAATTACATTACATGGTTCGTTATTACAATTCACATTACAACATTAACTTATTCAGTTACAAGTTTGTGAAGTGCAGTCTCACCGGAATCACTGTCTACCTGCAAAAATGTTTGATTTGAAAACGTCAGCACAAAGCTGGTGAGTTCGTAAAGTTTAGTAATTAAACAATATGATATGCAAAATTTCAAGATATACAGTTCAGATAACCATGGGACCCGTATCTAGTTCCTTTCGGACAGTTTTACGTTTTACGAAGATACTACCTGTCGGTAAATATCTTAATGCCTCATCATCTTAATGTCTATCACTAACATTAAGAAAGTGTTTCGAAAACAGGTAACAAACATTCACACCAGGGGAGATGCAATCCTCCCAGCAAATGGGTTGTCAGCCAATAGTACTATCAATGCTTCCTGTTCGGCCCCACATGGGTTCACTAGATACAGTTTCAAAGAATGAGGGCTTTTGATACTGTGATACAGATACTAACGGCAAAATCCCATGAAATCACACAAAAGTCACATGTAATCACAAAGATAACAGTGATACATATCATATGTTCAGAAATCGATTTACAGAAATTCCCCGATATTTGTAAAACACTAAAATGAAAAGGGGTTGTACGAAACTCACCTGAAGTCTCAAGATAGCAAGATCACTCGCAGACTGATGATAATAGTATAAGTCTGCATTAGTTTATGTTTAATGAGTTATTTAAGTTTTATCTTACTGATTAGATCTTTCTGAACGTTCAATGTCAAAGACATTGCTTTGAAAGTCATCAAAATGAGGTTAAGTATTTAATCAAGTATTTTGATGTCATATCATACAATGTATGATAATGTAGGAACCTACATTGAATTAGATTCCTAATACAAGGTTGATGACACTCTTAATTAATCTGAAAAGTCTCGGATTAACCAAATAGTTAATGTTGTTGATTATAATGCTAAAACAGTTTATAGGCAGATTAATGGCTTAGGAATGATCAATCCTTATTATTGATTACCCAAATATCATGAAATATCACAATGTAGCATTAGAATAGGTTTAACAACCATGTTTAACATACTAATCTGACTGTTATCATAAACATCATATAATCGTCCCAAGGAGTATGTTAATGATCGCGATTAGTTTGAAACACTTGGATTTAACCTTGCATTTTAAAGATTAATCAAACTAATCACCTACATTGTCATAATCAAATGGTTTAAACCATTATAATCATAGTTATGATTTCATGCAAACCGGGCATTACAACGGATCAAAACAAGGATTTACCCGTTAAAACATCGTGTTCTCTGTTTATAATCAATCCTAGCTATCATCTAGGCAATAATCAACAACCCTAACTATCTCATTACGTTCAAAATCAATATCTAATCAATCATTATGAAGCTAGAAGGTTAAAACGAACCGTTACCTGATCAGACGAATTTCTGCGGTTAAAACAACAATCGGGACTTGAAAACACGATCCTTGGTGCAATCGGGATAATTGAGAGGCTTTGAAATGGAGTTTTGATGGTTTAAGGGGTTGGTTCTTCGTCTGGAAGCAAGAAGAAGTCGAGATAGATGAAAAAAATGACTTTCTGGACGAATCACACACTGCCGGGCGCACCGCCCCAACTGGGCGCATGGTGCCAGGCGTACCGCCCCAAAGCATTTTTATCCAATTTTTGATTTAATCTTCGTTTCGCGATTCCGGGCAATCCGTAACTCCGTTTCGCGCACCGTTTTCGCCCACGTTCACCATTTCTCGCATACTATCAACCTGTAATAACCAAAATTGCTAAATCATCGTGGATTTCAAGCACGACCAAATGTGCTCACGTCATTAATGCCAAAATTTTCGTACGCAATTGTCACAGGACTCTTGCGTAAGAAATTATTATTTTTAGCTAAGTAACAAAAGAGGTAAATTAGAAACTTAAGGAAGTTAAAGTAATATTTATAAAGTTTTTTTTTGAAATTTAAGGAGGTGAAAGTGATAACTCCAAAATCATATACCGAATATTTAAAGTCTAAAGATCAGTTGCGATGGAAAAAAAAAGTGAAAAAAGAAAGATGATGAAAAAAAGTTGGGAAAAAGATGGAAGAATATGAAGAAAAAAAAAGTTCCTGTGATTCGAACCTTCGGCCAAAGCATACAAGTAAAACCTCCTTACCATCTAAACCAAGGCAACAATTGTTCGTTACAGTCGAAATTTGTTTTATTAAACCAACAACTAAATGCCAAGAAATTAAAGGATGATATCCACATAGGAACCACCGACGTTACTTTTTATTGTTATAGGTAATAACTAGACTTATCTAATTATTAAGTTAGGCCCAAATCTAATAGGTATTATAGAACCGATGCGAATATGTGATGTTAGGAACTTAGGAAGTAAGCATTGTGATGGTTGGCCACAGGCGGGAAAAAAATGGTTTCAGAACCGGAACTGACAACCTGAATTAGAACCGGTTCAACCCGAAGCGGCAGGTATAGACAGTTTTAGTTTCTTATAGAAATCATAATCATAATCAAAACTGTTTTCACCTTTACCTGATCAAAACCAGAACAAGAACCGGCCAAAAAGTGATCAAAACCGGGAAAAACCAAAATCTAACTGGAACCGGTTCTTGACTTTGTTGATCAAAACCAGAACAGATGTTGAACCAGAACATGTTAAAAAAACCGGTTTGCGCATCTCTATAATTGGCTATCCATTAATCAACAATCATCTAATTGCGTATGTTATATATGTTACAGGGCTGGCATAACTGGTCAGACACGATCCGTTAAGACACGGCATGTTAAGACGCGAAACACAAAATGGGTAGACACGAACACTACACGAAAAGTTATCGTGTATGTTTTTCCAAACACGAACACGACCCGTTTAAAACATGTAAACACGAAATGACTCGTTAAGGAACATGTTAACAACTAACACTATAAATGTTCTGTTAAAGAACCTGTTAAGGAACCCATTAAGGAACTAGAGGTTAGAGAATTAGAAATTTTCGAAGGTAATATTATCCATCTATTTTATTATGTTATTTATTTTAAATTTCAAATTATAAGCATGTTTTAACGGGTCTTAACTGTTCTTAATGAGTTTTAACGGGTTTTTACATGTTTAGACACAAAAATAAACAGGTTTTAACGTGTTGACCTGTTTTAGACCCGAAACATGTTAAGGGTAAACATGAAACATGTTAAATTCATGTCATGTCGTGTTAACGTGTTCATGTCTAAAATTGTTAGCCTTATATACGTATTTTATCTTACTAGTAGGGTGTCCACGTGGGGTGAAGCCAGATCTTGTGGTCACCTGGGCCCTCATTTTAAGAAAATCAATTATATATGTGTAATTAAACTAATTTTGTTAATCTGGAGCAATAAAAGGAAGATTGTATCCTTTCTCTCTAATTCTAGAAGGCTTAGATTTTTTTTTCTAGTATCTTCTCTTATCCTATATCCTTTTCACCTTTGCCTTATTTTCTTACTCTGGCCTAAAGATACGTTAAAAAAAGTATAGTTAACAAAAAGGTAAAAGAAATGGTAGAGAAGCAATCGGTAAAAGAGAGCAAAGCTAACTCATCAATTTTCCTCTTGTTTTGAGAAAATCAAGTGTTGCCTAGTCTTGATAGAGGCTAAAAAGCCGTTATGGTCAATATAATTATATATCCTTAAATCCTAAGTATACAAATCTCAACAAAGCATCATCATTTTTAATTGATTGTGATTGCAGATTCATCTAATATCCTCGTATCCGAATTTCGTTTTTTTGTTCGGTTATCGTTCCAATTTTTTTTGAATTCGGTTTATTTGGTTAACCAATTAAACCGAATTCAGATTTAAATTTCTTATCTTATTAATAATATATTAGCTTGAATTTGGTTATCCAGATTGGTTTATTCGGTTTTTAACCAGTTTATTTGGTTTTTAATCGGTTTATTCGTATCAGTTTATTTGATTTTTAATCAGTTTGTTTGGTTTTAACCAATGTTGTAGAAATCGCTAGTCGGTTGGTGGGGTGGGGACTAGGGATTAATCGGGATTAATCGGCCAACTAATCGGCGTAGTTGAGGATTTTTACAACCATGGTTTTAACGAAATCAAATCGGTTTTTTGATAAGGAAAAAATTTGAAAACCAATTAAACCGAACCGAATAAACCATTAACCGATTCTCTATATACATATATATATCAAAATTGTATGCCTTCTACAAAAATTGGGCACGTGACAGAGGTTGGGTTTGCCCCTTTTCCGACCGCTCATGTAGCCATTTAAACATTAATGTTATTTATTTCTTATATAAATTTTTTGCACATATAATATATAACTTTTTTTTAAAAAATTTCGGGCCCCCTAAATTGTCGGGCCCGAGGCGGTCGGCCATCCCGCCCCTCCCCATGGCCGGGCTTGTATATATATTGTGATAACTGTGTACGAGGAATTACGTCAGCAACGAATTGAGCACAGTTGATCGTGTTTAGAATTCACATGGAGTTGACAATCGAAGTTATTATGGGATGAAAGTATGTGAGAAATGATGAACATGGGCGAAAACCGCGTACAAAACGGAGTTACGGATTGCCCAGAATCACAAAACGAAGTTTCCGTCGAAAAATGGGAAAAATGGTCTTCGCGGTACGCTGAGGAGGAGCTAAGGGCTCTTCGCGGTACGCGAAGAAGGAAAATATCTGCGATTTCCCCGAAATCTTTCGCGGTACGCGAAGTCTTTTTGGATCCTCATCGCGGTACGCGACGGATGAGTCAGTACAATGGATAAGAATGCTTTATCAGCAGCATGCAGTTTAATTTTTTTAAACTTCTCATCGACGACACAGCCATCACCTTCGAAATTTTCATCATCCAACCTCTCAAATCTATGTTTTAAAGCCTCTGGAACGTTTAGATCGCATCCGGGAACGTTTATACGAGTCCAGATCATCTTTCTGTCCGCAGAACTTCTCCAGATTAGGTAATGGTTCATTTTAAACCTTCTAGTTTGATTATGAATGATTAAATCTTAGTTTTGAACGTAATGATATAGTTAGGGTTGTTGATTATTGCCTAGATGATGGCTAGGATTGATTTTGAATGATAAACTCGAACTGTTAACGGGTAAATCCTTGTTTTGAGCCGTTGTAATGCCCGGTTTGCATGGAATCATAACAATGGTTATAATGGTTTAAATCATTTGGTTGTGACTATGTATGTGATTAGTTTGATTAATCTTTAACATGCAACATGAAAGTTGAGTGTTTTAAACTAATCACAATCATTAACATACTCGTTGGAACGATTATCTGATGTTTCTGATAACAGTCAGATTAGTATGTTAAACATGGTTATTAAACCTATTTTAATACTACATCATGATATTCCATGATATCTGGGTAATCAATAACAAGGATTAATCATTCTTAAGCCATTAAACTTTCTAAAGACTACTTTAACATTATAATCAACAACATTAACTATTTGGTTAATCTGAGATTATAGTGATTAATCAAGTGGGTCATCAAATTAGTGTTAGGAACCTGAATCAGTATAGGTTCCTACATTATCATACATTGTATGATATTACACTAAAATATGTAAATAAATACTAAGCATCAATTTGATGACTTTCAAGGCAATGTCCTTGACATTGTACGTTCAGAGAGATTTAATCAGCGAGTTGGAACATTAATAACATATTAATCATAAACTAAATGCAGAATCATCATATTATCATCGATTTGTGTGATATTCTGCTACTACTGAATTATCAGGTGAGTTTCGTACAACCCCTTTTCTTTTTACTCTTTTATAAACATCGGGGTAGAACTGCTAAACTTTTGAGAACTATATGATATGCATCAATGATATCTGTGTGATTTCATTGGACTTTTGTGGGATTTCATGGGATTTTGCCTGCTAGACTGAACTCTATCATGGAACTGAAAGTCCTCATTCTTGAACTGTATCTAGTGAACCCATGTGTGGCCGAACAGAAAACATTGATAGTACTATTGGTTGACACCCCATTCGCTGGGAGGATTGCATCTCCCCTTGTGTGAATGTTTGTTATCTGTTTCCTGAACTTCTTAATGGTATGATAGACATTAAGATAATGAGGCACTAAGATATGTACCGACGGGTAATATCTTGAGAACTGAACTAGACGTCCGAAAGGAACTAGATACAGGTCCCATGGTTATCCGGAACTGAATTTTTGAGAACATGCTTATCATATCATATTGTTTAAATTGAACTGTCGAGCTCACCAGCTTTGTGCTGATGTTTCAAACTCAAATCTTTTTGCAGGAAGACAGTGACACTCGGTGAGGCAGCACTTCAAACACTAGTAATCAAATAAGTCAGTGGTGTAATAGGCGTAGTTGTAAACTATGATACTGATTGTAATGACGGAACCCTGTATTGTATTTATTTTAAGTTAATCTGTGTGCTTATGATATCGGTTCAAGTAAGTCACCCCTCACCTCGGAGATATCACCACTATGCTTCCGCAACCGGTTCGGTGACGTCAGACCAGACACGAGGTGACGAGGGGTGGGGGTGTGACAGGGTGGTATCAGGGTCACAGGTTATAGAGAATTAGGTTGACTTAGAGACCTAGACTATAACCATAGGCTCGTATAGTGACACAGAGAGCACCGAGCATGTCTAATGAACAAACTTGTTTTGAATTAAGCCAGGATAATCAGGTGGTCCGAATTCCAGTTATGAGTGGCCAGCATAACTGAAATTTGCAACACGTGTGCATTTTAGTTTGATTCAACTCAAGCAGAACATTAATAATAATAGGAACGAATTGTTGATTTAAGATAGGGAGAAGCATCTTATCATGTACATGTTAAATATTGTTATTTAATATTTACTTCATGATACTGATTAGAGATTTTGATTGTACAGCAATGGATGATCAGGGTGAGAGGTATATTTATCAGAGATTCCCCTATGTGGTGTTGGATGATACTCCGAGTGACAGTTCGGGAGCAGACTCAGATTCTGATGAGGCTTCGTCAGTAGCCTCACAGGCGACACCTGCAGCACCACGTACACCGTCTGCTCCTAGACCAGTTACTCCACCACCACCAGCACCAGCACATGAACCAGCACCTATGCCATCTCCACCGAGAGCACCAGCACGGGATGGACCTAGGAGGATGCGGGGACAGGCCCGCAAGACCACTGGATTACCTCCCAGACATCAGATGGCTCAACGGGATGAGCCTCCGACCGTTCATGAGGTGGGAGAATCCTCTCGCCAAGCAGAGCTGAGGGGCCAGGTGCAGCAAGTCGCTCAGGACTTGCAGGGTCTGAGGCAGGAGGTACATCAGCATCATACGCTTCTTGAGGATACTCGTAACATTGTATTGGAGATCCTCACTTCACATCTGACTCTGATGGAGCAGGTGAATCTCATGGGTATTGACACCCAGGCTTGGAGGATTACCGTTGAGGAGCGTTTTAGTAGGACTTTGAGGCAGAGGATAGTTGCTGCGTTTTGGCAGCAGGTGGAGGTGATGAGGGCAGGATTAGTGCGAGTTCGAGAGTTTTTGGTTTGGTTGGAGACGGTTAGTTTCAAGACCAGGATGATAGTTCTGGCTGTGACTATGGCTGCTGTAGCCATTATATTTTCTTGTTTATCGTATTTCATACGATGAGTATGTTCAGATGGTTATTTTGGGACTGTCATTGTAAATCTCATTAGCACTATGCGGATAGGTTGAGGATGTGATATAGTGTGATCAGTAGTTGTGAGAACGGGACATTTTGATATGGACAGATCCCGAGTTTGTGAGAGGTAGTGTATGATGTTGTTGGTTTAGAGTTTCATGACTTTTGGTTGTATTAAAACGATGAATGTATGAAACTATGGTATTGTAATAATATGGGTGCTTTTGTATGTCTGTTTGTATAATGAACTTTGTGTGTGAACTATGATTAATTCTTTCTGTGTGAGATCATAACTGTGTATTAATGTATCTATATGAGAACATGTCGAATTAAAATATATATTTCGCTGAAATATAGTACGGGAGCAATACTGTATGCGAATATATCAAACTGAAAAATATATTTCGCTGAAATACAGTACGGGAGCAATACTGTATGCGAATATATCGAACTGAAAAAAAAATATATTTTGCTAAAATATAGTACGGGAGCAATACTGTATGCAAATATATTTGTTACTAAAGTACAGTACGAGAGCCATACTGTACGAGAACAAGTCTGAATTGTGAACGTATCTAATAGTGAACATGTCTGTAACTAAAGTACAGTACGAGAGCCATACTGTACGGGAACATGTCTATTGTTTGTATGAGAACTTAGTGCATGAACTGTGAACATATCAGAGAACCTGTGTGAGAACATATCCTAGTCCTGTATGAGCATATATCTAAAAACATGTGTTGCAATGCAATGAGCTGGGTAAGACTCTAACATGTTTTTGAGATAACAGGATTAAGTATAACTACGAACACTTGTGTGATCTGTGTGTAATGTGAACATGTCTGGACTGAATTCATGTAGTTATACTATATTTTTTGTAATCACATTTTCAATTTCATAAAGTTTCAGTATAACTGAATATGATTGAATTATGTGATCAAATGGGTTATATATTTAATGTTCTTGAACTGACCTGAGTTTGTCTGCATGTGAGCAGAATAATGGCTCCCAAAAGAGGTCGACCGACTAAGAGATCTATCAGGAACGTTACTAACCCAGAGCCTGATCAAGTTCCACCAGTAAATACAGGAACGAATCCAGATCCACAGATAAATCGGGACACAGGTACTGCTCCACCCGTGAACCCGGGAGTAAATCCTGTTCCATCTGCTGGTGCCAGTGGATCCGAATCGAATGAGGCAATGATAGCATGAATTGTGCGTGAACAGTTAACTGCTTGTGGTGTTATGATACCACATTAGCCTCATGTTACTACGGGTTCGGGTGGGGGCCCCAATACCAACGAGGTGGCAACACAGAAACGCATCATACCACTGGTACGGCTACAATTGCTCCCGACCCACCACGACAGGGATGTACATATAAGTATTTTGCTTCCTGTAACCCTCCTACTTTTACTGGCAAAGAAGGAGCGGCTGGTCTATTAAGGTGGATCGAGGAGATGGAAACCAAACTCAAAATCAGTCAGTGCTTGGAGGAGCATAAGGTGTCTTATGCTGCCTGTTCTTTGAAAGACTTAGCTTTGACCTGGTGGAATACCCAGGCCAAGACTTTGGGTTCAGCTACAGTTGATTTGATGGGCTGGAATGATTTCAAAACTTTGATTCGATCAGAGTATTGTCCCATCACTGAAATTCAAAAACTCCAGGAGGAATTCTGGAATCATTCTATGATCGGTGCTGATTGTCTGGCTTACACCGATCGTTTTCATGAACTTACTTGTTTACTTCCCGAGATGTTTCCTACGGAAGCGACTTTAATTGAGAAGTACATTAAGGGTCTGATTCCTCAGATACGAGGAATGGTGACTGCTGCTGAACCTACAACGTTGAAACACACGATTCATTTGACCACTAAGCTTACCAATGAGGCGGTAAGGAGTGGTACTTTGTCTTTGAAGCCTCAGACGGTCCATAGTAGTAGTGATGTCGGTACCTCGAATGTGTCAAAAGGTACCAAACGAAAATGGTTCGGTAAGAACAAAACAAGGGCTCCGGCTGAAATCAGTCAGAATAAACCAACGGTGAAGAACTATGGTGCGAATGTTCCTGACAGGAAAGCTTATACTGGGCAGGCGCCCAAATGCAACAAGTGTCCACTTCATCACACGGGACCATGTCCTGTTTGTCTGAACTGTAACCGAGTTGGACATTATGCTAAATATTGCAACTTTCCTGCTCAACCACGAAATCAAGCACCACGACAAACCACTCAAACCAACCGGTCATGCAACAAATGTGGAAGTCCTGATCATTTCATGCGGAACTGTCCAAACAATAACACCAATCCGGGAACTGAAGCTAGGGGGAGAGCTTTTCAGATTGGTGCTACCGAGGCGAGACATGATGCTAACATTGTGACTGGTACGTTCCTACTCAATAATTTATATGTATCAGTTCTCTTTGATACGGGGGCAGATAAGAGTTTTATCTCTCCTGAATTTGCATCTTTACTTGCATTGCCTGCAGTAGATCTAGAAACTCCTTATGTGATTGAACTTGCTAATGGCAAGTTAATCAAAACTAACAGTGTCATTCAAGGATGTTCCTTGAATCTGAATGATCATCTTTTTGATATTGATTTACTTCCTATTGAGCTTGGGAGCTTTGATGTCGTTGTCGGCATGGATTGGCTGTCTAATAACCAAGCTGAAGTAATATGTCAAACTAAGGTGATCCGTATTCCATTACCTGAGGGTAATACATTGATAGTTCAAGGTGAACAAGCTGGTAGAAAACTGGGTATCATTTCATGCATGCAAACTCAGAAATGCTTACGAAAAGGGTGTCCGGCTTTTCTATCATATGTGATTAGTAACAGTTCTTCACAAAAACGTATCGAAGATATTCCAGTAGTCAAGGATTTTCCTGAAGTTTTTCCTGACGATATATCAGGATTACCCCCAGTGAGACAAGTTGAATTTCGTATTGACTTGATTCCAGGTGCAGCACCTGTGGCTAAAGCTCCTTATCGTTTAGCACCCTCAGAGATGCAAGAGCTTTCAGGTCAACTACAAGAACTGTTAGACAAGGGTTTTATTAGACCTAGTTTCTCACCCTGGGGAGCACCAGTCCTTTTTGTGAAAAAGAAGGATGGATCATTCAGGATGTGTATTGACTATCGGGAGCTCAATAAATTAACAATCAAAAACCGTTATCCATTGCCACGTATAGATGATCTGTTTGATCAACTTCAAGGCGCTACCTACTTCTCAAAAATTGATTTGAGATCCGGATATCATCAGTTACGAGTGTATGAAGATGATGTTCCTAAAACTGCATTCAGAACTCGATATGGGCATTATGAATTTCTAGTGATGCCATTTGGATTAACAAATGCACCTGCAGTTTTCATGGATTTGATGAATCGGGTATGTAGGCCTTATTTGGATAAGTTTGTGATTGTATTTATTGATGACATTCTTATTTATTCTCGAAGCCAACATGAACATGCTCAACACTTGAAACTGATCTTAGAACTATTGGCACGTGAAAAATTATATGCCAAGTTCTCCAAGTGTGAGTTTTGGTTACGAGAAGTTCAATTTCTCGGGCATGTAGTGAATCAAAATGGCATTCAGGTGGATCCCAGTAAGATTAAAGCGGTAGAACAATGGGAAACACCGCGAACCCCAACGGAAATACGTCAATTTTTAGGGCTGGCAGGTTATTATCGCCGATTCATCAAGAACTTCTCAAAGATAGCCCTGCCACTAACTACATTGACACAGAAAAATCAACCGTTTATATGGGGTTCTCAACAGGAGGAGGCATTCCAATTGTTGAAACACAAACTCTGCAACGCACCTATCTTGGCATTACCGGAATGTATTGAAAACTTCACAGTGTATTGTGATGCATCTCGCCAAGGTCTGGGGTGTGTTTTAATGCAGAACGATAAGGTGATCGCTTATGCTTCTCGACAGTTGAAAGTACACGAGAAGAACTATACCACACATGATCTAGAACTTGGTGCAGTGGTATTTGCACTCAAGATTTGGAGACATTATCTATACGGAACTAAGTGTACAATATACACTGATCACAAAAGTCTTCAACACATTTTAGATCAGAAAATGTTGAACATGCGGCAAAGGCGATGGGTGGAACTGTTGAACGACTATGATTGTGAAATTCGTTATCACCCAGGCAAGGCAAATGTTGTAGCCGATGCCTTAAGTCGCAAGGAACGAGTCAAACCTTTACGAGTGAAAGCGTTAGGTATGACTATTCAAACTAGTCTAATTCCTCAAATTAAAGAAGCTCAGCAACAAGCTTTACAAGCAACAAACTATTCTGCTGAGGGACTGAGAGGATTAGATAAGAAACTCGATACCAAAGACGATGGACTGTTGTATTTCAAAGACCGAATTTGGGTTCCTTTATTCGGTAACACAAGATCGATCATCTTGGATGAGGCGCACAAATCCAGGTATTCTATTCATCCAGGTGCTGACAAAATGTATAAGGATCTAAAGGATTTTTATTGGTGGCCTGGAATGAAGAAACACATTGCAGAATACGTGGGTCGATGTTTAACGTGTTTAAAGGTTAAGGCAGAACATCAACGTCCTTCTGGGTTATTACAACAACCAGAGATTCCCATGTGGAAATGGGATCAGATCTCTATGGATTTTATCACTAAACTACCCAGAACATCGCATAGTCATGACTCTATATGGGTTATCGTTGATCGCCTTACTAAATCTGCGCATTTTATTCCCATCCGAGAAGATTACTCGATGGATCGACTGGCTAAACTCTACATTAACGAGATTGTATCTCGTCATGGAATACCAATCTCTATTATTTCTGACAGAGATAGTCGATTCACATCACGATTTTGGCAAACTCTTCAGAATGCTCTGGGCACGCAAATCAATATGAGCACAGCATATCATCCACAAACTGACGGGCAAACGGAACGAACAAATCAAACTCTTGAGGATATGCTCAGAAGCTGTGTGATTGATTTCGGTGGTAGCTGGGATATTCATCTTCCACTTGTTCAATTTTCTTATAACAACAGCTATCATACCAGTATCAAATGCGCTCCATTTGAAGCACTTTATGGACGCAAGTGTAGATCACCTGTCTGTTGGTCAGAGGTAGGTGAAAATCGAATCATAGGCCCAGAACTTATTCAAGAAACAACTGATAAGATCGCACTTATTCAAGAACGAATTAAAGCTGCTCGCGATCGACAAAAGAGTTAGGCTGATAATCGTCGTAGACCCTTGGAATTTCAAATCGGTGATTTTGTAATGTTGAAAGTTTCACCATGGAAGGGCATCTTCAGATTTGGGAAGAGAGGTAAACTTTCACCAAGATTTGTAGGTCCATTCAAAATTCTTGAACAAATCGGATCCGTGGCTTACAGACTTGAATTACCTCCTGAACTCGGTAACGTTCATGATGTCTTCCATGTATCAAATTTGAAGAATTGCCTAGCCGATGAATCCTTGATCGTACCTCTGAAAGAAATCCAAATTGATGAGAAACTTCAATTCAGAGAAGAACCAGTTGAAGTGATGGATCGAGAGGTGAAGGTATTAAAACGCAGTCGAATACCTATCGTCAAGATTCGATGGAACTCAAAGCGTGGACCTGAATATACGTGGGAACGTGAAGATCAGATGAAACAGAAATACCCACACCTATTCTCATGATCAATTATTATCAAGTCAGTCTTTCCTTAAATTTCGGGACGAAATTTTTATAACAGGAGGAGACTGTGATAACTGTGTACGAGGAATTACGTCAGCAACGAATTGAGCACAGTTGATCGTGTTTAGAATTCACGTGGAGTTGACAATCGAAGTTATTATGGGATGAAAGTATGTGAGAAATGATGAACATGGGCGAAAACCGCGTACAAAACGGAGTTACGGATTGCCCAGAATCACAAAACGAAGTTTCCGTCGAAAAATGGGAAAAATGGTCTTCGCGGTACGCTGAGGAGGAGCTAAGGGCTCTTCGCGGTACGCGAAGAAGGAAAATATCTGCGATTTCCCCGAAATCTTTCGCGGTACGCGAAGTCTTTTTGGATCCTCATCGCGGTACGCGACGGATGAGTCAGTACAATGGATAAGAATGCTTTATCAGCAGCATGCAGTTTAATTTTTTTAAACTTCTCATCGACGACACAGCCATCACCTTCGAAATTTTCATCATCCAACCTCTCAAATCTATGTTTTAAAGCCTCTGGAACGTTTAGATCGCATCCGGGAACGTTTATACGAGTCCAGATCATCTTTCTGTCCGCAGAACTTCTCCAGATTAGGTAATGGTTCATTTTAAACCTTCTAGTTTGATTATGAATGATTAAATCTTAGTTTTGAACGTAATGATATAGTTAGGGTTGTTGATTATTGCCTAGATGATGGCTAGGATTGATTTTGAATGATAAACTCGAACTGTTAACGGGTAAATCCTTGTTTTGAGTCGTTGTAATGCCCGGTTTGCATGGAATCATAACAATGGTTATAATGGTTTAAATCATTTGGTTGTGACTATGTATGTGATTAGTTTGATTAATCTTTAACATGCAACGTGAAAGTTGAGTGTTTTAAACTAATCACAATCATTAACATACTCGTTGGAACGATTATCTGATGTTTCTGATAACAGTCAGATTAGTATGTTAAACATGGTTATTAAACCTATTTTAATACTACATCATGATATTCCATGATATCTGGGTAATCAATAACAAGGATTAATCATTCTTAAGCCATTAAACTTTCTAAAGACTACTTTAACATTATAATCAACAACATTAACTATTTGGTTAATCTGAGATTATAGTGATTAATCAAGTGGGTCATCAAATTAGTGTTAGGAACCTGAATCAGTATAGGTTCCTACATTATCATACATTGTATGATATTACACTAAAATATGTAAATAAATACTAAGCATCAATTTGATGACTTTCAAGGCAATGTCCTTGACATTGTACGTTCAGAGAGATTTAATCAGCGAGTTGGAACATTAATAACATATTAATCATAAACTAAATGCAGAATCATCATATTATCATCGATTTGTGTGATATTCTGCTACTACTGAATTATCAGGTGAGTTTCGTACAACCCCTTTTCTTTTTACTCTTTTATAAACATCGGGGTAGAACTGCTAAACTTTTGAGAACTATATGATATGCATCAATGATATCTGTGTGATTTCATTGGACTTTTGTGGGATTTCATGGGATTTTGCCTGCTAGACTGAACTCTATCATGGAACTGAAAGTCCTCATTCTTGAACTGTATCTAGTGAACCCATGTGTGGCCGAACAGAAAACATTGATAGTACTATTGGTTGACACCCCATTCGCTGGGAGGATTGCATCTCCCCTTGTGTGAATGTTTGTTATCTGTTTCCTGAACTTCTTAATGGTATGATAGACATTAAGATAATGAGGCACTAAGATATGTACCGACGGGTAATATCTTGAGAACTGAACTAGACGTCCGAAAGGAACTAGATACAGGTTCCATGGTTATCCGGAACTGAACTTTTGAGAACATGCTTATCATATCATATTGTTTAAATTGAACTGTCGAGCTCACCAGCTTTGTGCTGATGTTTCAAACTCAAATCTTTTTGCAGGAAGACAGTGACACTCGGTGAGGCAGCACTTCAAACACTAGTAATCAAATAAGTCAGTGGTGTAATAGGCGTAGTTGTAAACTATGATACTGATTGTAATGACGGAACCCTGTATTGTATTTATTTTAAGTTAATCTGTGTGCTTATGATATCGGTTCAAGTAAGTCACCCCTCACCTCGGAGATATCACCACTATGCTTCCGCAACCGGTTCGGTGACGTCAGACCAGACACGAGGTGACGAGGGGTGGGGGTGTGACATATATATATATTTTATTTTGATTTGCAGTGGGCTTATTCTTCTTTCTATGGATCAATAATGAGGTGTAGTGAATTTCTAGAACACGATATAATCACCGGATGAATTGAAAGTCGTGGATCACATTTTCATATCAAACTATTTACGGTTCACTCAAATGTTTAATCGGATAAAATTCAATTCAATTTCAAGAACAAGTATGAATTTTTCTGTGAATTACGTGAATGAACCAGTAACCAAAAGAAGAATCATCGATCAATTTTTAATTTGCAGGTTTTTGGAAACTGCTTCCAAGCAGTTTTCAAGTTTTCTATTTTACAAAATTGCCAAATCAAATTTTCTATTGATTTTTCAACATAACTATTTTTAATTTGCAGGCTCTGCCCCTTGGACCCCGCTATCCGGAGGCGCTGCCCCCGGACCCCCGGCAAGGGGGCGTTGTCCCCTTGGAACCCCCATTGAATCATAAAACATTAAACAAACGTGCACCTCACACCCAATTTTGTTTTAGAATTTCATGATTCATATTGATCGACAAATTAATCCAATTACACTAAAATATCCAACATGAGGCTAGTTAAAGGAATGGGTGTGGCTCCATAACGTGCAGGCATTTTCCTATCTTATGGTGATTTCTTCCATCAGAGATGAAGAGTCTTTTGGAGTTCTTTCGGATCGCAGTTGTAGGGGATCATGATTGATCAAATCTCGAAAACGAATCAGTCGAATTGTTCCTATTTTTCGGTTAGTTCTACTTCTTGTTCCTCGGCTCTCATAGCCGATTGATAGTTTCTTTGTTAAACCTTTGATTGTTAAGGTGTCTTAACATATTCTAATGTTATATCAATCTGTAAAATACGTAACATTTTGACAGTGTTTACATTTTTCTGTAGTGATCATGCATGCATGCAATGGACCAGGGCTGTCTATGAGAGATCAAGTGTCATATGCAAATGCTAAAAATGGATCTTTATATGTGTGTGGTAATTCGTTTGTAACTAAATTTGAAAAGAGTTAATTTGTTTTTTTTACCATAATATTAAATTTGTAATGAGTTGTTGGGTCATTTCGCCCGCCCATTTCATTTCTGTTCCGGAGGAAAATTTTCAATCCTTTGTTTCGAAGGTAGTCTGCCAGGATTTATCTTAAAATACTTTCTAATACTTTCTTCCGGGTGGCTTTTTAGAAAACCTGTTTCTTTTCTTTCTTTTTTTAGAATTCTTCTTTCTTTTTTCATGTTAAGCAAAGTTTTTTTAAGTACCCCGGCATCTAAATTTGGGAGTGGGAATTTTAACTTTTATGAAATTCATAACTGGATTAAATATATTTAAAAAATTGGATTGTAAATTATATGTGTTTGTATATATATATATATATATGGGATGGTTATTTTGGAAACCCACTTGAGTTAAGGAAACTTTGGAATCTTTGAAAAAAACAATGTAAACAAACCTAATTTTTTTTTTATTTTTTTTATAGTTTTGTAACATCATTAGGGTCAATTTTATAAAAAAAATGAAAAAAGCGCCGAGCCATTTAAAAAAAAACAATTTGTAGACGATGTAACAAAGACGTAACAACTGTAACACAGCTGTAACAATGTACACAGTTGTACAGCTGTGTTGCGTCTTTGTTACATCGTCTACAAATTATTATTTTTTTTAAAAATGGCTTGGCGCTTTTTTCATTTTTTTTATAAAATTGACCCTAATGATGTTACAAAACAATAAAAAAAATTAGGTTTGTTTACATTGTTTTTTTCAAAGTTTTCAAAGGTTCTTCAACTCAAGTGGGTTTCCAAAATATACATGACCTATATATATATATATAATACAATTTTTTTAAAAAAATTTGTGCCCTTAAAAAAATAGACTATATGTGATCGCATCCTCTGCAGTTGCTTTAAGACCTATGCAATAGACATAGATAATGCATAAGGCTAATACTTTTTCTTGAACTCTATAGTAGATTTTAGACGCATGAATCCATCAATTATATGCAGTTAGTTTATTGTGAAAATAGAATTAACGAAACATGTGACCGTTGGTGGATCTCATTTTTAGTTAAAAGATATAAATCCTTATCATAAAAATATAAAAGTTTTTGTTTCAAAAAAGTTCATATGCATGCCCTTTGATTACTAGTTTACTACTACTACTATACATGGTCATTTAACTAAAGTTTTTGAAACCATATGCAGATTCATCTCCATAAAAAACGGACACAAAAATAGAGGCGGAAGATGAAAGTATCTCCCCATTAAAAAAATATGTCAACATGATATATATTGGGTAAGGATATCCAAAAAAACTATGCTAAAAATTTGCTTGGAAAAAGCTCTATAAAACTTCGTTTGAATTTGCTCGGCTGTACGTAAACGAGTCAAACATGCTTGGTTTGGTTTCTAAATGAGCTAAGCACGATCCAATATAAGATTGCTTGGATAGTTGATCGTTTGGCTCGATTGTTTTGACTCGTTAAGTTAACTCAATCATATCTATATTTATACTATATAATAAATAAATATTTTGACTAAATACATGTCAATTTTATAGTATATAAAGATTTTGAAAAAAAAAAAGACAAAAGATTTGATTTAATGTAGGTGTGTCAGAATTAAACATTCGGGTTGATCTTGACGTAGTTTTTTGGGTTAGTACAATAAAAGTTGATTATAATTTGGTGCAGATATTATATATATATATATATGTGTGTGTGTATAACAATATAATTTATATATAATATTATATTTAAACTAATAAAATATTTTTTTTTAATTTATGACATTAATAGTTATTAACACTCATTTTCAAAAACCATTCTCTATCCACCAACCGTCTCCCACAATCTTACATTCCCAGAGACACAGAGGCCAGACCAGGGACGAAGCATGCTTGGGGCCGACGGCGGTTATCCCCCTCTTTTTTCGCCAGTAGCGTTAATTTTTGAAACGTAAGGTATTTTTTTTCAAAATATTAGTTTCGCCCCCTTATTTAAAAAAATTAACTTTGGTTTCACCCCCTCATTTAAAAAGATTAACATGAATTAGATTTACATACGCTTAACTACGCTATGCCCTACGTGCCTCTGTCACCGGCCACCGCTGCTCCGTGCCTCCGTCACAGGCCTCACAGCTCCCCTTCTAAGGTAATATTTTTGTACATAATTTTTATAATGTTTATTGTTATTATTTGGTGCTAAATTTGTACTTATTAAGTCTATTTAGTGTATAATATTTAGACCTATTTCTTGTATTGTAGAATTTATATCATAATTCATTTAGTGATTTTAATTATTAGTTTTAATCCATATATTACGGGAAAGGGTTTTAGTTATTTAGACAATTAGGTTTTTAGTTTGAATCAACATTTAGGTTATTTTGATTTGTTTTTCAAAAGGTATATTGTTGATGAAGAAAGGGATGATGGAAATCAAGATAAACATAAAAAATCTTCAACTAATGAGCGAAATTGTAATTCTTCTTTTATTCGATCACTCTTTTAGTTTTTCACGCATAATGACAATTGTTAGACATTTTTATTTCTATTGTTTACCCGACTTGACCCAAATCACTGGTTTGAACATCTAACCCAACTAACAAATACGTACCGAATCGATTGCAAAAAAAATTTTGATCACGTAAGTTTTTGACCCCCTTCGAACTTATCAAGCTCCATCATTGGGTCAGAACCCCATTGCCCACCTTCTCACACGTCACATCGATACAACACAGACCCAGCCCTAACAATTTGAACCTCCACTGCACCACCTTCATGACCATCAGCCATCAGTAATGCCTGTCTCCATCACAACCATCAGCTCTTAACAACACGACACCATCTGTTTGTTTGTTTGAATATTCGTCCTTTTCAATGTTTATTGCAATGAAATTTTTAATATTGATTTAAGCTTCGTTGTTGATGTTTGTATTACATTTTGTTTAACATATCGAATTTTAACATTGACACAAATAAGGTACTTGCTCCACAACAAATTTCTGTATTACATATCAAATTTTATTACTTCAATTTTTGTATTATATTTTGTTTAGTTAAAGTATTATGCTTCTTTTGTAGAATGTCTTCTCATAAAGAATCAAATGATTAATTTGAGACTCCGAGTTAAGTGATGGGGAAAGTGTCAGAATCGAAAGATAAGAACCAAGTACTGTCCGTAGATGGCGATCCAAATGCAAAAAACTTAACTTGAGGTACATTGTTAAGAGCCTAGCTATACAAATATGAGCTAAATTTGGATGTACTGAAACGGTGAAGTCAATATTCTAGTAAGTTTTCTGTTTTTAGTAAGACGACTTAAGACATTTTTATCATTTCAACCAATAATATTGAAGCTCTCTCTCAAATGATATGATAAAACTCCTTGTTTGTTGAATTGATGGATAAAGGGTGTAAAAAAACAACTATAAAAACATTGACGGTAGGCATGTATTCAAACATTTCGTTGATTTCTAGTTTTATGCATTATATACTAACATTTATAGTTTTGTCTTATAGTTTTTTTATAATAACCTGATTCTTAACGAGTGCTAGAAACTAAATGATATAAAATACTTGATTGGTGAGTTTAATGCATCTGTGTTTTTGCTTGATAGGTTAAATTGTTTATTTTAAACTAATTAATATGAAACATTTCTTTTTGTGGGTTTTCTATCTCTGTATATAGGTTAATCGGTTCTTTTTTGTTTTTATACTAACATGTTACAAGTTTTGATGATGAATAATGATTTGGTATATTTAAACTAATGAATGATGATGTTCATAACTATTCAAACACTTTAAACTTTTTTATGATGTTTTTGTATTATGACAATTTTAATTTATGAACTTATTTTTTGTTTTGTATATGTATTTGATTGGACTTATTGTTTGTTAAATAAAGAGTTTAAAACTGATATAGATAATTTAAATTTGCATTAAATTGAGCATGAGCACCACGTTTGACTCAGTTGTGCAAATCCAAACCGAGCTAAGCTGCTCAGTTTGAAAATAAGCCGAGCACAAGCACGAATAAATACTGGCTTGGTTTGTTTCAGCTCACGAACAACAATATTGTTGGTTGAAGCCATTATCAACGGGAACTTCAAGGTATTACGCTACATATGTCACCTCGAAGTTAAGAACGGGTTACCCTACATACAATATATTTCAAGTGAAACCAAGTAGTAGGTTGAATTGAAAGCAATATGTTTCATAAGTCTTGTAAAATGGACGGGTTGAGTCGCTTCAATTAACAGACCAAAACGAGTTCGGTTAGAACGAGTGTGGGTCAGGATGAGTTTTAGGTAAAATTAGTTTGGGTCTAAATAAATTATGTTTAAAAAACATCAATTTAGTTCAAGTTAAAATGAGTTGTTAGTAAACAAATAATTTATTTGAATAATCTTTAGAGATATTATAATCAAAGATATTATTGACAATTTTAACCCGTTTGAATACATTCTATTCATTTAATTTTTAGGTTACCCATCTTGCTACACGTTGTGTTAAGATGTTACTCATCTCAATCCGTTATATGTTATGATGATATCTATTTTAATCCAAAATACGATATTTGTTCGGTCAAGTAAACATATTTAAATTTATTTGAATCAAGAGTACCATGTCTAATATTGCTAGAATATTGTTTAATGATCAAATATTAGGACACTTAAGAATATATTTGTTACAGTAAATTACGTTTTTGGCCCATGTGGTTTAAGTAAGTTTTTTAACTATTTCGGTTCAAAATAAAATATTTCAAGAATTTAGTCCCCATGGTTTAGACAATTAACGATTTTGGCCCCTAACTATAGTTAGGTTCTGAGCCAAAACTGTTATAATAGTTAAGTTTCTAAACCGTAAGTTATCTAAACTACAGAACCTGAATCAATAAAAGTTTATATTTTGGACTAAAATAGTTAAGACAGTTAAAGTTAAAAGGATAAAAACCGTAATTACCCTTATATTAAAAAAAATATGGCTAATGAATAGTAAGGTTGGTAACTTTTGGTTTTGTAACCCTTTTACTGGTTTTATCAATTTGTCATTAAAAGTGTGAATTTCTTCGGTATATCCTGTTTGTTTGATTGACTGCTCTGCATATCAAGATGCTTTCAACTTTCAACTTTCTTTCCCATACTTTTTTTTAATATCTAATCTCTTATTTACGTCTTCAGACTTCTGCCTTCTTTTCTTCTTGCTCGACTGATTTTGCTTACGTTTCTTTTCTTCTTGCTCAGATGTTTGGAGGTTGAAGCTTTGCTACGCTTTTCGTCGTCTCGGTCAGACCTTGCAATCGCCATTGGAGGACGAGGCATCCTCTTCAAATCCCTAATTTTTCATACATTAATTTCAAGCCTGCACATACGTTGCTCGACTGATTTTGGTTACGTTTCTTTTCTTCTTGCTCTGATGTTTGGAGGTTGAAGCTTTGCTATGCTTTTCGTCGTCTTGGTCAGACCTTGCAATCGCCATTGGAGGACAAGGTACCCTCATCTTCAAATCCCTAATTTTCAATGTATCAGAGATTATTTGATCAACCAGGTACTCTCATCTTCAAATCCCTGATTTTTCATATATTGATTTCAAGCCTGCACCTACAGGTAGAGTAGGAAATTAAGTAATAGTCTACGGTTCTGGAATTGGCCAGGGTGCTTTGCTTGTAGTTTAGGGGATGTTTGTATCAAAATTTATAATTAGATACTGAGTAATCAAAATAATTACATGATAGATTGTAACTAAGAATTGATGCATACTTTTCTTTGTATGGGCTTTTGCCTCTTGAAGTTGTAATAATCACTTTTGTTGGTTGGTATAACCTGTTGTGTGGCTTAGGCTCCAAGCACAGGTATAAACGAGAGAATTTAAATTTGTAACAGTTTTATTCTTACTTCCATTAAACTGAAGAAGATTCTTAAATTCAAGATTCATTTGATTATGGGTTAGTGCAAAACATGATAATGTGGAATGAATGAAAATGCATGTTAATAACTACTTAAACATGTTTGTGACTGTGACTTGAAAAAATTGTCAGCCTGACATCGTTTATTGCTACGATCTTTATGAATTTTATTTTTGTGGTTTATTTACAATGATTAGCAATGATATTATGTTTCTTTTGTTAAACAATTTGATGGATAAATTTCAATAGCCTTTTAGGAGAAGGATCTTATGTGAGATCGCTATTGTTCTTACCTTGATATGAAAATGAGCCAAATTTTGAACACTTTTTGAAATCTGTTTACATGTAAAAAAAATTATCACTTTTCTAATGTGCCTTTTTGGGGTCTAATTGGAGACTAGCATATGTGATTTTTAGCTTTCTTTGATGCATTTGTGAGTTTGTTGTATTGTAAATTAAAGGTATGAGATATATTGCTTTGGAAAAAATCAATTACTTCTACTTAAAAGAATCAACATTCAAAATTATTTATTTAGATCATTATGTATGAATTCAAATAGAGATGTGGGTCAACCACAAATACAAATGCTTATAAAAACAGCTTTAGATCACCATTCAAGTTACTTTACCTGAACGACTAAAGGTCTTAGGTTGATAACGGTCATCAGGTTGTTTCATTTTTCGTTAACATGTGCTCTAACACGTCATTTTTTTTTTGGGTTTTATGCTTTGTTTGATGTTGATTGAAATTTTGAAAAAATATTATTGTTTGTATATTCCTATATATTCACTTGCTTTTATTATTTCTTATGTGTGTAAATTAATTTACAGCCATTATGATGGATCATTTTGTAACTTAAGTGTGTTAAATAATTTGATCCGCAAACAGAGTACCGAATTCAAGACCTAGCGACTAGGGTCGCGATTTGAGGATCTTTTTCTCCTTTATTCTCCATCTCCTTCTTTGATACTTTTGCGATTTTTGCTTTTTCCAAACATATAGGCTTTGATTTACTTTCCCATCTCACTTAAGGATTCTACAACTTGATGTTATGCATTTTTATGTGAATTTTTATGTGTTTGCATTATGTTTTTCCAGGTTTTTTTTGGAATAATGCAAACCTGTTGCTGCAATGCTTTCAAGGTTTGTGCAGCTTTAAATTTTAGTTGAGAAAAAAATTGGACAAAATGCTTGATGTTTTATAGACCCTATGTGTGAGGTAATTTTATGGTATTTCAATGATGTTAATGTGACAAAGTTAGTTTCAAGAATTTGAATTTCAATATGATCTTTTATATGTCATGTAGCTTTATAATCAGTTAGTAATTCACATCTTTAAAACACCTGGATTTTTCAAAACACCTTGATTTTGTTGCAAATCCTTATGGGCTAATTCTTTCTTCTTTTTCTTTTGATGTATTTTAGATGCAATTGTGTCAAAACAAGTATGGGTGGTTGTTAGCCTTTTGCAAGGTTATTTTGCCTGCTTATAATATTTAGTGTCATAATTGGAAAATTTTTTGTTTATCGAGCCTTTTGCAAGGTGATTTTGCCCATATGTAGTGTAGATAGTTGTTAGCCTTTTCTAAGGTAATTTTGAGGAGTTTTAGTTGCTTACATATATGTTTGTGTTTTTTGTCTAACGATTCATCCATGGTAATTGCATTTATTAAATCATTATGTAATATGTGATATTCTGATGTTCTCTTACACTATTCTCCAATGCAAATTTTAAAGTAATCACATGCTTAAATCCTAATTGAACCTACTTAACACCTTATTTGGGTTGCATCCTTTAAAATTAAAAAGAATTTCCATATTTTTAAGAGATTTTATACTAAATTGGATGTCAGAGTTATGGTTCTTGATGAGCCCTTGGCAAAAGTGTGTATATATATATATATCTTTACACTAAATTGCATGTGGGGGTTGAGGTTCTTGATGTGTTGTACTGCTATTACACTTGCTTTAGATATTACATTCTATATGTTTATATACTCTGCATAATTTCTTTGTCTTAACCAAAAACCTATTACATACAGTTTACCCAATTAGTCATACCGAAAGGAGGATTACCCAGGTCAATATAATAGTCATATATGCCTCTAGAAAAATAACGTCGTTAAACACGTCCCCGCCGCAACGCGCGGCTGGGATAATCCTAGTTTACTTTATTACACACCTAAGGAAATACAACATATATAATCTTTTTACCTAATAAACAAATCCAATATATGCCATTGGCATTATCTGGTTTACTTAGAAGATCCATACACGTTTATATCTTCAAATACTCGTCGGCTCGTCGCTTTGCCTTCTCCGATACGCTCCCTGCGAACGAAATCAAAACTTCATTGTCATCTAAATTGATCGCATTCTTACATGTTCATATATATTCAGACGAAATCAAAACCCTACTGTTTCAAACAAGATATTAAAGAAGACGTACATTTTTATATTCATCATCTTCCTGTTATATTTCTTCTTCTGTATGCTTAGCCTCTTCCTCAGATTTGTTAATCGGAACACTGCCAGAAAATCGGTTGGTAAGATTTCTATACGATTTTTTGATGGATTGTTTCAATCTTCATCCAAACCCTAAAATTGTTCTTAATGTGCAGTCTATTTGTTAAATTATACTATTAAAAATTGTCAGCTTTTTAATTGATTGATTTAATCTTTACATTAAATCAAGGTTAGATTGGATTAGAACGTAGAACATGTATTGTAGATGTTGGATCCGATGGAATGATAAATATGAGGTTTCATTGCTGGGATGGTTGCTAATTGATTGTAATTCCTTTATTGAGAAAACAGCATGTTACGTTATTTTTATGAGATATTTGTTGAAAGAGGCATTTGTTGTTCCACATGTGTTTCAAATGGTTCTGGTTCTGTTTATGGCTTTTTTTTTTTTTTTTTTTTTTTTTTTTTTTTTTTTTTTTTTTTTTTTTTTATATACTTTGAATTTGTTGTTCCACTTGATCAGATTACAAGACTTCCTTTACTTTGGGGTGATTTTTCAGTTTCACGCATCTTGGTTTTGTTCAGAAACAAGTACCCAGAAACAGAGCTTGTAAGCTTCCGTTTATATTTTCTTTATACTTCACAAAATCACCAAGGATTTGTCCAGATGTTAACTTATTGCTTTTCATGATGAAGTTTCCTAGTACATGATTGCAGGAGACCTTGTATGTTCAATTCCTTTTTCACATGTATTATGAATTTTATTTATGATTACTATCATTCAATCCTTTGATCACTGTTTGATTTTTGGGTTTCTACCCCTGTGCAATTGAATTCAACTTTAATATTGGTATTTTAGTTTTTGGTTTCTAATTTGTTTGTTTCTGTTGAATAATCTTTGATTAGTCAAATTTAGTTCTCAAATTTGAAGTTAGAAAGTAGGTCATTCGCTTGAAAATTAAGGCTCTAGATAGGTGTATCTTCTGAATGATCTTGAAATTAAGGTTCTATGTGTTTCATGAAAATTTTAATTTCTGATTGAGTTCTGTATGTTTTTTAACACATAGAAGTTTAATCAGAAATTAAGGCTCTATATAGGTGTATCATCTGAAAGATCTTCTCAAACTTGTGATTGAATTCTATGTGTTTGATTGAATTCGTAACTTGTTTCTGGATCATTTATAGGATTCTTTAAAACAGACAACCTCCAGCTCGATTAAAGGAACACAATAAGATGCATCAAAGAGTTGGAGAAGTGTAGACCCTTCAAACCTCGAAGCAACAATTGGGGTTGGCTACATTTCTTTTTCTTTTTGGTATTGAGATCTCAAAAATTATAATTGAGTTATATGTGTTTGGCTAAATTCTCAATCTGTGATTTGAGTTTTCTGTGTTTGATTGAATTCCCATTATGTGATTGAGTTTTTTGTTTCCTTAAATTCCCAATTTGTGGCTAAGTTGCATGTGTTTTATTTAATTCCCAACTTGTGATTTGAGTTCTATGTAATTGTTTAAATTCTTTATTTGTGATTGAGTTCTCTGAGTTTGATTAAATTCTTAATTTGTGATTGACTTCTATGTGTTTGATGAATTTTTTTAATTTCTGATTGAGTTCTATATGTTTTTTCTACATCCTAACTTGTGATTGAGTTCTATGTGTTTGATTAAATTCCTAACTTGTGTCTGGATCATTTCTAGAATTCTTGAAAAACAGAAAACCTACAGCTCGATCAAAGGAACACAAAATAAGATACATCAGCGAAGTTGGAGAAGAAAGTGTAGACCCTTCAAACCGAAGTGAAGATGTATTAACTGGAACTCACTATGACCAATTCCCGATTAACTGATCTTTATGTCATCATTCCTGGTTGAGCTAAGCAATGCCAATGTACTTTCTCGGATGCAGAGACTATGATTCAGGGTTTTCTCTTTTGTGTGTGTGTGTGTGATGGTTCTTTTTGGAATGAAGGAATTCTTTCCTTTTCCGTTACCTTATATAGATGATAGTGGGTCCCCCATATCTGTTTGTTGAGAAAATGGGGATCATTCCTTGTAATAGGACCCACTCTAACCGTTTCAATTATTTTATTTTGTCTTGCTTCCTTGTTCGGAAATTTATCATATACATATACATATAAATGTTGACATGCATGCATAATTATGGACGTGTATATCATAATAATTATTTTATTATTCCAATTGTAGCCTTACGCCTTCAAGTCCTCCTAGACCGGGTGGTTTTATTGGTTTTGAAACCATCGGGGCTATATAAGTTATTTACATGTTCTACCACGCACGCTAGAGGGGTTCATGCACGTGGGTACTAAGATTTGCAATTTGTCATGATGATGATTAGAAAGGCATCCCTTCCGTTGTCCTGACTTAACCGCTAGCAACCCTTGGGATTTCCCCTGCTTAATAATCTCCCGCCTCCTTTGAAAAATTCAAAAGTTAAATTAGCCCTCCCCCCCCCAATATATACATTAACGCACGGGTTATGAGCATTTCTTTTCTTTTCCTAGAATTCCATTTGCTTACTTTCCTTTCATCTTCCTCGTTCCTTTTTGTTTCCATGGCTCCCAAATTCGCAAAACTCCCTAAGAATGCTACCTTAACTTCTTCCAAGAGTTTGCTTTCAGTATCGAACCATGAAATAAATTGGATGCCTTCAGATTACGAAGAGTTCCTTCGAGAGTTTCGGATACTCCCCAAGTGGCGTCCAAAGCTTCCCAGCCTGGGACAAACAGCCTTAAATGCCCCACCTGGAAAGATATGCATGTACGCTGATTTCTTTCGTTTTTCGCACTTCAGGCTTCCTATTAGTAAGTTCTGTTTACGTATGCTGGAGGGATATGGTCTTCATATCTCCCAAATGAGTCCCCTAGGGTTGATTCGGTTATACCACTACGAGTTTCTTCTGAGGAGTGTCCAGGAGAACGTTGTTCCTCTCTTTTTTCAAGTGTTTTTTAAGTTAGTAAAGAAAGACGACTGGCATTCTTTTTTCAAGTGTTTTCATAGTGAGTTCCGGTTAATACATCTTCACGAAGCAACAACACTCTTTGCACAGTCACAAAACTGCAGTTACTAGTTTTGTTTTGATTATACATTATTTGAATAACATTTGAATGTGATGGTTCAACATGTTAATTTTATATCCCAACATGTTAACTCAAACAAACACCAAATTGATGTTACAATGGTTTGGTAATTGTGGAAGAAACTGCTATCCCAAAAAAACCGACAACAGGTATAATTTTATATGTTTTGGTTGCGTAAGAGTGATGAATTGTATTTTGTAGCTTTTATCTGCAATCAGAGTCTTATTTTGGTTTCATGTTTTCATTTATAATAATCGTTGGGTTCAAAAGATAGATCTACGGTTGATGCAATTTTTACGATTCATTGATGAGAAATGTTAAATATGAAGTACATGCAATCATGGTTGCTGAAATCACTAGTCACGTGAGAGGGTAGGGACTAAGGATTAATTAGATTGGAAAATTTATATATAATTTTTTAAAATTATATATATATACATCCAAATTTCATGTATAATTTTTATAAAAGTGTTAAATTTTATATACATACATACATACATACATATATATATATATAGAATTTTACCAAAAACAACTTGAACTTCAAAAAGTCGCCGACTTTGACCGAGTACCGATTTTTTGACCGACTAGACAAAAATTAATCGGTGCCTAGCCGACTACCGAACAATAGCCGATAAATCGGTCGACTAGGCCGATTTTTATGCAATTGTAAAGAAATTGTTCCATCATATTGTATTTATTAACATGGTTGTAAGTTCTTTGATATTTCCAATTTTTCATGGTGTTATTACTGTGGATTTTTATGTTTGCTTTTGACTTTAATTATTTTATTCAATTTACAGTAACTGCTTAATGTTGTAGGAATCGCTAGTTGCTAGTCGGTCGGCGGGGTGAGGACTTAGGATTAATCGGCCTAATCAGATAGTCGGGACTAGTCGGTCTTGGGGGACTAACGATTAATCGGCCTAGTCGGAGATTTTTACAACCATGATAATAAGTGGATTTTTATGTTTGTTTGGGAAGAGTTGTAGTTCCAGTAACTGATGGTGAGTGGTTGAAGAATTTGAACATATTGTGTTGCAATTCATATGTGTGCTGTGAACATTATATAATCAAATTGCAAACTTTTGTACTGTGTATCTACTAACGGAATGATTTGACTTACGTTTTGGGCATTTTTTTCTTCCGTTTGTTATGGTTGTCATCTTTTTTATCGACTGCCAAGTATATGAAACAAGAAACCAATGTCAGTAACAATTGCAATCTCCCTCTCTTCCCGTGTCAACAACGTGCATAACTTTCGGGTAACAAACAAAAATTGAGGTCGATCCTTTTGATCTGTTCATTTAGGGTGTTAACTTTGAATTTTCATATCTTAAATAATTCAAAAAAAAAAATATAAGTTTTATAATAAGCTTAAAACATCACATTCTTTTGATCTGTTCATTTAGGCTTTTATGTGCTTACATTTACCAAAAGGGGGTAATGATATATTTTTGAAAGATATTATCCGCAAGTAATATTTGAGCCTGATCCTACTTTCATTTTATATATTATACTAGGCTAGTACCCTGTGTAAAACACGAGTTGAATAATTAAATATAACAGTCGTTAATAAAAATTTAGATGACATAAAATAATTTTTTAATGTAAATAATTTAATACTTTAAGTATTGAAATATTATTTTTTTAAATGCTAACTAATTGATTTTTTTTCATTAAACAATTTGATATAAATAATTGTTTTTAAAATTTTATTTTTCATATAAGTTTTTTTAAAAGTGAGTTTTTTTATATATTAATATATTTTAATGTATTAAAATATCTTTTCTGTTTTTAAAATGAATAAAAAGTATACTTAATAATCAATATTAATATTTAGTAGAAATGTATTTAATATGAGAGAGGCAAAAAATCAAATTTGAAGTGCTCTACGAACATGTCATGCATCCCTATAAACCTTTATTTATTAGAATAGATAAACATATTATATAATAAAATTAATTCAATTATGTAAATTTTTGTAAACGTTATAAAATTATATAATTTTTAACATTAAACTCGTGTATTACATGAGTGTATAACCTAGTACTGTGTGAGGCGCCCAAAATCAATTTAATTAAAGATCATTTCACTTACCAAAGAAGAATTTTAAGTCGCTGGCATTAAATTTACTGTTGTGATGGTTATTCTTGCCAAACCTGGATTTGTAAGTGGAGCGGAATAGATCCAGGATAAGGGGGAACTTTAGAATAAAAAAAATTGCAATGGGTACGAAGGCTAATCCACATATTGGAGCGATCATCCAGAGTTTTCGACGACAAAAGACAAGGAACAAAGTGGCACCAAATGCTACAATCATGGCACTTGTGGAGACCAACAAGGTGCAAAGACCAATAATCAGCTGTCTTGGCAAACGGACAAGAAAATCTTGCTCAGCAAAACGTGAAGTGAGGATTGATAGAAACACCAATAGCGCAGTAACAGATGAGAAGAGTGAGATTGCGTCTGAAAATGCAAATACAAGGAAGGCAGTTTCGTTAGTAAACACAGGTACACCATTTTGACTGCTTCCGCCTGGTACGGTGATGGCTGCAGCAAACACGATTGTGGTTATTAGTGCTGCAGTGATGCTACATGACTCTGCTACGACTTTAATCCATTTTTCTCCTTCTTTCACCAAATTCGCGTGTTCCCTAGTGAACACCATTTCTGGTGTTTCCCCAAAGATGTTCTCTTTGGTAACGAATGTCGGAAACACGAGATTCTTCACTTCCTATATATAATTTAATCTATCTTTAGTTATATATTGTGTGTGTGTGTGTGACCCATGATATAGAAGTAATTAATTAAATTATATAATAATCAGGGACCTGGTGCCATTGAAGCTCGCTTTGTAGTTGTAATGCTGCACCTGTATGACGTTTGAGTCTATTTGAAGGAGCTAATCTTCCCGCCAAATGCAACATATTGTTCTCAGAAGAATCTTCCATTGTTCCATAATCATCATTGCTATGCTCTCTAAACGTATAGATAAGGTTGTAGATTTTTAGGGAACGATGCATTGTTGCCAACTGGATGATGTTACAGCCTTTCTTATCTTTGCACAGGATTGCTTCAGGCCATTTCTCTAAGATCTCATCAACAACGTCATAAGCATCCTGACATGCCGCCTCAAGAATTGGTCTTGTGTATAATTCAGTTAATTCACGGCGGCTGCTGCTGCTGCGGTTGCTGTTATCGGCATGATGCTTTCCCTTGATTTTCTGGCATACTAATTGAAGAACCTTTTTTGCATCCTCGTATTCTTTCTTTTTCAGCTCGATGTTCTTAATGCCTGGAACTGCAAGATACAAATTAACGTATCGATCGGCTAATTAAAAACCTAGAATTATAATACATATAAAAAACTTTTATTAATTAATTAAGGTGCATAGAAAAAAGAATATATATACATCCAGCAATCTTACCAATCATGGTGGCAACCTTCCACAATAGATAATAAAGCATACAGAGTTGGAAATAAGCCATCAATAGGGCCAGACGAATCAAGTGAAACATCCAAAAAATCATCGCTATTGGAACTGCACACAATTTTTATCAATTAGAAAAAAATACGTAATTCACTTGTTGAGTGACGTAAATGATTAATCCTTGGCTTACCAAACATTAAAAGTAAACATATGCCTACAAGCAAATCTTTACACGTAATTGGACGGCAAAAATAAGGCGATATTATCTTTTCTTTTACGTCTGAGAATACATTTACCAATATATGAAACGACCATTTAGTTCTTCCCAGTATCTTTTCACGCATGTCCTCGAAACCTGAAATTAAGACCGTAAAAGGATAGATGAAATTAATTACACAGAGTCTAGTTGCACCAATCCTACCTACTAATTGCATCAGCCTACTTTGTAAATTAATTAATTTAACTTAATTATCCAATAATCTTTGTTTATTAATTGTTGGATATCATTATTTATTACTTATCATTAAATCAACGTACTAATTTATTATTTATTAAATATCTAATTTATTACTTAATAATTAATCTATATATTATTAGATATAAATAAATAAATGACAACCATTTATTTAACATAAACAAATAATTATTGATATATTTAAAAAAATTATCTAATTTAGCAAGTTTTGTAATAATTAAAATTTAATAATTCATAAAAAAAACTAATTTAAAATTTCCAAAAATTTAATAATTAATAAAAAACTAACGGAGCGAAAAACCTATTTAAAACACGCCATGTTTTATAAAGATTGGATAACAAAACTTGTTGAATATTAAGTTATAAATTAAATTTTGTATTAATTATTAAATTAAATCGTTACAAACCAGCTAAATTAGTAATATTTTTTAATATAAACTGGTTATTATTTATTTATTAATGTCTAATAATATATAAAATAATGATTAATTAATAAGTTAGATATTTAATAAATAATAAATGAGTTGGTCAATTTTAATAATAGGTAATCATTAATGACATGCATCAATTAATGTAAGTGGATGTGCAAATGTAAGTGCAATTAGCACAACCCAATTAATTATAAGCAAATTATATTGGAAGTGTATATGTGAGTGTTTATATATATTAAGGTGCATGCGCTATGTAGTGGGAAATAAAACACTTATATTGCTGATATTGGCTCGTAAAAAACTCAAGTCAGCTCATGGTTTATCAGGACAATTATTTTAATTTTTATTTTAATATTTAACTAAAAATGAGTATTAGTTTAAAAAATCTTAATTTAAAAAGCTAAATATATCAAATGTGACAAAACTGTCAAGAAACGGTTCATTTGATACGAGAATTTTTCTTTTATGTTCATTTATCTTAGTTCAATTCTTAAAGATACCAATATGAAACAAATAAAAAGTTAAAAAACATGTATATGCTTTATAAGTTGTATTTTGTACTGTAAAAGTTATATAACTCTTCATTTTAATAGATTTTGTCCAATTGACATTATCTTTTTTTAATATGTATTATAATATATATATATATATATAGGGTATATATAATTTGAAAACACTTCCTTAGTGTGAAAACTATGAAAACTATGTAAAAAACGTTTTACTTTTTTGAATATTTTTTACAGCTTTGTAACATTATTTGTCACATTTTTATAAAAAACGTCAAGTAGATACCTTTAATTTTTTTTTTTTTGTAAAACCATGTAAAATATACGTAGCATCTGGTCGCAGCGTAACCGGTTTTTACTGATAACCGGTTCGGTTAATAACTGGTTTTTCAACCTTTAAAACCGAAACCGAATTAATAACCGAAACCGGTTAACCACAAAATAACCTATTTTTTAGTAAGATTGACCGGTTAACCGGTTTGGTCCATTGAAACCTAAAACCAGCCCTAAACTGCCGGTTTTTTCAAAAACCTATAACCGATACGAATAACCGGTTTTTTTGTGCATCTATATATATATAGGAACGATCAATTGTTAATCCTTCGTAATTGCGTTAACCGAATAACTGCACCTTATTACTTTGGGGCTCACATTAAAGTAAATCTAAAGGTGTATGTTTTTTCTTTTTCTTTTTTTTAAATATAGAGCGCACTTACATTAATAAAAAAAATAAGAAAAAACCTACACTTTTAGATTTGGTTTAATGTGGGCCACATTAAAGCAAATCTAAATGTGTATGTTTTTTCTTATTTTTTTTATTAATATACGTGAGTTCTACATTTAAAAAAAAAAGAATAAACCTACTCCTTTAGATTTACTTTAATATGAGGCTCAAAGTGGTAATAAGATGTAGTTATTCGGTCGGTTAACGCAATAAGGAAGGGTTAACATTCGAATCATCTCATATATATATATATAATATATATATATATATATATAGGGAGAGGTTCAAATGTTAACCCTCCCTTATAGCGTTAACCGCTTAACCCTAGCGTTTTTTGCCCGAATCTTAAAAAAAAATTTCATGGTTTTTATTATGCAAAAATAGGGGGGGTTTCTTTTTTGTGTTTTTCCTAATTCATTACCGTTTAGAAGTTATTGTAAGTGTAAGTTACTTACACTTACTTACATTTACTGCATCAGATACGGATTGTAAGTAAGTGTAAGTAACTTACACTTACAATAACTTCTAAACGGTGATGAATTAGCAAAAACACAAAAAAGAAACCCCCCTATTTATGTATAATAAAAACCATGAAAAAAAAGTTTTTAAGATTCGGGCAAAAAACGCTAGGGTTAAGCGGTTAACGCTATAAGGGAGAGTTAACAATGGAACCTTCCCCTATATATATATATGGTAGTTTTCAAATGAAAACCCTTAGATAAAATAATAACCCATGCTCTCATCTAAAATAATAACCCCTGACCTTGCCTAATAGTAGCCACTTAATTTCTCTATGAGAGATCTTGGGTTCGAATCAGGGCCAAAGCGTATTTGCTGAGGCAAGGTCGGGGGTTTTACCCAGTTGTGGGGTTCTTCCTGGGGTGGGCTCGGACGTACGCCCAGAGCGTCATCTCCGAGGGACGGTTGAAATCTCGTCTTGAGTGTCGTCGTACAAAGCCGTTTAAAAATGATTTCATGTGTCATTATTTTGTTTAATATGAAAGAACAATTAACATATGTTGTATATTATTAAAAACTAAATTTATTATAGTGGTGAGAAGTGTCACTATATAATATATTTTAATTAATACATTTTTTTATTTAAAGTTTTTTCTATCTTTTTTATAAATCTATAACTTTTTTGTGCTATATTATTTATAATTATAAAAATTGCACCAATATACTTGTCTCATTTTTGTCTTTAATTCTGTTATATTTTTGAGAAGTTTTTTTAATTATTTTTTCCAAATGCCTCGTATTTACATCAATGTAACAAGCATCAACATACCACTTTATTTTGAGTTTTTTTTAACAATGATAAACTACATCACTATAAATAAATAGATGATACAATTGAACCCACATTTAATTTACAGCAACATAAATAAAAATTCGTTACAACTTGTTACAAAAACTAAGACAACGTAATTTTTAGTTGGTTTTAGACTCAAATTTGTTACGAGTTGTTAAATTAATGTAAACGGTCTTTTATATGATGTAAATGACGTATTTACAAAGTTTATTGCACTGTTGTAAATACAGGAATCTAGGAAAAAAATAAAAAACTCAGTCGAGATTATAACGAAATTAAAGGAAAAAAATATAAATGATGTAATTAGAAAGTTCAATACACTGTTGTAAATATAGGGATCTAGGAAAAAATAAAAAACTCATTCGAGATAATAACGTAATTAAAGGAAAAATAAGACGAGCTTAATGATTCAATTTTGTTAAAAAATAATATAATATAACAAAGTTATGAATGTAAAAAAAAGTGGGGATAAACTTTTGATAAAAATAATTAGATTTATTAAAATATAATAGATAGTGACACTCATATTTAATTTGGTCTTTTGATAGGGTCCTTCCATATTAAAAAAAAAATAAGCACACGTGACATGATTTTATGAACTTGACTTTTAAAATATCATAGTTAATGAGTTATTTCTCTATATATGAGTTGTTAGTTGAACACTATTGCATATATATATATGGAGAGGATCAAATATTAACCCATTTTTATTGTGTTACTGGATAGCTACATCTTATTACTTTTGGGCCCACACTAAAGTAAATCTAAAGGGATATGTTTTTTTTAATTAATGTAGAGCCCACTTACATTAATAAAAAAAATAAGAAAAAACCTACATCTTTAGATTTACTTTAATGTGGGCCCCAAAGTAATAAGATGTATTTATTCGGTTATCGCAATAAGGAAAATGTTAACATTCGAACAATCCCTATATATATATATATAATTTAAGAGACGGATCAAATACAAAGGATTTTATCGTGAAAAGGATATGAAGGATTTTGGTTCTTTGATTAAATTAATCAATTGTTATGATCTAGTGGTTCTTTGTTATGATTAAAAATTTGTGATATTTTAAAGATGATAGGGTAAAACAATAATCTACTTTTGTTGACATTTTTGTGGCTAAATCAAGTTCCACTATTTTTTTTTAAAAATCGAATAACTTTTAAACATTTAAATTTAAAAAAAATTACACTATAAAATTGTAAATTTTATTAACTTTATTTTTAGTATAATATTGTTATAGTTTTTTTTTTTTTTCCAATTTTTCTTACACGGTTCGAGAGTAATATGTTTGGTATGTGATTATTGTTACGTGATTATACAGTTTGTCCTTAGATTATGCATGTTAAATGACAGTCCTTGATTTTCATATAACGTGGTCCGTGATTATTGGTCCGTGATTATGCATTAGGTCCTTGATTATGTGTGTTAAATTACGGTCTGCGATTTTTATATAATGTGGTGTGTATTTATTGGTCTGTGATTATCCAGGTGGCCTTGATTATGGGTGTTAAATGTCATTCTGTAATTTTATGAACCATGGTCTGTAAATTTATATGAGCGATAATGCCTCTTACCCAGATTACACATGTCAAATTCTTTTGGCTTCTCACGGTTTTTCCCTTTGTACCTTAACCGTTCCTATATATATATGTGTGTGTGTGTGTATGGTAGTGTTCAAATAATAAGCCACTTTTACAACATTAACCCAAATAACTCTGCCAAGAAGAAGCTAAATTTTGGTTTTTTTAACATCATTGTAACACATTTAAAACACTATCTTCTTTTATGAGTATGCGTAAATTAGTCACCGTTTCAGATGCACATTGTTGTAAGTTTTTGACTTACAATATTGTAACTGTTGTAGACTCAAAATTTACAACGACGTTACGTCATAAACGAAGAAGATTTACACAAACTCATAAAAGAAGAAAGTGTTTTAAATGTGTTACAATGATGTTAAAAAAATCCAAGATTTGTCTTCATCTTGGTGGAGTTATTTGGTTAATGTTGCAAAAGTGGGTTATAAAAAAGAGCACACACACACACACATATATATATACACACATATGTATGTATGTAAATATATTTGAAGTGATGCTATATTAAAAATGCTTAGATTGGTAAGAAGGATTGTGGGTCATTAAATCTATAAATCAATTGTTAGGATCAAAATGCATTAAAAATTTAATGGGAGGGTATATTAGTCATAATCATTTTTGTTGACTTTTTAACATGATCCCCAATTTTTTAAACGATCGTAACTTTTATATACGTTATTGTGCCTTTTTACTCGTTATTTTTTCTTACCTTTTTTTTTTCCTATAATGACAAGTTTTAAAAAAAATAATGGTGAAACAATACAATCACGTACTTTTTATATGTAAATCATTATGTTAAAACAATAACAAAATCATCATATACATAAAAAAATAATAAGATAAAATCAAATAGTCAAAAACATAAAACACAATGGTGAATACATATGACATAAAAACCTAAATATATGTTACTAAAACAAAAAGTTTTGAAATATAAAATGTTGAAATAATACAATTGTGTACTTCTAATATGAAAAACAATCAAAATAAATAACACATTTATTTAATATATAAAAATATTAACAAAAAAACATCTAATAAGTTAAACATATAACACAATGATGAATACATATAAAACAATACTTGAACGTAAAACACAATGATGGATATATTTCACAATAACCTGAATGTAAAACACAATGATGAATATATTACACGATGACCTAAACGTAAAATACAAAGATGAGTATATTGAACAATGACATGAATGTAAAACAAAATGATAAAGTATATTACACAATGACCTAAACATAAAACACAATATCATGAATGTAAAACACAATGATAATTATATTACACAATCATCTGAATATAGAAGATAATGACCCAAATGCATTTTTCAAAATATCAAGATAATTTATGTTTTTTAATTAATGAATTTTTAATAACACAATGGTAAAATAACACAATTATGTACTTTTAATACATAAAACATCAGAAATTAAATAACAAAAATTACTTTAATGCATAAAAAATAATAAAAAAAATTATACACTACGATGTAAAAAATAAAACATAATAATAAAGACATTACACAATAACATGAAGTATCAAACACAATGAACAAAATACCTTTTTTAAAAAATTGGAAAAATGCCATTTGCTAACACTACATCCCTTTTCACACTTCTCACCGATCTAATCGTTTTTATTAGAACCCAAACTTATATATATATATGGTTTAAAATTATTCATTATCCATAGAAAATGATATAACTCATTAACCAACTTTGATTGGTTGATTTATATAATGTAATACGAAATAAGTGGTTTAATTATAAGAAAGAAAGGGTATTTTGATTAAAAAACAGTTTACCAACTTATTTTTAAAGCCTTTTTAACTTGTATATGCATTGTTATTTTTATAAAAATTACAATATTATAATCATATTATTTTTATTTCAAGTATAATCATGTCAAATTTTTGAAAAATGTGTAATTATACTAATGTAAATGAGCTGTAACGTTACATACATATCATCACATTGGTTTAGTTACAGCTCGTTACATAATAAAACTTTACCCTCTTATTTTTAAATCCTTCATAATGTTTATATAAATTGTTTTATATAGAAATTAAACCGTTAAACTCTTCACATTTTTATATTTAATTCAATTATAATCTCATCAATTTTTTTTCCAGACTATTCATAATTACATTAATGTAAAAGAGCTGTAACATTAATATTACAAATTTTCATATTTTTTTTAAGAGTTTTTCTTTTCATTTAGAAAAATTTCGCATTTTATAAAATCAGTTATTTTTGAGATCCTCACACGCCTTTTAAATAAAGAGTATTTTTCTATTAAAATGTCGTCATTAAATAAAGATCATTACATTGTTATAGTTACAACTTGTTACGTAATTTGAAGTTTGTATATATGTTACACCTCGTTGCATTGGTGTAATATATATTGATATTACAACTTGTTATATTGATCGCGCTTTTAACTTGTATTGATTAAATATATTTAATGGTCTAATTTTATAAAAAAAATAACATTGTAATTTGTATTCAAGATAAGGTAGGAGTTTCTTTTAAAAGATGGTTTGTTTTTTGAAAAGGGTAAAATTAGTGTATGAATATTACTGTTCGTTACGTTGATGTAATTACGAACCATTGGAATAAATAATAGCATGATTATAATAGAATTAAAGATAAAAATATGACAAGTTTAATGATGTAGTTTTTTTAAATAATAACATAGTATATATAAGTGTATAAAAATTAAGATGGGGGAAATTTTGATTTAAAATAAGAAAATAAAAGAATTTTCAAGACTGTGACACTTGTCAAATCCTTATTAAACATGATTTTTTTATTAGGTCAAATGACTAAAATACTCTTATGTATTTTATAAATGGATGTCTTGGTGACATATTTTGATTACTTGAAAAAAGTTATTTAGTTGATGCAAATATTTTGGTTTCTATTATTCTCATTAATAAATACGCTCACGCACACACATATATATATTTTTTATACATTCACATATTTATATATATGTATTGTATCTTGTAAAACCTAATTTTTAAGAGAAAATTCTTAAACCATATCTGTGCTTTTTATTTTATAATTTTGAAAATAAATATGGTGCACATTAAACCATATCAAATTAATTTGTTTATTTAAAACCTAATTTTTTTATTCTACTTTAATGTGAATCGCATATTTATTTTTAATATTTCAATTGGAAGTCCCATACATTATTTAAGTGTTTTCTCTTTAGTTGTTTTGGTGTTCTTTAGAAGCATCTTTTGTATTTGTAAAATGAATACATATATGTAGTTCTCTAATCTTAATTTTGAGTAAAGAAGGAAAAAACAAAGAGAAATGAAAGAGTATGAGAGAAAAAGAAGAGAGAGAAAAACAATTAAAAATAAAATTTGTAAGAGTTCGTGATTAAAAATTTAATTTTGCTATGTAATTTATGATTTTGCAAATGATATATAATACTTATTCTCGTTATTAGTATTTTTTAGGAAAGAAACAAATTTTTTTTTAAATTCATTAGAACGTGATATGAGTCTTTTAAAAGCACTTTTTTTACTAAAATAGGTGGATATAAAGAAACTTACATGGCCAGAAAAATGTTTCCACGTTGTCTATCCCGCTCGGAAAGGTACTAGCGAGAGCCAAGAGTACTTCATCATTGGACACAGCATAATCAGCCTTTTGGTTTATTATCTTTTCAGCGATGTCTGCCATGATATCAATTAAGAGAATATGAATATCCTTATTTGGTATTTAATTACGCCAACATATCTATTTCAAAAATTCACAGGCCGAAATCTACCAACTTTTTAACATAAATAAGTGTTTCATAAGTTTTTAAAACATTTATCACAAAGAATATAAAAAAATCTGCAATACCTATACGCACGCATTATAGTAGTGATATATGTGATAATCAAACGTTGGATCTAAGAAATTTTATTTTCAAACAATATAAAAAAATTTTGTATCTGGAATTACCATCGCAGATTTGGCAATCGACCAAATGGAGTTTGCGACCGATTGAATTTTATCTTATGCTTTAATATTTTTTAAAATTGACGACTGTGTTTGCATCTGTGACCATTTTTGCACGTTAATTTTTCCTCAATTAATTTTTATCTATTTTTTAAAACTAACTACCGTATTTCAGTATTTGTATCTGAAGTCATTTATCTCGCTGTATTTGCAACCAAAACAATTTTAATTGCTATATTTTCAATCGTTGTTGCAACCAAACTAAACTGAACTTAATTTTTAACTATTTATAAAATTTACAACTGCATTTGCAAGCAAAACAACTTCGAATGCTTGGGCTTTTCATGATCATACACTCGGTTACTAAATTTGCCATCAATTTTGTTTCGTCTGCTAAGTTTGCGACTATTTTGATTCAATCGTAAATGAAATTCATAATTTGGCGACTATTTTTACGGTTAGCTTTTGGCCATTTGTGTGGTAGTGATACCAACTTAGATGATACATTAGTTTTAGAATTTGTATAAGAGTAAATTACAAGATGTGTCATGCATGCATGTTTTGTAATTTTGTAAATGGATAATCTTGATTTTATATAGGTCGATTTGGGTGAACCAAGAAGTTAATGGTTGGTTTGGTTCAAATGTGGCAAGGACTGTTTGGTTTCCAAGTTAAGTTTGCGTTTACAATGGTATGACTCAAGACTTAGGTTAATTTTTTAGTTACATATTTAATGACTTGTTTCCTCATTTGAGTCAGCTCAGAAGTATAGACTTGTTTCGTATAAATAGTGGTGTCTTGTATTGGTTTCTTTGTGGTTTTGTTCATGATGATAATACTCATAATGTCTAGACTTGAGTTTAGTCACTATGTTTTATATAGAATTATGATCCAACAATATGTATCAAAGCTTGTGTGAAACTCAAAACCGGCAAGCGGCTTGTTAACTACTTGTATTATGTAAATTGTAAGACTCCAAGAGGAGATGGCATATATACAAACCATATTTTTATATCTAGTTCCTATAACATAATTAAAAGGTGTTCTAATATTCCCCCACAAACTAAGGGTGTGAAACGACCTACAGATTGGAACATAAAGATAGAAATCTTTGAGTTGGTAGGGTATTTGTGAAGATATCTACAATTTGATCCTCTATGGCTATAAACTGAACAACAAGTTTTCCTTGCATAAATTTTTCTCTAACAAAATGAAATCAATTTTAATTTGTACAGTAAGAGCATGAAAGACAAGATGGTCTGCTAGATATGTGGCTAGTTAAGTTTCTCACCTGAGAGTGGAGCAACTTTTAGGTTTATTCCTAGTTCTTTGAAGATTGTTGTAAAATTTACGGTTTTCTATAATAATGTTTACTTGATATTGTTTCAATTTTTAAATAAACGAACGTTAGAGATTTTTCTTGTTTCATTATAAGTTTATAGAAATTTCATGAAAGGTTTAAATTAAATTAATCGAATACAAATACTATTTACCACAGTTTGAAAATAATTTAAAAGTATTAAGAACAATAAATACTAAATCTTGTCTTATTAACATTCCAGTAATTATTTACAAAAAACCTATAAAATATTTATTTAAAATAATAAATAAATATTTTTAACCTAATAATTCAAACTATGTCTATCATCATGTTATTTTCGCACATGTTATCCTTAACAATTCTAAGAAACATTAGATGCTATATCCGATAGAGATTAAGTTTTTATTCATTCAAACATTAGGTTGAAGTGTGATACTTCTACTCTACAAATTCTATTACAAACATACTTGGGGAATCTATAAACATACGAGTTTCTCGTAATCCATTTTACATATTTTTGAAATTTGTAGGGATGTTACACATGTTCTATTCAAACATGTTCAATTCTAAAGTCATTCAAAGCTATAGATGTAAGCTTTTAGAACTAGTTAGTTTTTATGTTAATTGCTATGTATTATACATGTTTAAAATTAATTTATTGTTGCTAGTTAAGCAAGCAAGTACATTAGTAACCTGAGATGGTTAGATACCTCTCTCGCATTGAGCTTTGACTTTGTGTAAAAAAAAGACGTAAATGTACACCTAGCAAACTTGTTAATAAACATGTGTAAATTCAATGCATAGCTATTCTTGAATTGATGCTGTAAAAACGGTTGCGGAATCGGACCTACCCGATTTGTGAAAATGAAGCAGCTGATGAACAGAGAAAGTCTTAAAGATAGGTGAAGAACACTACAAGAATCTCAGATGCAATGTAAACTGAAGAACAAGAAATGATATATGACAATAATAGTTCAACATTCAACAAGATTACATTACCTACCCCTCACATGCTCTCAAACTCCATGGATAAAGAATCCATGGAGTTCATGGGGGAGAGCTCTCAAGACTACATTGAAGGACACTCTCACCACTCTCTTGTGTGATTGTTTACAAAATAGAGAATAATCTCTATTTATAGTATCACATGACCTAAAACCCTAAAAAGAACAAATACTACAAAATGATAATAAATCATAAATATTAAATATTAAATTAAGCTTTATCATTAGTTGTGGTCTTCGGGTCTTTTGGTCATCATGTGTCTTCGTAATCTTAAGTCTTTAGTGGCTCGTGCGGTGACTCGTTGCTCCCTAATCAACAAATACATAATATTCTTGTTTACATTCCATCTATCCAAATTAACCGTTGGTCTTGACTTTTCTAGATCCAACAGTCTCCCCCTATTTGGTTAGATGAATGTAAGCCAATGCAGAAGTATGATGAAACAAACATGAATAATAAGATTGAACTTGTGTAGATGCAATTCATGTTTCTTTCACCGCAACAATTTTGAAACTATCTTTATTCCACTTATCAAACCCAAAACAATCTTCTTGAAGTTCCATAGATTACATTTATCTTCTCCCCCTCTGATAAAGCTCCCCCTATGATTAAACAATCTTAATCTTCAATCCTAACCCAAAAGATATCCGAACATAGGGTGTCGGTCCAAGTATAGGAATCCCAACCTTCCTTGTAATGAACATGTGACAAATAAAGGTTTAAATATGAATGTAAACAATATCCCAACAATTTGATTTAGAGAGTCTTCAAAGTAGAAATAAAGAAATCTTCACGTCAATGAAACAGAAGTCTTTATTGATAAACCATTGATAACACTCTTGCCATCAGTTTCAATCCATCAATCTCCCTCTAAACTGATGCTATAGATAACTGACGTGTGAAAACCCACTATGTCTTCAAAAACAAGTAGTGTTCTTTGGAAGCAATCATTGCTAACCGGTAATATGTTCCATGTAGCATGTCTGGAACACCAATTTGGACTTACAGAATAGACATCATTAACTCATTTTAATTTTCTGATCATATGTGGGTTTCAACTCTATCATGCCAAAGTATTTGCAACAAAACGAGTGAACCAAAGTTAAATGTGTTTCGAAAGTGAATCATATGTTATCAACTTCTAAAGTGTCAATTTGAAGATGCATTAGAACGTGGACATCATACAAACTAACACTTAGAAAGAAAACATTGCATATCAAGAGAAGATATCACTTTTGAAACATTTGGTTAACTTCAGAAGAATTAATTTGTTGATGCATTAGAACTTGGACATCACAGATTGATTGGTTTAAACTCTTTAAAAGTAATATCATGGTTGGATTAGATCTTGATTCAGCAAACCAATTATGACTACGTGATAATTCATTACATCACCTAAATTCATAACTTTGATTTCCTTTCCAATTAATTTCCAACAAAAGTAGGTGATATTACCTCCATACCCTTTATCCATCGTGTGTAGCTTCCAAATACCCAATACAAAACAACAGATTCTGAAGAGAATTTTAATTAGAAGCCGACAACCCATGTGCTTCTAAAAGAAAATGGAAATAACTCATCAGAAGGTAACCAATCATAAGCTATTATTTTTGGAAGTACCTTTGGATGAAATAATGCATCGAAAGTGAGAGATTAAAATAATTGTTTGGAAGAAGAGCCAACCTTGATGGTCATCGGAAGCGACCTCATCGGAATGATTGCCAATCGGAAGGAGCCTCTTTGGAAAATAATATCAAACAAAAGAAGCATTCAATCGGAAGTTATGTTTCGAAGAGATCTTGTTCTTCGGAAGACAATCTGCATCGGAAGCTATTTTTTTTTACTCAAAAATAAATTACAGCTCGGAAGAATCTCCATGCTTCCAAAGACACTCATTCTCTTGACAATTTCCGGTGACTTGTTCTATTGAAACCATCCGATAACCCTAAATTCAAGAATGCCGTCATCATCACCATGTTATTTTCTGAAACAAACCCAACTGCCTCAAAATTTTATTAACAGCCGCTATTGTTATCAACTGAACAAAAATTTGATAAAACAACCGATGACGATCAGATTTGGGTGCGGTTTTGGCATAGATTAGGGAGAGCCAAAACCCACTTGGGTTTTATCACAGCAAACCACAAAAACCCAAATAAATTGACGAACCCAGTAAAAAGAACATCTTCAAAGAACTTTCATAAAAATTCACAAAATCAGGGTATTGAACACAAGTTTGAGACAATCAATGGTTAAATTGATAGTCTTGGGAACTTGGCTCTGATACCAATTGTAAAAACGGTTGCGGAATCGGACCTACCCGATTTGTGAAAATGAACCAGCTGATGAACAGAGAAAGTCTTAAAGATGGGTGAAGAACACAGACAAGAATCTCAAATGCAATGTAAACTGAAGAACAAGAAATGATATATGACAATAATAGTTCAACATTCAACAAGATTACATTACCTACCCCTCACATGCTCTCAAACTCCATGGATAAAGAATCCATGGAGTTCATGGGGGAGAGCTCTCAAGACTACATTGAAGGACACTCTCACCACTCTCTTGTCTGGTTGTTTACAAAATAGAGAATAATCTCTATTTATAGTATCACATGACCTAAAACCCTAAAAAAAACAAATACTACAAAATGATAATAAATCATAAATAATAAATATTAAATTAAGCTTTATCATTAGTTGTGGTCTTCGGGTCTTTTGGTTATCAAGTGTCTTCGTAATCTTGAGTCTTTAGTGGCTCGTGCGGTGACTCGTTGCTCCCTAATCAACAAATACATAATACTTCTTGTTTACATTCCATCTATCCAAATTAACTGTTGGTCTTGACTTTTCTAGACCCAACAGATGCTATGTTTGGATACTTGTATGGACACTATTCATACTTAGCAAATTTGTTATTCTGAATGCTATTGATTCAATACTAGTTAAACTATTTGTTTGCATCATTTTTTTATATATTCATATAAACATGTATATGTAATTCTCACAAACAATGCAAATATTTGATCAAAACTTTATTTTACATGTGTAACAGGTTATGTGAAGACTTTGATTAAAATCTAGGAATCATGGACATAGATAAATAGAAACAAGACTTTATTTGTATTTTAGATTTTATTATTCAATTGGATGTTATTTGGATGATTATAATAATAAATTTAAATTGGTTGTTTAATACATTCAAACTATAAAAGTAGTACCATGAACTTTTGAACAACTACAAATCATGCCCCGATGTATTACGTCGTCGGTTGGGCACCAGTCGAGTTAAGCTACATTGTCTGCCATGGTTTTTATTTAAATTCAATAAAGGACTGAGATTGTCTTTTACTTTCGAACGGTTTAAGAAATCAAGTTTGAGCCAAGGTAGATGGCAAATCCCCTTGGTAGACCGACGGTCATCTACAAACCCAACTCAATAGCCGTCAGAGAAGGTTGTGAGGGAGGAGGATCCATGCTCGTGTGCGTTAGTAAATGATTGCAGGAATGAGCTAGAGTTGTGACAGAGTAACAATATGTGATGAATAGTGCCTTTCAAGTAAAACAGAATTCGCTTGACTATTGAGCAGTGATTTTTTTGTTAGAGAATGCATGTATTGACAAACATTGTTGATCATATATGCATTGACGGGGTTTGGACAAGTGGCGTAGTGTAATGCACCCCACTATTTGGTGATATTGGCTTGAGGATGCTAGTGGAGGACTATCAATGAGGCCATGTGTTATGCATCACACCCCTTCACTCCATGTAGGCGCCATGTAGGCGCCACATAATCAACCAACACCATCACCTCCTTATCATTCTACATCATCTTTACCTATGTTATCCATCACTCCCCAATCACTTTCTTATCACTCCACGCCACCACCACCTTTTTCCTCCTTTCTTCTCCCCTTTCTTCTCCTTCACCTCCTGACAGCCCTCACATCTGAACCACCACTTGGTGGTCACGCCCAGTGTGGCATGGTGATGGTCGCGTGAGGGGGTGTGACCCAGGGGCATCACGCCTGGGTCACGGTGCATAACACATGCCCCGAGGGAGAGGGAGAGGCAGGGAGAGAGTCAAAGATGTTTTTATAGGATACACAATGAGTTTACACTCAGTCAAACAGACCTGTTGGATAATGTTATGCACATATTTCATTTGTGAGAGAACAATGTCATTGTTTTAGGTAATGATCTTAATACCCAAGAGGTAGTCAAGGCTACCAAAATCCTCGAGGGTAAAATCTGTTCCAAGCTATTATACAACACGGTTGATGGCTGAATTGGTTGTTAGTAACAATGATATCATTACCATACACCGGAAGATACATGAGAAGTCCTTGAGAGTTGTAGATGAAAAGTAGCATATCTATCTATGACATTCTTATTTTTTCCAAGTCTTTAGTCCTTCACTTATTTATTTATAAGCTCATAAATAGAAACGTCTAGAATTTAAGTATGAGAAAACTATGTTAGGTGTAATCCTTGGGGTTTCGATTAAAAATTCAAGTATTGTAATCGTGATCAATTTGTAATAAATAAAAGCTTGGGATGTTCTTTGAAACACATGTATTATATATATATATATATATGGGATGGTTATATTGTTAACCCTTCCTTATAGCGTTAACCCGAGCATTTTTTCCCGAATCTTTGTTTTTTTCATGGTTTTTATCATGGTTGTAAAAGTCGCTAGGCGCTAGTCGGGCGGCGAGGTACCGCCTATGGATTAATCGGGATTAATCGGCGCTAGGCGGATTGGAATTTTTATATGTAATTTTACAAATATATATTATATACACACATCAATATCAATAATTTAATATAATACTTCAAATAATTTTAAAAAATATACTTAAATATACTAAAAAAAGTACTTTAAAGTGCAAACTTAAACACTAAGTTCAAAGTTTAGAGATAAATTTCGATGTTAACTGCTTGGATTCGATGTTTCAGAGACATATTAAAGATTTTTGATTGAGAAATGTCTAAATAATCATAAAATTGGTCCCCTTTTACCATAAAAAAGTCAAAAAAAGCCAAAAAAAGTCAAAAAAGTGAAAAAAAAATAAAAAACTGATCGGGTCGCCTAGGCCGCCTAGGCCCCGCCTAGCCCGCCTAGACCCCGCCTAGGCCGCCTAGCACCGCCTAGCGCCTAGGCACCGCCTAGGCCAAAAATTACACAGTAAGTGGGCGCCTAGCGCCTAGGCGCCGCCTAGGCGGCCGCCTAGGCCGATTTTTACAACACTGGTTTTTATTATACATAAATATGGGGTTTCTTTTTTTGTCTTTTTGCTAATTCATCACCGTTTAGAAATTAAAACAAAGTGTAAGTAAGTGCACTTACTTACATGAGATAGTGTAATTTAAACTTGATTTAAATTCTAAACGGTGATGAATTAGCAAAAACACAAAAAAAACCCCTATTTATGTATAATAAAAACCATGAAAAAAACAAAGATTCGGGCAAAAAATGCTCGGTTTAACGATATAAGGAAGGGTTATTATATGATCCCTAAATATATATATATATATATATATATATATATATATATATATATATATATATATATATATATAGGGTATGGTTAAAATGAAAACCACATCTAAATGAGAAACCGCGAAAACCATGAAAAAATCACGTAAAAAGAACGTTTTTTTTTGAAATTTTTTACAGGTTTGTAACACTATTGGACACATTTTTATAAAAAAATCAAAAAAGCGCCGACCAAATATTTTAAAAAAAAATATTTTTATAAAATATCTTTTATAAAAATATTTTATAAAATATTTTTTTTTGAAAATATTTGGGCGGCGCTTTTTTTATTTTTTTTATAAAAATGTACCCAATAGTGTTATAAACCTGTAAAAAAAACGTTGTTTTTACATGATTTTTGCGGTTTTCTCATTGAAATGTGGTTTTCATTTTATCTTTTCCCTATATATATATATATGGAAGTGTTCAAATAATAACCCAAGATGAAACCAAATCTTAAATTTTTTTAAACATCATTGTAACACATTTATAACACTATGTTCTTTTATGAGTTTGTGAAAATTCATCACCGTTTAAGAAATATCATCGTTGTAAGTTTTTGATTTACAACACTATAACTGTTTTATGCCCAAAACTTACAACGATACAAACTATCAAACGGTGATGAATTCTCGCAAACTCATAAAAGAACATAGTGTTTTAAATGTGTTACAATGATGTTCAAAAAAAAATCCAAGATTTGACTATATTTTGGCAAAATTATCTGGGTTGTTGTTTTAAGAGTGTTATTATTTGATCCCAATCATATATATATATATATATATATACACACACACAGGGGAAGGTTCCATTGTTAACCCTCTCTTATAGCGTTAACCGCTTAACCCTAGCGTTTTTTGCCCGAATCTTAAATTTTTTTTTTCATGGTTTTTATTATGCATAAACAGGGGGGGTTTCTTTTTTGTGTTTTTGCTAATTCATCACCGTTTAGAAGTTATTGTAAGTGTAAGTTACTTACACTTACTTACAATCCGTATCTGATGCAGTAAATGTAACTAAGTGTAAGAAACTTACACTTACAATAACTTCTAAACGGTGATGAATTAGTAAAAACACAAAAAAGAAACCCTTCCTATTTTTGCATAATAAAAACCATGAAATTTTTTTTTTTAAGATTCGGGCAAAAAACACTAGGGTTAAGCGGTTAACGCTATAAGGGAGGGTTAACATTTGAACCTCTCCCTATATATACATAGGGTAAAGATCCTATAATAACCCTTTCTTATTGCATAACCCGAAATAACCCTGCAAGATGAACCCGAATCTTTGTTTTTTTTTTTTTTTCAAAATCTTAGTTTTACATGTACAAGAATATGTTCTTTTATGTGTTTGAGCAAATTCTTTTTCATTTGAGATCCTACATCAATGTAATATTTACAGTGCTGTAAGGCAAATTACATTGATGTAGGATCTCAAATGAAAAAGAATTTGCTCAAACACATAAAAGAACATATTCTTGTACATGTAAAACTAAGATTTTGAAAAAAAAACCCAAAGATTCGGGTTCATCTTGCAGAGTTATTTCGGGTTATGCAATAAGAGAGGGTTATTATAGGATGCGGATCCTATATACATATATATATATACACATATATATATAAGGGTCTATTTTATTAATATAGTAATACTAATAATAATAACACAAGGCATAAATTAAGCTTTTATAAATTTCATTTTTATAAAAGATATAATTCTTTAAAGCCTAAAAGGTTATAATAAAATAAAAACATTTTATTAGTAAATAACCAATTATTAAAGTTATACAAACGGGTTTTTATAAAATTTTTAATGTCTTATACAAATTATTTAATTTATAAAGTCTAAGTAATTAAAAGTATATAAAAGATTTTATAAATTTTGAATTATAAAATAGTTATTTTACTTGAGGGACTAAAATGACGTTTAATAAAACTGAATTGTGAGAAGGAAAATGTTTAAGTAAAAACTGAAACAAGGACGAAGTGGAGGGATCAAAGCTGTAATTTCCCTATTCTTGCTTTTCTCTATACCCGTTTCTTCCATGGGCACCCATCGACCCAAATCCAACCCATTCCCTCTCTTGCTCGATTACAGCCCCAATACAGCTCATTATTAGTCGATTAGGAAAGGATTCGAAGGTGTAAACGATTGTCAATCATCAATTAATTCGATTAAACACAGAAATTCATTCCACAAATATCCCGATTGACAGGGAATTCAAATTTGGGGAGAATGCCTATAAAACCCAAATTAAATCATTCCAATCTCTTCCTTTGACAATTCCGAGCATGTCTGAGCGAAGAAACAGAGCGCACAACACCTCCTGAGCACGATTCGAACTCAAGACCCGACCGAACCTCTGCATTACTTGAGCACCATCAAATCGAACTCAAACCAATGATTATCTATGTCAATCTACTCGAAATTGTATGGAGATTAATAGCCCTATCCTTTCAGAGGCTAGTAATCTTCGAATCAAATGAATTAGAACCCATTTAGGATTAGGGTTTATACGGTTCAGAATTCGTTCGAGAACCTGTATAAATAAAATTCACAGGCAATCCTTTCAGGGTTCCACTCCCCAGCCCAGCGGTAACACGCTCGCCGGCTAGGGAGTGTATCCGGGTTCAAGCCTTCTCGACGAGGGTTAAACGGTTTTTTTTTTTGCTTTTCTTTCCCATTCCATTTCTTCTTATAAAAATTTTATTCAAAATTCTAAAAATCATTTTTAATAATCTGGTCAGAGTTCATTTAATTTTTACTTAGGTTTTGATTAGTTTATGATAAAAACTAATTTAAATAAATACTTTAAATGATTTACAAAAATTCTAAATTATGTTTGAAAATCCTAAAAACAAAAGAAAGTAATTTTATTTTCGGTATGATTTAAATAAAAAGATTTTAAATGGGCTTTAATAAAATCTTTATTTATGAAGATTATTTAATTTGATTTAAAACTAAAATAAAAGATTTAAAAATCAAAATTTGCTTAAAACATTCTGTTCAAATTTTTAAGTTAAATTCATTTATATAATTTATTTATCACATAAAGAAAATGTGTTTACCGAAAGCATATTACAATGATTTTAATTAGTAAAAGTTTAAGAATATTTTCAAGAATTAAAATAAAAATAAGTTTAAAATAGTTGTTTTAAAACTTTAGTTCTAGATAATTCAAAAATGATTTTTTTAAAATCTTTAAAAGATCAAATAAAATTTGTAATTGATTTTCAAACAAATAAATGTCATAATTGAAATACAAAGAAATGATTAAATGGATGAAAAATTAATCCAATTAGTATACTTAGAAATCCAATTATAAAATAATGAATAAAGTGAATATTCAATATTTTATTTTATTTATTATAAGAATATTATTAAATATTCTTAAACAATTAATTTAGTTATTCATGAAATAGTATTGATAAATAAAAAGAATACATTTCATATTCTATTTATTAAATCAATATTATAAGTTTAGTTATTCTAACTATCCATTCAAACATAGATTCTTTCAAACTAGGACTTTCATAAGGATGCTTTAGTTTTAGGATCCTTGAACTTGAACTATAGGATTGCTAAGACTTGATTTCTCAAACTATAGGTGAGTAGATAGCGTTGCTTTCTCATTCTTTAATCAAGGACTTGGAACTAGCTAGCATTCAAACATGTTAGTTTTATTCACACTCCCTTTTACATTTTGTTTTTGGGATGTTACGAATGTCTTACTCAAAACTTTATTCATTCTATTATTCATTCAATCTATGAGGCAAGCATTAGACCTAGTTAGATTTATGTGTTAGATGCTAACCTTATACAACATGTTGATTCTATGTGTGTTGGCAGTCAAGAAAGCTAGCACTTAGTAGCCTAAGATGTGTTAGATACCATCTTTGCTTTGGCTTTTGCCTTTGTGTGAAGAAAGATGAAAAGTACACCTAGCAAACAAGTTGAATTACAAATGATAGTTCTTGTATTTTTATACATGAAATATTATGTAAGGATACTTGTTTGGACAAAAGCTATTGTTATTCATGTATTCATTCTATTATTCAAACTTGTATGTATTGAGAGGCCCCGAACCCCTCAGTTGGCAAAACATCAAACCCATAATACTTAAACCATAATTACATTATCTTAGCAGCGGAATGTAGGGTAACAACATAACTATCATACAGATCTAAACAAACTTTTACACATTAAACCTAACCCATTCTTCTAACAGTCATATAGTACAGCCAGTCTATGCCAGGGATAGTCTTCAACGTATGCCATGAGCCTTCCTGGTCTCCTTTCTCAAACTATTCAACCTGATATACATGTAAAACAAGTCAGCTTTTTGCTGGTGAGTTCTAAGTTCATTTCTTAGAAAAACCTTTATTTATTCATGTCATCACATGACACAATTTAAATACATAACATACCTGTTCTCATATCATACTTTCATCACATACATATCATCATAACATACTTACATAACATACATATTATCATAACATCATTCATATAGTGAAGGAACTTCACCGTTAACTGCTGACCCTAATGTCAAACAGGCTTGTGCAATCACAAGGCTCTTAAACTACCAACCCGCAGCTGGTAACTCATACATGTATAAGATTTCTTTAACACTATCAACGCGCAGCTGATAACTCAAGCATGCCTAAGATTTCTTTAACTGAACTGGCGACACACAGTCGGCAGGCCTATGTTTCCACAGGACTCTTTAACCATCAACCGAAATTGACGGCTCATACCGGTACAAGACTTCTTAACATACATCATAACATGATTTAAATCATTTAAACCATCATAATCATAAACGGCTCCTTTCACCGTAGTGTTCAAGTTTTGCCCAACCGCAGCCAGCAAAACCTCATTTCCTACTCAACCTCGGTTGAGTCCTTTAAAATCATTTCTTTCTCAACCGCAGTTGAGACTTTAAAACATTCATTATATTTTAGCTGAGATTCTTAAAAATCATTTATTTCTCAATCATCATTGAGGCTTAACATATTCATTACATCTCAGCTGAAATTCTTTAAATCATTTACTTCTCAATCATAGTTGAGATTTAAAACATTCTTTTCTTTAAAACATTCTTTATCTATAATCATTCATTATCTGAAACATACTTCACCTTAAAACATACTTTATCTGATCATAATCAGATTACAATCATTTTCATAAAATAACTTTATAACATGCATATCAGCCCAAAATGATAAAACATTTAAAACAGGGCTATAAGAACTCACCTGATATCTTACGGTAGCAAGATTCCTCGTAAACTGATACTAATGGTGTAACTCTGCATTCGTTTACACTTAATATGTCATTTATGATTTAACCTACTGATTAGATCTTTCTGAACGTTCAATGTCAAAGACATTGTCTTGAAAGTCATCAAATAGTTAATGTTGTTGATTATAATGCTAAAACAGTTTCTGAACAGATTAATGGCTTAGAAATGATAAATTCTTATCATTGATTACCCAGGTATCATGAAATATCACAACATAGTCTTAGAATAGGTTTAATAACCATGTTTAACATACTAATCTGACTGTTATCACAAACATCAGATAATCATTCCAATAAGTATGTTAATGATTGTGATTAGTTTGGAACACTCAGATTTAACCTTTGCATTTCAAAGATTAACCAAACTAATCATTTACATCATCATAATCAAATGGATTAATCCATTATAATCATAGTTGTGATTTCATGCAAACCGGGCATTACAACGGCTCAAAACAAGGATTTAACCGTTAGAACATCGTGTTCTTCATTTCTAATCAATCCTAGCCATCATCTAGGCAATAATCAACAATCCTAACTATCTCATTACGTTCAAAATCAAGATCTAATCAATCAAAATCAAACTAGAAGGTTAAAACGAACCGTTACCTGATCTGACGAATTTCTGCGGTTAAAACAGCGATCAGGACTTGTATATATGATTTCTGGGATGATCCGGATGTTTAGAAACCTTAGATATGAAGTTTGGGGGTGTTTGGGAGCTACTTTTTCGCCTGGAAGTCGAGCAAGAAGGAAGAAATGCGAATTTGAGTTGTTTCCACGCGTTCTGATCCATTTAACCATTTTTGACCGACATAAGGCCTGGGGCGCATCGCCCCAACTGGGCGTATGGCGCCAGGCGTAGCGCCCCACGTCACCCTGCGTCATCATTTGAGTTTTAACTTGTTTTCGCGATTCCGGGAGCATACGAACTCCGTTTTGCGCACGGTTTTCGCCCACGTTCATCATTTTTCATATACTATCAATCCCCAATAACAAAAGTTGCTAAATCCTTGTGGATTTCAAGCACGACCAAATGTGCTTACGTCATAATTGCCGAATTTTTCGTACGCAATCATCACAGTTTCAACAGTAACCGAAATCTCGTACGTTTATTATTAAATTACTAAATTTTCGGTTGTTACAAATCTACCCTCCTTACAATAGGTTTCGTCCTCGAAACCTGTTACATTTCAAACAAATGTGGGTAGAGTCGTTTCATCTCGTCTTCAGTCTCCCATGTCGCTTCAGATCCTTTTCGGTGTTTCCACTGAACCTTAACTTGCCTAATCACCTTGTTACGTAACTGTTTCTCTTTCATATCAACAATTGCAACTGGTTCTTCTATGTAATTCAATCTTTCATCAACTTCAATATCATTTAAAGGCACATATGCTACATCATCCGCTAGACATTTTCTCAGATGTGAAACGTGAAATGTCGGATGAATTCCACTCAGTTCATCTGGCAGATCTAATCGGTAAGCTACCTTACCGACCCGTGCCATTATTCGAAAAGGTCCAATAAATCTCGGACTCAACTTTCCTCTTTTCCTAAATCGAATAATTCCTTTCCATGGTGAAACTTTTAACAGTACCTGATCTCCTACCTCAAACTCTATTGGTCTCCGTCTTTTATTAGCATAGGACTTTTGTCGATCCTGTGCAGCTTTCATTCGCGCTTTAACTAATTGAAGCTTTTCTGTCAAATCTAACACTGCAGCTTTACTTCCTACTTCTTTCTGTCCTACACCTCCCCAACAAACCGGTGTCCTACAACGCCGTCCATACAATGCCTCGTATGGTGGCATTCCAATACTAGCATGGTAGCTGTTGTTGTACGAGAATTCCACTAGTGGTAAATGATCATCCCAGCTACCACCAAAATCAATAATACAAGCTCTGAGCATATCTTCTAAGGTTTGGATAGTCCTTTCAGACTGTCCATCGGTCTGAGGATGATACGCAGTGCTAATATTGAGTCTTGTACCCATTGATTCATGAAACCGTTTCCAGAATCTTGAAACGAACCGCGTGTCACGATCTGACACTATAGAAACTGGAACTCCATGTCTCATAATTATTTCTTTCACAAATAGTTCAGACAGTTTCTCCGACGTATAAGTCTCCCGTATAGGCAAGAAATGAGCACTTTTTGTTAACCGGTCTACAATCACCCAAATAGCATCATGACGTTTCGCCGTAAGAGGCAACTTAGTTATAAAATCCATGGTGATGTGTTCCCATTTCCATTCAGGGACTTCTAAAGGTTGCACATAACCATAGGGTTTCTGATGTTCAGCTTTCACTTGTGCACACGTCAAACATTTGTTTACGTACTGCATTACATTAAACTTCATACCTGGCCACCAATAATCCTTTCGAAGGTCTTGATACATTTTTGTTGCACCAGGATGAATAGAGTAACGTGACTTATGTGCTTCATCTAGAATCCTTGACCTGATGTTCCCATTTCGTGGAACCCACATTCGACCAAATCGAATCTTAATACCAAATTCATTTTCTTCTAGATTCTTGACTTGACCAAAGATTCTTTCGAATCCAACATTTTCTTCCTTTAGTCCTTCCTTCTGTGCATCTTTGAGCTCATTCAGAAAGTCAGGTGTTATTACCAAACTATAAGACTTAACTTGTATAGCGGAGTGTTCTGTCTTGCGACTTAGTGCATCAGCCACCACATTGGCTTTTCCCGGGTGATACAAGATCTCACAGTCATAGTCTTTAAGTAACTCAAGCCATCTTCTTTGTCTCATATTCAAGTCTTTCTGTTCAAAGAAGTATTTTAAACTTTTATGATCTGTGTAGATTGTACATTTCACTCCATATAAATAATGCCTCCAAATTTTTAAAGCAAATACCACAGCAGCCAATTCCAAATCATGTGTTGGATAATTAGCTTCATGGGTTTTCAATTGTCTTGAGGCATATGCTATTACCTTTCCCCTTTGCATAAGTACACAACCCAAACCCAGATAAGACGCATCTGAGTACACCACCATGTCTTCATTACCATCCGGCAGTGTTAAAATAGGAGCTTCGGTTAATCTCTTCTTTAGTTCTTCAAAAGCTTGAACCTGAGTTGGACCCCAATCATATTTTACTTCCTTCCTAGTCAATTTTGTCAACGGTGTAGCAATCCTGGAGAAATCCTGAATAAATCTTCTGTAGTAACCGGCTAATCCGAGAAAGCTACGAACTTCCGTTGGTGTTTTCGGAGGATTCCATTTCATTACCGCTTCTACTTTAGCTGGGTCCACCATTATGCCTTCTGGACTAATAACATGACCTAAAAATTGTACTTCCCGTAGTCAAAAGGCACATTTAGAGAATTTAGCATAAAGCTTTTCTCTTCTTAGTATTTCAAGAACTTCCCGGATATGACACGCATGATCACCTTCACTCCTTGAGTATATTAATATATCGTCAATAAACACAATCACTGATCGGTCTAACATAGGTCTGCACACCCGATTCATTAAATCCATAAACGCCGCAGGAGCGTTTGTTAATCCGAAAGACATCACAAGAAACTCATAGTGTCCATAACGTGTGCGAAACGCTGTCTTCGGAATATCTTGTTCTCTCACCTTTAATTGATGATACCCTGATCTGAGATCTATTTTAGAAAACCAACTTGCCCCTTGCAATTGATCAAATAGATCGTCAATTCTTGGTAACGGATACTTATTCTTTATTGTGAGCTTATTCAATTCCCTATAATCAATACACATCCTCATACTTCCGTCCTTTTTCTTTACAAACAACACTGGTGCACCCCAAGGTGACACACTCGGTCGTATAAAACCTTTGTCTAGAAGGTCTTGTAGTTGGGTCATTAATTCTTTCATCTCTGTTGGGGCCAGACGGTACGGTGCCTTGGCGACAGGTTGAGCTCCTGGCACAACATCAATTTGGAATTCGATTTCCCGATCAGGTGGAAGTCCTGGCAAATCCTCAGGAAATACATCAGGAAAGTTACACACCACGGGTACGTCTTCCAATTCTTTTACTTTAATTTCTTTATCAATAACATAAGCCAGATAAGCCCCACACCCTCGCCTCATAAATTCACTCGCCTTAATCATTGAAATGACTTTAGGCGCATTAAACATTTTATCCCCATAAACCGTTACTGAACTCCCATTAAGAGCTGTTAAGAAAATCATATTTCGTCGACAAACGATGTTAGCCTCATATTTGGCCAACCAATCCATTCCCAAAACTACATCGAAACCTCCTAACGTAATCAGAAACAACTTAACAGGGAATCTATGACCTTCTATATCAATGTAACAATCATCCTCAATGGCCTCCGTTACTCTAGTAGATTTACCAAGAGCAGTTTCTATGTTAAAGGCATTTTCTATCTTTTTAACATTTGCACACAGTTTATCACAAAAAGTAATAGCCATAAAGCTCATACTTGCACCAGAATCAAATAGCACTGAAGCAGGAATATCATTAATCAAGAATGTACCTGTCACCACATCCGGGTCTTTGGCTGCCTGATCTCTGGTCATAGTAAAGGCACGAGCTTTTGCCTTTTGCTTCTCCCCTCCCTTGCTACTTTCAGGTTTACTGGCTTCAGTTGGTATTGTCTTTGGTTTAAAACAATTCTTGCTCATGTGACCGATCCCACCACAATTGTAACACTTTAGTATGGTTGGACAATTATACGAGAGGTGTCCAGTTTTTCCACAACGGTAGCACAAAGTAGTCCCCAGGCGACATTCTCCACCATGCTTCCTTCCGCACTTGGTGCACGTTTCAAATTCTTCTACTTTAAGCTTTTTCATGGGGAGTCCCGGTTTACCATTTCTATTTCTTTTGAATCCTGGTGACCACTTTTGCTTCGGTTCTTCCTTTGTTGGTTCAGCTTCCACAACATCATCCCAAACAATGCCGCTGATTTCTACTGCTGATTCAAAAGTCCTAGGAGCATGCGCCTTCACATGTGTTCGGACTTTAGGTGGTAACCCTTCCACATATAGCTTCAATCTGCGTTCCTCCGTATTTACCAAATGAGGAACCAGTCTTGACATTTCATTAAATTTTGACGTATATTGCCGATGGTTCATACGTCCAGCTTTCAAAGTCAGAAATTCCCGTTCGATTTTATCAATTTCATTCTTTGGACAGAAGTGTTTTATAACTAATTCCTTCAAGTCCTCCCATTTAAAACCCTCCACATCAGTAGTGGTCTTTGACTGCTTAACAGTGTTCCACCAATGTAGAGCTTCTTCAGTAAATGAGTGAGCTGCAAATTTCACAGCTTGATCTTCCCGGCATTCACTGATAGCGATAACTGCCTCCATAGCCGAAACCCAATGACAGGTGGCCACAGCATCCTTCTTACCATCAAATGAGGGTGGATTGCATCCTTTGAAGGCCTTGTAATCACAACCCTTCCGTTTCTCTGACGTAGAATCACCGTTCTTAGTTCCGGTGATCACAACTTCCTCTTCTTTGGTGATGTCATTAGTTCCTTCAGACTTGTCTTTCAAAGTATCCTTCAGTATTTTTGTAACCAAAGCTGGTAGCTTATCATCCAAAACTTTACAGACCTCATCAGAAATAGCCTTCACTACGATAGGCTCTAGAGTAAACTCATCTTCATCTTCCGGTTGCTCGTTGTGCTCGTAGTCGTCTTCATTGACGGGTTCTTCATTCTCGATATGCGGTTCTTCAGGTTCCTGTGGTTGCTTCCGTGGTCTACCCCTTTGTCCAGCCATTTAACTACCTACAGGATGCAACAATTGGAGAATCAGTACAGGATCAGTTTAGCACGAAATAAGCTTTGTAAATCGTTAATGACGTTGATCAGGTGTTATTAACCATTTACCTAACTCATAGGCTCTAAACGTTTCCCATCACGTCACCCCAAAGTGCATGACTCTAACTATCTTTCTAACCTTACACCTATGTCTTAACTCATACATAACATTCAGCTCATGGCATCAAACTACCCTTGACTGGCATTCTTATCATTCTGTCCCATTTTCAGTTTAAGTCCAGTCATTAGGGATGACCGGATCTCTCAAACGATGGCTCTGATACCAACTTGAGAGGCCCCGAACCCCTCAGTTGGCAAAACATCAAACCCATAATACTTAAACCATAATTACATTATCTTAGCAGCGGAATGTAGGGTAACAACATAACTATCATACAGATCTAAACAAACTTTTACACATTAAACCTAACCCATTCTTCTAACAGTCATATAGTACAGCCAGTCTATGCCAGGGATAGTCTTCAACGTATGCCATGAGCCTTCCTGGTCTCCTTTCTCAAACTATTCAACCTGATATACATGTAAAACAAGTCAGCTTTTTGCTGGTGAGTTCTAAGTTCATTTCTTAGAAAAACCTTTATTTATTCATGTCATCACATGACACAATTTAAATACATAACATACCTGTTCTCATATCATACTTTCATCACATACATATCATCATAACATACTTACATAACATACATATTATCATAACATCATTCATATAGTGAAGGAACTTCACCGTTAACTGCTGACCCTAATGTCAAACAGGCTTGTGCAATCACAAGGCTCTTAAACTACCAACCCGCAGCTGGTAACTCATACATGTATAAGATTTCTTTAACACTATCAACGCGCAGCTGATAACTCAAGCATGCCTAAGATTTCTTTAACTGAACTGGCGACACACAGTCGGCAGGCCTATGTTTCCACAGGACTCTTTAACCATCAACCGAAATTGACGGCTCATACCGGTACAAGACTTCTTAACATACATCATAACATGATTTAAATCATTTAAACCATCATAATCATAAACGGCTCCTTTCACCGTAGTGTTCAAGTTTTGCCCAACCGCAGCCAGCAAAACCTCATTTCCTACTCAACCTCGGTTGAGTCCTTTAAAATCATTTCTTTCTCAACCGCAGTTGAGACTTTAAAACATTCATTATATTTTAGCTGAGATTCTTAAAAATCATTTATTTCTCAATCATCATTGAGGCTTAACATATTCATTACATCTCAGCTGAAATTCTTTAAATCATTTACTTCTCAATCATAGTTGAGATTTAAAACATTCTTTTCTTTAAAACATTCTTTATCTATAATCATTCATTATCTGAAACATACTTCACCTTAAAACATACTTTATCTGATCATAATCAGATTACAATCATTTTCATAAAATAACTTTATAACATGCATATCAGCCCAAAATGATAAAACATTTAAAACAGGGCTATAAGAACTCACCTGATATCTTACGGTAGCAAGATTCCTCGTAAACTGATACTAATGGTGTAACTCTGCATTCGTTTACACTTAATATGTCATTTATGATTTAACCTACTGATTAGATCTTTCTGAACGTTCAATGTCAAAGACATTGTCTTGAAAGTCATCAAATAGTTAATGTTGTTGATTATAATGCTAAAACAGTTTCTGAACAGATTAATGGCTTAGAAATGATAAATTCTTATCATTGATTACCCAGGTATCATGAAATATCACAACATAGTCTTAGAATAGGTTTAATAACCATGTTTAACATACTAATCTGACTGTTATCACAAACATCAGATAATCATTCCAATAAGTATGTTAATGATTGTGATTAGTTTGGAACACTCAGATTTAACCTTTGCATTTCAAAGATTAACCAAACTAATCATTTACATCATCATAATCAAATGGATTAATCCATTATAATCATAGTTGTGATTTCATGCAAACCGGGCATTACAACGGCTCAAAACAAGGATTTAACCGTTAGAACATCGTGTTCTTCATTTCTAATCAATCCTAGCCATCATCTAGGCAATAATCAACAATCCTAACTATCTCATTACGTTCAAAATCAAGATCTAATCAATCAAAATCAAACTAGAAGGTTAAAACGAACCGTTACCTGATCTGACGAATTTCTGCGGTTAAAACAGCGATCAGGACTTGTATATATGATTTCTGGGATGATCCGGATGTTTAGAAACCTTAGATATGAAGTTTGGGGGTGTTTGGGAGCTACTTTTTCGCCTGGAAGTCGAGCAAGAAGGAAGAAATGCGAATTTGAGTTGTTTCCACGCGTTCTGATCCATTTAACCATTTTTGACCGACATAAGGCCTGGGGCGCATCGCCCCAACTGGGCGTATGGCGCCAGGCGTAGCGCCCCACGTCACCCTGCGTCATCATTTGAGTTTTAACTTGTTTTCGCGATTCCGGGAGCATACGAACTCCGTTTTGCGCACGGTTTTCGCCCACGTTCATCATTTTTCATATACTATCAATCCCCAATAACAAAAGTTGCTAAATCCTTGTGGATTTCAAGCACGACCAAATGTGCTTACGTCATAATTGCCGAATTTTTCGTACGCAATCATCACAGTTTCAACAGTAACCGAAATCTCGTACGTTTATTATTAAATTACTAAATTTTCGGTTGTTACATGTATGCTATGCTTTTGATACATATACTACTTAGGTTATAGTTTGCATCCTTTTATACATAGTATTCAAACTTAGCGTGTGAACTCACCAACTATACAAATAGTTGGCAAAACTCTATTTTACATGTGTGACAAGTTAAGGAAGAATGTAATGAAGACATAGGATAGGTCAAGAGAACTAGTTTAATTTATTTAATTGAAAGTTTTGACTTTGCTTTTGTAATGTTTGATTTGGATTTGTACTATTGTAATGACTATTGATGTTTGGTTATTGAATGAATGTTTTATTTAAATACTTGTTACTTTATTCAAACTTTAATATATCACCATGAGCTTATGAACAATCAAACTCACGCCCCAACGTATTCTGCCGTTAGTTGGGGTGTGACAGATTGGTATTAGAGCCATAGTTATAGGGATTTAGAATATTAGAAATGATGACCTAGACTATAACTAAGCTTACCCAAATATGAGTTGTTTCATATCACACTTATTGTTTATTACTTGCTTATGTGCTATGTGTTATAAATAATCACTATATGTTTATTATAATTGTTACCATAGAGGAGAACCTTAGTTTAATACCATAGACAAAAGCCATAGTTAATAAAATGCCTTTGCTTACACTTAGCTAAGAATGTCTTAGCTTAAGATAACTTCATATCATGGGGATCACTTAGTTTAAGAAATTTCCTTAGAATTTGTTTTAAGTAGACTCTATTCTAAACTCAAGTGTGTGCGAGTGATCATGAGTTGAGAAGGTATGAACTCATTTGGCTTAATGCCTAATATTCCTTAGAGAATTGAAGTTTAGGGAATTCAAATATTGATTTTAGGATCTCGTTAAAATTAGGTTTATGAGGTGGATATGTAGTAACTGGAAGAGTTTAGTACTGGTAGTTAGAATTCCTTTCTGTGAAAGCTATTCGTATAAATTCCCAAGGTATTGTGGGACCTGTCTAGCTTTTTGGGGACTTCTGATGAGAGTATGACACTTACAGGCCAAAGCATATCACACCAAACATCTTACAAACCAAATAATTCTAATATGTCATAAGGTGTTCAAATTTGAATACCATCCCTCATGTTGAGTAAAACCAAATGATTTGTTATGTGTTTTTTTTATATTCCATGACATTTATCTATGAAAAGAATTAATCCCTTTATTACTATATCTAAAATAAAACAAATGTCACAACTTTAAATGCTTTCTATTATATACACTATATTCATATTCAACTCCTAATCAATTCCTATTCATTGCTTCTCTAGAATGGCTTGTAGACAACGTGCTGCTGAATGTCGCATGGCTGCCATGATCGTTAGTCAAAAGGAAGCCGTAGTACCTAACATGGTTGTGCAACTACACGAACAATTGAATGTCAACCCAACAAACCCAAAACTGAAAACCAACCCAAGTGCTCATTCAAGCCTTCAATTCCTGCAACCCGCCCAAGTATAATGGGTCAAATGGGGCAACTAGACTGCTCCAATGGTTTGAGGGTATGGAGAGTACCTTCTTGAATAGTGATTGCTCGACCAATCTGAAGGTTCGGTATGCTGCGGTGTGACAATTACATTTGAGAATTACGTTATCAATGACGTGAGCACATTTGGTCGTGCTTGAAATCCATATTGATTTAGCTATTGTAATTATTACAGGTTGATAGTATGCGAAAACGGTGAACGTCGGCGAAAACCGTGCACGAAACGGAGTTCCGGATTGTCCGGAATCGCAAAACGAAGAAAAGTACAAAAATGTCAAAGTCAAACGTTCCAGGCGGTACGCCTAGCCCTAACTCTTCACACTTGGCGGTACGCGCGGAGTTGGAGAAAAATCTGGAAATAGGTTTCTTACGTGCTACACCCCGGGCCAAGCGGCCACACAGGGCGATGTGCCTGATGTGTATTTAGTCGGCAGATTAGATTGAAAGATCAGATTGGATGGGAAGAAGCAACTATTCTCACTCTCTCGAACTCTCTTTATTTCAGACGAACCTGAACATCAATTTCATCATCCAACCTTCATTTTGAATTCCTCTAAACCTACAGATCGCACCAAGGAACGTTTCTACAAGTGTGACAATCCGACTTTTCGGATTAACCTTATTAACTAAAGATGGTGAGATCACAGGCCAACAAGACATGTAAGGCCCAATAAGGCCAAAGAAGGCCCAGTAAGGCCAAAGAAGGCCCATTAAGGTCAAGGTAGGCCAATGAGGCCCAATAGTAGTTATGAGGCCCAATTGATTAAGAAGTAAGCCCAATCACAAACCTGAGGCCCAAGGGAGGCCCAATTACAAATTCAAGGTCCAAGATAGGCCCAATTATATTTTGTGAGGCCCAATGAGACTAATGTAGGCCCAATTGTATTTAAGAAGCCCAAATGGGTTAACTTAGCCCAACAATATTTCAATTGAATCAATTGGTGATAATTCGGGATTTTGATTTAACCTTGTTAAATCGAAATGATATGTTATTGATCCAGAATAAATTATAGGAGTTAAGATTAAGTATAAATCAGGTTCTAAGTGTTCTAAATTCAAGGATTAGATTTATAAGTTAGAAGTAAAGGTTAATTTTGACTTGAAAAGTCAAAATTCTATGAGTTAGCAACTTAAAATTTGAAATTCCTATTAATTCATTATAATCAATCGAAATTAACATGCATAACTGTCATGTTATTGATGATTATCAATTATCATCAGTTATAGAACCATTAACTCCTCGAATTTAAACCAAGAACCACTCAAAAGTTGAAACCGTCACATGGTGGCATCAAAACCGTGAAATTTGATTTCAATCCTTACAATTGCACATCCCTACATCACAATCGGCATCTTTAGAGTCTTTCTCACACAACAATTCGATCTTAAGAGTTCCAGAGAGGAGAATTCGATCGTGGAGTAGCCGAACTCAACTTAAAAGTCGAATCACTTCAATTGGTCATCAAGCAAGGTAATAATCTATTCCTATAGTACCTAAAAGGTCCGACTAAGGATAACCATCTGTTAATTTCAGTTTATAATAACGGATTAATCGATTTCGATAGTTAGGGTTCAAACAAGAAACGGTTTTGGGGGTTGTTGATCAAACAAGTTTAGGAGTCAAATTAACCGATGCTGAGAGCTTCTAAACCATCAATGTAATGAAAACCACATGATAGTTCTAGCAAGCAACTACGAATTGAACGAGTTCGATTAATAGGGTTCTTGAATAATGATGTTTTGGGGGTTTCTATGGAACTGAGTTCGATAATCAAATTGGATGTTATAGATAGTTTCAGAAGAGGCCGACTAAGGTTAATGTTATGACAATTTCATCAGAAGATAACGAATTGAATGATTTTGGATTTAGGGTTCTTCGGTTAAAATGTAGTTGGGGAATTCGAACTAGATGAACGAGATAATCAAATTAGATAGCACAGAAAGATTAGAAATACTATGATAAAGGAAAACCATATGAATCCAAGAACAGTTGATCATGAATTCAATCGATTTGATTTGGAAATGGGTAAACTTATGTTCGGATGTTTATACATTTGATTAATCGAGTTATAGGGGTTTATTTTCAAATTAAAATCACATGTAGAGTCGGGTGAGTACCCAGAAGTGAAGCCTATGGTTTTAGGCTTGATCGGGTTCGAATTGAGGTTCAATTTGGAACTTTTGCTTCGGCTATAGTAAGAAATAGGGGAATCAGATTGGTTGTGAATAAAGGAATTCAAACAGGACTTGATTAATGAAAAATGAGATAGATCAGATGATAAGTTGGGTGTATGTTGGGTTGGAGGTCGCGGGTTCGAGCCCGGCCCCCAACAGTTTTTGGATTTTAATATTTTCTTTAGTATTTTGACCATAGCTCCTTCGTTTCAAGTCCGATTCGACTCGTTCGAATTTCGTTGGAACCAAAATTTCATTCCGAACCAATTGGAATGATAAAAATGGTATTTTAATCCGAAAACGAAATCGCGTATAATTATTTTTATTTTAATAAAATCGTATAGGATTTTATTTAAACGATTTCAAAGTCACGCGTACTTACGTATGCACATTCTTAACACTTTAACATACGTGTGTTGACACGTATGTGATTTCAAGCACAAAACGACATTCCGAATAACTTTAGGTTATTGTTTAATCACAGATTCTTCGTAGAGGATTTTCTACGCGAGTTTAAGTACGTTTGATCATTCTACAACAAACAAAGGTGCGTACACGGCCCCTTTCTTATTTTAAACTGTTTTGGGGGAGAAAACATGTGCAACAAACTCTTTTTAGATACATATCACTTGCATGAGTTAGCTGTTTACATTATGTGACAACATAGCAATTGAAAGTCCTTACACACCTCGAACCGTTTAGTTTGCCGTAGCGCAAAGCGTGGTAGTTGGAAATAGATCTATTAGGTTTGACAAACCTCACCTGGTAGATGGGATCTACGCAGGTGTTTGACTGACCAAACACATTTTACTATTGTTGTGCTAGACAATAGTGGCAAGGCAAAAACATGCTATAGCATGGCAATTCGTCAGCTTCGGTGTCGACCACCTATGTAAATAGTTTATATGACTAGCTATCATGACTGTGCATGTGTGATTATGTTATCTACGAACTTTGATATTCAAACTGTTGTTTTGAACATTGTGAATACTTAAAACCTGTGTTATGCACCAACCTTTGTGTTGACTTGATTTACATGTTTTCTCAGGACGCTAAGGCGCGCATTAAAGCCGGCATGGACTAGGAGATAGAGTCGCATGCATTTTAAACATTTTGGATATTTGAATTTGAACATTTGAGAATTTTGTTTTGTAATTTACACATTACAACTGTTATTGGTTTTTAAACGCTTCCGCAATTTTTGAAAACTCTGATGTTATGTTTTTAAGACTAAAGTATGATTTGAAATTCATATAGAGGTCTTCGTTATGTCTAATGATCTGAGATCCTGGTTTGTCACGTTCCCAAACGGTATGATTCCGTTAGTTGAAAATTGGGGGTGTGACAACAAGCCCTGATCGTTGTTCTACACTCAGAAATCTGTCTGATTAGGTAACGGTTCGTTTTAACCTTCTAGTTTGATAATGGTATATTAGATCTTGTTTTTGAACGTAATGATATAGTTAGGGTTGTTGATTATTGCCTAGATGATGGCTAGGATTGATTAGAAACGAAGAACACGATGTTTCAACGGGTAAATCCTTGTTTTGATCCGTTGTAATGCCTGGTTTTCATGAAATGATAACTATGACTATAGTGGTTTAAACCATTTGATTGTGAAAATGTAGGTGATTAGTTTGATTAATCTTTGAAATGCAAGGTTAAATCCAAGTATTTCAAACTAATCACAATCATTAACATACTCATTGGAATGATTATCTGATGTTTGTGATAACAGTCAGATTAGTATGTTAAACATGGTTATTAAACCTATTCTAATGTCACATTGTGATATTTCATGATATTTGGGTAATCAATAATAAGGATTGATCATTCCTAAGCCATAAATTCATCTAGAAACTGGTTTAGCATCATAATCAACATCAACTATTTGGTTAATCTGTGATTATTCTGATTAATCTAACGTGTCATCAACCTTGTTAATAGGAACCTGAATCAGTATAGGTTCCTACATTATCATACATTGTATGATATAACACTAAAATAAATAATTAAAAATCTAATATCGGTTTGATGACTTTCAAGGCAATGTTTTTGACATTTGACGTTTAGAAAGATCTAATCAATAAGTTAAAACATAAATAACTAATTAAACATAAATTAATGCAGTTTGGTGATATTCTGCTACCAGTGAGATATCAGGTGAGTTTCTTACAACCCCTTTTCTTTTTAATGTTTTATAAACACCGGGGTATTACTATGGAACTTTTCTTGATCATACGATATGTATCATTGTTATCTACGTGATTACATGTGATTTGTTGAGAACTTGTGGATTTCTTAGGATTTTTCCATTAGAACAGAACTTTATCACAGAACTTAAAAGTCCTCATTCCTTGAACTGTATCTAGTGAACCCATATAGGGCCGAACAGAAAACAATGATGGTACTATCGGCTGACAACCCATTTGCCGGGAGCTTGCAACTCCCCTTGGTGTAAATGTTTGTTATCTTTTTCTAGAACTTCTTAATGCGGTGATAGACATTAAGACAATGAGGCACTAAGATATTCACCGACGGGTAGTATCTTTGTAGAATGAGAACGGAGTAGTCCGAAAGGAACTAGATATGGGTCCCATGGTTATCTGGAACTGAACATTTTGAGAACTTACATATCATATCATATTGTTGAACTTGAACTTTACGATCTCACCAGCTTTGTGCTGATCTTTCAAACTAAAACCTTTTTACAGGGAGACAGTGACCAACGTTGAGGATGCCCCTTAAGTACTTGTAGTTAAATAAATGAGATTGTGTAATAAACTTAATTTGTAAATTGTAATGTTGGTTCTAACAACGATCCTTGTAATGTATTTATTTTAAGTTAATTTGTGTGTTGTGATACCGAATCAAGTAAGTCACACCTCATCTCTGAGACATCACCACTAAGCTTCCGCAACCTTCTCAGAATGACGAATGACATCATCTCAGGTGGCGAGAGGTGGGGGTATGACATGGTGGTATCAGAGCCACATGTTATAGAATTTAGGTGGACTTAGAGACCTAGACTATAACCATAGGCTAGAATAGCAATACAGAGAGCACTGAACATAACTAATAAACAAAACTTGTTTTGAATTAAACCATAATAATCAGGTGGTACGAATTCCAGTTATGAGTGGCCACCATAACTGAAATTAGCAACACGTGTGCATTCTAGTTTAATTTAATGCAAGCGGAACAATAATAACTATAAGGACGAATAGCTGCTTTAAGATAGGAAGAGATATCATATCATGTTTATGTTGAATATTATTATTCAATATTTATCTCATGGTATTGATTTAAAATTTTTGTGTATACAACGATGGCCAATCCGGGCGAGAGGTATATATACCAGTGATTCCCATATGTTATCTTAGATGATACTCCCGGTTCGAGCTCTGGGTCAGACTCGAACCCATCCGAGGCTTCGTCCTCAACATCTTAGGTGGTACCTGTAGTGCCTCACACACCATCACTACTGGTACCGGTTACTCCACCACCACCAGCAGCACCATCAGGATCGCATGGACATTCTCAGCCTCATGCTGAGAATGTATCAGCTGATAGACGACAGAGTTAGTCACCATAGAGAGTCCCAGTTTGGGATGGCTTGAAACGGATGAGGGGTCAGGCTCTCAAGACCACTGGATTGCCTCCTAGGCATGAGCTGGCACCGAGATACGAGCCTCTGGTGATACACGAGGTGGGAGAATCATACCACCAGGCAGATATTAGAGCCCAGTTATTGCAGGTTTCTCATGACCTGCAAGGTGTGCAGCAACATGCCACCATTGAGGATACTCGTACGACGGTACTGGATATTCTTACTTCTCATCTAACCCTTATGGATCAGGTGAACACATTGGACACGGATACACGAGCATGGAGGGTTACGGTAGAGGATCGTCTGTGGAGGACATGGAGGCAGATGATCATTGCTGCGTTTTGGCAGCACATTGAGGTGCTGAGAGCAGGGATAGTGAGGGTGAGGGAGTTCTTGGATTGGTTTGGATGGTCAGTTTTGAGACTAGGATGATAGTGTTGGCTGTAGTTATGGCAGCCGTAGCCATGATGTTTTCATGCTTATCGTATTTCTTACGATAAGTATGTTCAGGCGGTTCTTTTGGGATATCCATTGTATATATCATCAGCAATAAACAAATAGGTTAAAGGTATGTGATGTATGGGGGAGGTTTTGGATCTGAAATAGATCCCCGGTAGTAGTTTTGATGTTATGGTTTTCTGGCAGTCCTTATATCAGAAACTTCATGGTTGTATAAAACTTATATCATAGTAATAAAATGGTTGTTTTTGTATATCTGTTTGTGTGTGATGTGTGAACTAATTATCAATATCAAACTTGTATGAACTATAACTAGATAAAAAATGAGAACATATCTATTGCATGTATGGCAATGTATCGTAGAACTATGAGAACATTTTTGTGTGAGAACATATCTATTACCTGTATGGCAATATATTGTAGAACTATAAGAACATTTTTGTGTGAGAACATATCTATTGCCTGTATGGAAATATATTGCAGAACTATGAGAACATTTTTGTGTGAGAACATATCTATTGGATGTATGAAAATGTATCGTAGAACTATGAGAACATTTTTGTGTGAGAACATATCTGTTGCCTGTAGAGCAATGTATCGCAGAACTATAAGAACATTTGTGTGTGAGAACTTATTAGTGTCCTGTATGATAATATATCAAATACATGCATAACAACATAACTATATTAAAATGTTGTGAGTTGTGTAATACTCTAACATGTTTTTGAAATAACAGGACTAAGTATAACTACAAACATTTGTATGATTATTGTGTATTGAGAACATATATGGATCTTTTCAATGTAGTTATACTATGTTTCTTATAATCACATTTCAACATAAAACTGCGCGTATGACTAAATATGGTTGAATTTATGTGATCAAATGGGTTGTATCTTTAATTTTCTTGAACTGACATGAGTTTGTCTGCATGTGAGCAGAACAATGGCTCCTAAAAGAGGTCGACCAGCAAAGAAAGCTACCAAGAATGTTACTAACCCTAAGTCGAATCAAGTCCCACTTGTGAATGTAGAACTTAATCCGGATCCACAGATCAATACGGAAACAAATGTGGTTCCACCTGAAAATCTAGAAACAAATACTGTTCCCACTGTGAACCCTGAAGTGAACCCGGTTCCACCTGCAGGTGCAAGTGGATCTGAACTAAATGAAACGATGATAGCCCGAATAGTGAGAGAACAACTATCAGCTTGTGATGTTTTGACACAACACCAACCACATATCACTGCGGGTTCTGATGGGGACCACGATCACACTGAACATAACGCTACTGGTGGCCACGTAGAAACTCATAATAGCACCGGTGCAACAACAACAAAAACAACTGTTTCTGATCCACCACAGCAAGGATGTACTTATAAGTACTTTGCTTCTTGAAACCCTCCTACTTACACGGGTAAAGAAGGAGCTGCTGGACTTTTAAGGTGGATTGAGGAGATGGAAAAGAAACTCAAGAGCAGCCAGTGTTTGGTGGAGCATAAGATGTCTTATACTGCTTGTTCTCTGAATGACTCAGCTCTAACATGGTGGAATACCCAGGCTAAAACTTTGGGCTCAGCTACACTTGATTCAATGGGCTGGAATGATTTCAAACATCTGATTATGTTAGAGTACTGCCCAACCACTGAAATTCAAAAGCTCCACGAGGAATTCTGGAACCACTCGATGATCGGTGCTGATTGTTTAGCATATACCAATAGGTTTCATGAACTTACTTGTTTACTTCCCAATATGTTACCTATGGAAGCAGCTTTGATTGGGAAGTATATCAAAGGCCTGGTTCCCCAGATCCGGGGAATGGTGACTGTAGCTGAACCAACAACTCTCAAACGTACAATCTTGTTAACCACTAAGCTTACCGATGAGGCGGTAAGGAGTGATACTCTGATCATAAAAACTCAGACGGCGGTGGGCCGTAGTGATGCCAGTACCTCGAATGTTTCAAAAGGTACCAAACGAAAGTGGTTTGGTAAAACGAAAACGAAAACTCCGGTTGAGACCAGTCAACACAAACCAATGGTGAAGACCTATGGTGCAATTGTTCCTGAGAGGAAATCTTACACTGGGCAGGCGCCCAAATGCAACAAGTGTCCATACCATCACACTAGATATTTTAACTTTCCTGCTCAACTACTAAACCAAGCACCACGACAAACCACTCAAATAAACTGGTCATGCTTCAAGTGTGGAAGTCTTGACCATTTCATGAGAAACTGCCTGAACAATAACAAAATCAATCAAAGGAATGAAGCTAGGGGAGAGCTTTTCAGATTGGTGCGACCGAGGCAAGGCATGATGCAAACATTGTCACTGGTACGTTTCTTCTTAATAACCTATACGCATCAGTTTTGTTTGATACATGGACAGATAAGAGTTTTATCTCTCCTGAATTTGCATCATTACTTTCATTGCCTACGGTAGATCTAGAAACTCCTAATGTCATTGAACTTGCTAATGACAAGTTAATCAAAACTAACAGTGTTATTCAAGGGTGTTCCTTGAATCTTAATGATCATCTTTTCAATATCAACTTACTCCCTATTGAGCTTGGGAGCTTTGATGTTGTTGTCGGTATGGACATGCTTTCTGATAACCAAGTGGAAGTTGTATGTCAAAACAAGGTGATCCGTATTCCATTACGTGACGGTAATACACTGATAGTTCAAGGAGAACGAGCCGGTAGGAAACTTGGTATCATTTCTTGTATGCAAACTCAGAAATGCTTACGGAAAGGTTGTCAGGCCTTTCTAGCACATGTAATTAAGAACTATTCTTTACAAAAACGTATTGAAGATATTCCAATAGTCAAGGATTATTCTGAAGTTTTTCCTGAGGATATATCAGGATTACCCCCAGTGAGACAAGTTGAATTTCGAATTGACCTAATACCTGGTGCAGCACCTATAGCTAAAGCTCCTTGTCGTTTAGCACCCATAGAAATGCAAGAGCTTTCAGGTCAATTGCAGGAACTATTAGACAAAGGTTTTATTAGACCTAGTTTCTCACCCTGGGGAGCACCAATTCATTTTGTGAAAAAGAAGGGCGGTTCATTCAATATGTGTATTGACTACAGGGAACTCAGTAAATTGACAATCAAAAACCGTTATCCATTACCACGTATAGATGATCTGTTTGATCAATTATAAGGTGCTACTTATTTTTTGAAAAATCAATTTAAGATCCGGATATCATCAGTTACGAATTCATGATGATGATGTTCCTAAAACTGCTTTCAAAACTCGATACGAACATTATGAATTTTTGGTAATGCCATTTGGATTAACAAATGCACCTGCGGTTTTCATGGATATGATGAATTGAGTGTGTAGGCCTTATTTGGATAAGTTTGTGATTGTGTTTATTGTTGACATTCTTATTTATTCTCGGAACCAACAAGAACATGCTCAAGACTTGAAACTGACTTTAGAACTTTTGGCACGTGAGAAACAATATGCCAAATTCTCAAAGTGTGAGTTTTGGTTACGAGAAGTTCAATTTCTTGGGCACATAGTGAATGAAAATGGTATTCAAGTGGATCCCAGAAAGATCGAGGCTGTGAAACAATGGGAAACACCACGAACCCCAACTAAAATACGTCAATTCTTAGGACTGGCAGGTTATTATCGCCGATTTATCAAGAACTTTTCAAAATTAGTCGTGCCACTATCCATATTGATACAGAAAAATCAACTGTTTATATGGGGTTCCCAACATGAGTAGGCATTTCTACTGTTGAAACACAAACTCTGCAACGCACCTATCTTGGCATTACCGGAAGGTACGGATAATTTCACAGTATACTGTGATGCTTCTCGTCAAGGTCTTGGGTGTGTGTTAATGCAGAAGGATAAAGTAATTGCTTACGCTTCTCGACAACTGAAAGTACATGAGAAGAACTACACCACTCATGATCTAGAACTTGGTGTGGTGGTGTTTGCACTTAAGATTTGGAGACACTATCTATATGGAACCAAGTGTATCGTATACACTGATCACAAAAGTCTTCAACATATTCTAGATCAGAAAATGTTGAACATGCGTCAAAGGCGGTGGGTAGAACTTTTAAACGATTATGATTGTGAAATTCGTTATCACCCAGGCAAAGCTAATGTCATAGCTGATGCCTTGAGCCGTAAGGAACGAGTCAAACACTTATGTGTGAAAGCGTTAGGGATGAATATTCAAACCAGTCTAATCCTCAGATTAGAGAAGCTTAGCAACAAGCTCTACAAGCAACGAACTATCCTGCTGAGGAACTACGAGGATTAGACAAGCAACTCGAAACCAAGACTGACGGAGTGTTGTATTTCAAAAGCCAAATTTGGGTTCCTTTTTACGGTAACTCTAGAACAATCATCTTGGATAATGCGCAAAAATCCAGGTATTCTATTCATCCAGGTGCTGATAAAATGTATAAAGATCTTAGAGATTTCTACTGGTGGCCTGGAATGAAGAAACAAATAGCAGAATACGTGGATTGATGTTTAACATGTCTCAAAGTTAAGGTTGAACATCAACGACCTTCTGGGTTATTGCAACAACCTGAGATTCCCATGTGGAAATGGAATCAGATCTCTATGGATTTTATCACTAAACTACCCAGAACATCACGTAATCATGACTCTATATGGGTTATCGTTGATCGCCTTACTAAATCTTCGCATTTCTTACCCATCTAAGAAGATTTCTCCATGGATCGAATCGCTAAACTCTATGTTAATGAGATTGTATCCCGACATGTAGTACCAACCTCTATTATTTCTGACATAGATAGTCGACTTATGTCACGATTTTGGCAACTCTTCAGAAAGCTCTAGGCACACAAATCAATATGAGCACAGCTTATCATCCACCAACGGAAGGACAAACCGAACGAACAAGACAAACTCTTGAAGACATGCTCAGAAGCTGTGTGATTGATTTTGGACGTAGCTGGGATATTCATCTTCCACTTGTTGAATTTTCATACAATAACAGTTACCATACTGGTATTCAATGCGCTCCATTCGAAGCACTTTATGGACGCAAGTGTAGATCACCTATCTGTTGGTCAGAGGTAGGTGAAAGTAAGATCATTGGCCCAGAATTCATTCAAGAAACAATTGATAAGATCTCACTCATTCAAGAACGAATTAAAGCTGCTCGCGATCGTCAAAAGAGTTATGCTGATAATCGTCGTAGACCTCTAGAATTCCAAATATGTGATCGAGTAATGTTAAAAGTTTCACCTGGGAAGGGCATTTTAGAATTTGGGAAGAGAGGTAAGCTTTCACCAAGATTTGTAGGACCATTCAAAATTCTCGAACGAATTGGATCAGTAGCCTACAGACTTGAGTTACCTCTTGAACTCAGTAACATTCATGACGTTTTTCATATATCAAATCTGAAGAAATGCTTAATTGATGAATAATTAATACTATCTCTTAAAGAGATCCAAATTGATGAAAAACTTCAGTTCAGTGAAGAACCAGTAGAAGTGATGGATTGAGAGGTTAAAGTGTTAAAACGTAGTCGCATACCAATTGTTAAAGTTCGATGGAACTCATAATGTGGACCTGAGTATACGTGGGAACGTGAAGTTCGACTGAAAGCAAAATACCCACACATGTTCTTATAAACGATTGTCATCAGGTAAGTCTTCACTAAATTTCGGGACGAAATTTCTCTAACAGGAGGAGACAGTGACAATTACATTTGAGAATTACGTTATTAATGACGTGAGCACATTTGGTCGTGCTTGAAATCCATGTTGATTTAGCAATTGTAATTAGGAATTTAATGACAGGACATGAATTCAAGTCCTGGATTTTAGAATATTATAGGTTGATAGTATGCGAGAAATGGTGAACGTCAGCGAAAACCGTGCGCGAAACGGAGTCCCGGATTGTCCGGAATCGCAAAACGAAGAAAAGTACAAAAATGTCAAAGTCAAACGTTCCAGGCGGTACGCCTAGCCCAAACTCTTCACGCTTGGTGGTACGCGTGGATTTTGGAGAAAAATCTGGAAATAGGTTTCTCGCGTGCTACGCCCCGGGCGCAATCCATGCCCCGCCCTCATCTGCGGAATCTTCCCTTCTGCGGCCACTAGTGGGAACACCGCCCCGATACAAGCGGCTCCCATCAAGAACCCATCCACGGCCCCCGCCCCCCGTTGTACATTCCGTTTTCTGATTGGGCCACGTCATTTTTAGTTTGCAAAAAAAAATTTCGGTTGATGATGTGGAATAGTGGGGAAGGGTTTTCAGTGGGGTGACCGCTGGGGAGGTTTAATGTCTTTAGTAGGGTGATGACATGCATGAAATTTCGGTGGGAGGGAATTTTCAGTTGGGTGACCGCTATGGATAACCTCATAGCACCTAAGTTCTTTTTTGGTTTTGTTTGCTCTACCGGTACCTTTTCATGTTCATAACACTCTCGATAATTTTGGAGACTTGCCGAATTTTTGATTGATAATTTGTTTCTTCTCACACACATACATCAACACATACAACATACGTTTCACGGTATTTATAACCTTACAATTAGTTTTTAACTTTGGTTTTATCCATACACACCTTTACACTACTATTAAATACAACCTACATTCTAACTTTTCTTTGTAACAATAACGACTTTAACCCAAACAAATAAAGTTTAGTTTTATTGCTTTCAGTTTTTTCTGGTTTTATAGAGCATAAACAATATGTTGTATGTGAGGAATGATTGAAACGAGGGCTGGTCCATAGCGGGTGCAAAAGTGCGTGTAAGGACCATTAAGTCTGATGCGCACCAAAACATCTCTGGATCTAGTCTTGGACTTTCGGAAGACAAACAGTCGCTGGTAGAGAAGAATTAACCTTCGGAAGAACCAATGCTTCTGAAGGATAATTCTCTTCTTTTGAAAGCAATACAACAACCTGTTGCTTCCGAATCCCTCCTCAGTACTTAGAAGTTCAAATCGATCAGTGGTTCCGATCGATCTTCAGTGGTTTCGAAGACAAAGACTTCTGAAGACTTTCTCTAACAAAGATTTCGGATACTTATAGAAATAATCAGAGCTGCTTTCTCACCTTCAGATCAACAAAGAAGACATTCCGATGCTAGTTAGCGGCAAAGAAGATTTGTCAGAAATACAAAGATACGAAGCATTTAATGCCTTTTGTTTTTTAGGTATTTATTGTAAAAGTCAGTGGAGTCTTTTGTATTAATTGTTATTAATATGGCTTGGCTTGTCAAGACCATAACATATACTAGGTTTAGCATACATTTGTTTTTAGTGTTTTGTCCAGCCGTGTATCCATACGAGGATGCAGCTGTAAGTCTTAGTATATAATCCTTCACTTGTAACTTAGCAAAAAAAAAAGGGGATAGTGCTTGAGCTGTTGAGTTTTGTTCACTTTGCATTTGAACGAAATATACTTTGACCTTAAAAGTAACTTTATTTGTGTATTGTATTTGTTCTGCAAGAGTGAGTGAGTCGAGTTAATAGAACTTTCCGCATCTATCAAGCTCGGTAGAAGATTGCTTGTAAAAATGTTGTGTTGAGATACATTACCCGATCCAACAAGTGGTATCAGAGTTTTGGCTCTCTAACTTAAGCAACTAACCATTCTAAAGTTACCAGTTGTTCATCTTCTACTACTCTTTGTTTCAAGTTTTCTCTAAGTCAAAATGACAACTATCAATAAGCACGGTACTGGGAATGATACTCTCAACAAACCTCCCATGTTCACGCCTGATAACTATGATACATGGAAGGTTAGGATGGAAGGTTTCATCAGGAATCAGGACTTCAAACTTTGGAAGTCGGTTTTTGAGGGACCATTCATTCCAACCGTTGCTGCTGCAACTACTCGTGGAGCACCTGTGCCAAAAGACCCATCTTTGTACTCAGAAGAAGATTACAAAAAGATGGAAGTGGATTCTAAAGCTTTGTGGCTAATTCAGATGGCAATCCCAAACTCTATCATACATGCATTCAAGAAATACAAGTCTGCCAAAGAGCTGTGCAACTCTTTGCAACAAATGTATGAAGGGTCTGAAGATGTGAAGGAAAATAAAAAGGACATGCTGAAGCAAAAGTTTGAGAATGTTTGCTAAACCCACCGGCTTAGCCAGGGTCTTGCATGCGAAGGTTTTAGCCGGCTAAGTGGTGATTTTACGTGGTCGGTCAAACGCACATTTTTGTAATTTTCTACTAAAGTCAAATAAAGGTGAACTCTAGATCAGTCATATTCATGTGGGGGGTATATGTGTATATGTGTGTGTGTGAGCAGGATACTTACCGTATTTTTTTGCCAAAATAGCTTGAACAAGAACGCGGATGCCTGTGCGGAAATCTTCATCAGAAATATAGGACTTGCTGATTTGCTGATCAGCATTCTCGTTGCTTTCATCATCCTTGGAACTGGAAGCATTTAATAAAGATAAAGCGGTATCAAGACGCATATTTTCATAGGCCTTAATCAGCGGTGTTTTGCCTTGATCGTCTTTAATATGCAACAACTCTTTGTTTTTCTTAACCAAGGCCACCGCTGCTCTTGTGTTTCCAACAATGGCAGCAATGTGTAGGACTGTGCTCCCCTTTTTATTTTTTATCTCAGTCAAATCACCAGCATCTATTTCCGATAATATTTTTTTGATGAGATCCTTACGGCGTATTGCAACCGCTATGTGAAGTATGGAGTTGCCATCACTGTTGATATTGTTTTTTATTGCATCGACGTCACCTTCACCCAGTAGGTAATATATTTCAGCCATGTCCCCTTCAAAAAAAGCTTCAAACCATTGCTTTACATCGGGCATTGTTAGACTTGAACCTGCATATATACCATACGTATGTCTTAAAATTTGTTATTCTCACAACCACCCAATTAAGGCCGGCTCTTCTTTGAAAAATAAGTCCTATCTTATGCCTCTAAAACTAAAGGGCCTCAAATTATTTTGGTTAAATCGATTTTTAGTTGTTTGTAATTTATACTTTTTGTGGCTTTTTCCATTATAATTAATCTATACATTATGTTTCTCAAATTCGATGTTAACTTTTAAATATAGTAGAAAAAGGGCCCCATTTATTAACCTCGCTTTGGGCCACCAAAAGGATTGAGACGACCCTGCAACCACCCCACACCCATTAAACTATATATATATCTCGTATATGCCTATACGCGTCGTGACCAATACACGGCGTATAATTGAACAATTATTGTCAAATCATTTGGTGTCAGATGAGTCTATACGTCTCATATAAGCATATACGATACGTATAGGGACGGTGAGGAGTTAAAATAAAAAAAAAGTTGGTTTGTAAATAACCAACCAAAAAGTCACATGACTGATCCATATAGTAAACCTATAATTAAATTCTACTTTCTGTATAAACATCATTTAGTAAGTGGATCTATATAAAATTCTTTATAAGACACATGCACACATACACACATACATACATACATACATACATACAAGGAAAGGAAGAAAATATAACCAATGGAGAATGAACTAACCCATTAACCAACATTTAATGGTTAATTTAAAAAGTAAGCGCATAAAATCATGCTACGTGTCATTTTCCTTGTTTTATATGGGAGAACATCTTGAACATTTTGTAACCACTCAAAAAGATAGATTTAATATGGTGGTGACAAGTTTCATCATCTAATATATTATAATAAATCTAATTTTTTATATAACGTTTACCCACTCTTTTTTTTAAACATTCAAAGTTTTTTTAAAATATATTATTTTTTAAAAAATTGCATCGTTATACTCATCTCATTTTTCTCTTCAATTCCGTTATAGTCACGACTACTTTTTTTTTAATGTTTTTTTAGATGCTCTATTTCCATCATTGTAACGAGTATAAAGATAACAAATTAATTTGGATTTTTTTCCTAATAATGGTAAATTACATCATTGTATATTGCATCACTGCAATTTACCATTGTTAGAAAAAAATTCAAAATAATGTGTTATATTTATGCTCGTTACGTCGATGTAAATAAATGAAATATGAGAAAAAATTAAAAAAAAAACTAGTCGAGATTATAATGAAATTAAAGAGAAATTGTATCACTGTAAATAATGTGTTACTTTACCGTAAACTACATCATTGTATATTACGTTAGTTTAATTTTCCGTCGTTAGAAAAAAATTAAAATAAAGTATTATGTTTTATGCTCGTTACAATGATATAGAACGGATATATGGGGGGAAAAATAAAAAAAACTAGTCTAGTTCAAACCGTATTAAAGAAAAAAAAATGCATCATTGTAAATAACGTGTTACATCACTATAAATTACTTCATTTTGTATTACATTAATTTAATTTACCATTGTTAGAAAAAAAATTAAAACAATGTGTTATGTTTATGTTTGTTACATCGATGTAAAGCGAGATATTTGGAAAAAAAAACAAAAAAAAAACTAGTCTAAACTAAAACGGAATTTAAGAGAAAAATTACATCATTGTAAATAATAAGTTACATATCTGTAAATATTGAGTTACATCACTGTAATTTATCATTATTTGAAAAAATTTCAAATTAATTTGTTATATTTAAGCTCGTTACAATGATGTAAATATTGAGTTACATCACTGTAATTTATGGTCGTTACATTGTTGTAAAACCAAACTTTTTATACCAAAATCAACTAAAAGTTACGTTTATAATAAATTCAATTTTGTAACGAATTTTGGGTTATAATATTGTAAATTAAATATGGGTTACGTTGTACTAATTATTTAATTACAGTAACGTAATTAGTTTTTTTTCCCAGATGTTCGTATTTGAATCAATGTAAATAAATTAAATAATAAAAATATAAACAAACCGAGCTTGAGTCTAAAAAATTTGTAACGAGCCGACCTCGAGCCCTATTTTGTCTAAACGATCCGAGCTCAAGAATTAACGAGCTCGGGATTGGCTCCGCTCTTTTACACCACTAAATTCGTTATAACTCGTTACAAATAATGTGTTATGTTTATATTTGTTACATTGTTTTAAATACAAACATTCGTTAAAAATAAAAAAACTTAGTCAATACTATAACGGAATTAAAGAGAAAAATAAAACAAGTAAAATGATGCAATTTTTATAAAAAAAATATTATATTATATAAAAGTTATGAATGTATAAAAAAATGGGTAAACTTTAATTATAAAAATTAGTTTTATTAAATATATTACAAGATGACACTTGGCACCACCATATTAATTTCTAGTCTTTTGATATGGTGCAAATGACTAAATTATCCTTATATATTAAGTTACTAGAATATTACCCCGTGTATTACACGGGTTTAATATAAAAATATTAAACAATCAGTAATAAAATTTAAAAAAAAACTATAAAACGATATTTTAAGAGAAAATGATTACTTTACATTTTAATGAATACTTCAAATAATAAAAAAACAATTAAAAACTTTAATAACTATACAAATGATGTATGATATTTTTGATTTGTAACGATTATTATCTTTGAACAAATTGATAATAAAGTTTCAGTTTATATTTTATCAAAGACTAACTTTTATATATCAAAAAGATAAAATATATAATTTATTTAATTATTTAATTTTAACGACTCAATTTATATAAAACGTTAAATATAAGGACCAAAATTTATATTTAATCAATTTTTTACTTCGGATTTTAAATAAACTTAAAAAATGTCATCAGTTTCTAAAAATCTTATTGTTTTAAACATCGGTTTATATTATAATTTATTTTTTTTTAAAAATCATTTTTAAAGAAAATTTTTTTCTATAAAACTTTGATTTTCTGAAAATAAAATATTTTTTTATTTAAAAAAAATTAATATTAATTTTTTTTACATTTTATAAAATTTTCTTATATGTGTTTTCTAATTAAAAGATAATTAATATTATTAGTTATTTGTATTATGATTATTTAATAGGAAACATGATATAATTATTTATTAGGAGATAATTAAATGAATTTGATAAAAAGTTGACATGTGGCAATTAGGGTGTAAGAACATGACATGTGTCAAAAAACATCTTTGTTTATTAGTATAGTAAGATAAGATATGATAAGATGAATAAAGCCACATGGCATAATCTTATAAACTATACTTTAAAATTAACAATTAGATTTGAGTTATTGTTTAATCTAAAAGTTTCATTGTCCATATATATACGTAGGGAGATGATCAAATGTTAACTAATGTTTATTACGTTAACCGAATAACTACATTTTATTACTTTATGGATCACACTAAAGTAAATCTAAAGGTTTTGGTTTTTTTCTTTTTATTTTAATTAACATAGGTTTTGGTTTTTTTTTTTTTTTTTTTTTTAATTAACGTAGGGTCCCCTTACCTTAATGAAAAAACAAAAAAAAAAAACTAAAACCTTTAGATTTACTTTAATGTGGGCCCCAAAGTAATAAGATGTAGTTATTCGGTTATCGCAATAAGGAAGGGTTAACATTCGAACTATTCCCTATATATATATAGTAAATTACAGTTTTGGCCCCTATGGTTTGAGTGTTTTAACTATTTTAGCCCAAAATAGAATTTCTATCAATTCAGCCCATGTGATTTAGACAAACTAACGTTTTTGGCCCCCAACCATACATAGATTTTGGGCTAAAACCGTAATAATAATTAAGTTTAAGGGGCCAAAACCGATAGTTATCTAAACCACGGGGGCTGAATTGATAGAAAGTTGTATTTTGGGCCGAAATAGTTAAAACACATAAACCACATGGGCCAAAAACGTAATTTTATATATATATATATATATATATATATATAAAAGATAGGAATCAAATGTTAATCTACTCCTATTGTTTTAAAGCCAATAACTCAAATTCAATGTCATTTAACTAGCTCATTAAAAAATGTGGTTTAACAAGAATATTATAAATGTTGCACTCTTAACAAAAAAAAAAAAATTCTTCCTTCTTTAAATCAAAGATTTCTAATATAATTTTTATATTTTTATAACTTTTTTATACTGTATTATTTTTATAAAATAACATCATTGAACTCATCGTATGTTTCTTTTTTGTTTCATTATAGACTTGCCAATTTTTTTAATATGATTCTAATTACACCAGTATAACAAACTATGACACTATTGTAATAAATTTTCATTATTTTTTTTCCAAATATCTCCCACCCTCTAAAAAAATTTTCATAACTTTTATGCAATGCTATTTTTTTATTAAAAGTACACCATTAAATTAATATACATCATTACAAAGGTGAAATTATAATACCCTTCAATAGAAGCTATAATTACACCAATGTAATAAGTTGTATTTAATGGTATAATTTTTATAAAAAAATATTTATTTTATAAAAAACTTATAAGGATTTTTAAAAGCGAGAAATAATTTATTTAATAAAAGGGGTGGGGTGAGTTTTTTTCAAAAAAAGGAGCAGACAACTTTTTGAAAAAATGATAAATATTTATTATATTAATGTTAGTGCTCATTACATTAATGTTATAACAAACGTTTTGGAAAAAAATATGATACTTTATTTGAATTAAAGATGAAATACAATGAATTTAACATATAATGCCAAATTCTTTAATGTAACTACTTTAAGTTCTTGTCATAATTAAATTACCGGTTTTTTTTTTTTCAGTTTGAGGAGCCCCTTTGTCCATTGATTCTTTTGAATTATTAGTATCAATGTTGCTTGTTTTGTTTGTGTTTTCATCTTTTGTTGTAGAAACGGTACATCGTTCTTGAAATTACCTCAACTAAATGATTAAGGTGCCACACATATACATACATAATATAAAAAACTTATAAGGATTTTTAAAAGCGAGAAATAATTTATTTTAATAAAAGAGGTGAGTTTTTTTCAAAATAGGAGCAGATCAGTTTTTGAAAAAATGATACTATATTTGAATTAAAGATGAAATACAATGAATTTAACATAATACCAAATTCTTTAATGCAACTACTATAAGTTCTTGTCATAAATTACCTTTTTTTCCAGTTTGAGGAGCCTCTTTGTCCACTGATTCTCCTGCATTATTGGTATCACTCTTGCTTGTTTTGTTTGTGTTTTCATCTTTTGTTGTAGAAACTGCACATAGTTCTTGAAATTACCTCCACACATATACACACATAATATAAAAAACTTATAAGGATTTTTAAAAGCGAGAAATAATTTATTTTAATAAAAGGGGTGAGTTTTTTTCAAAATAGGAGAGACAACTTTTGAAAAAATGATAAATATTTATTATATTAATTAGGGGTGTTCAAAAAATCCGAAATCTGAATCGTATCCGAAACCCGAAAAAACCGATCCTAATTAAAGATTCGGATATTCGGATAGATTCAGATCGGATATCCGTTTTCCGAATTCGGATCGAATCGGATATCCAAAATCCTCTTTTTCGTATCGGATATCCGAATTCAATCCGAATAACCCGAATAAACCATGTTTATTCGGATGAAAAAATAAGCTTATTCGGGTTTTTCGGGTTATTCGGATAGATTCGGATCGGATAGAAAATTTTCGAATTCAGATCGGGTCGGGTTTCGGATAAGGTCTTAAAATTTTCAAATCTGAACAATCCGATTCGAATAACCAGAATAAACCGTTATCCGATCCGATAAACACCCCTAATATTAATGTTACTGCTCGTTACATTAATGTTATAACAAACGTTTTGAAAAAAATATGATACTATATTTGAATTAAAGATGAAATACAATGAATTTAACATAATACCAAATTCTTTAATGTAACTACTTTAAGTTCTTGTCATAAATTACCATTTTTTCCAGTTTGAGGAGCCTCTTCGTCCGTTGATTTTGTTGGATCATTAATATCAATGTTGCTTGTTTTGTTTGTGTTTTCATCTTTTGTTGTAGAAACTGCACATCGTTCTTGAAATTACCCCAACTAAATGATTAAGGTGCCACGCATATACACACATAATATCATAAACATATAATAACTCACTATTACAACTAGGGGTGTTCAGTTTTCGAATCGGATTCGAAAAATCGAAATTCGATTCAATTTTTATTCGAAAATCACCAAGTCGAATTCGATTCGAATATTCGTATTCGAATCAAAATTCGAATATAATTATTTATATATATATATATATATATTTATTATATATATACAAGTAGTTACTATAAAATTATTATATACCTATGATTTTATTAGTTTGAATGTTATCACTAATATTACAACTTAAATGTTAGTTATTTGATATTTACATGTTTATAGTGTATTTGATATTTTGAATGCATAAACATGTGTAACAAGTATAAAACATTTTTTTTAATTAAATTTGAATCAAACCAATTCGAATTCAAATCGAATTCGAATTCTGAATACGAATACGAATCGAATTCGAATGCTCTTAAAAAATTCAAAATTCGAAATCATTCAATTCGAAATATTCGAGTTATTCGAAATTCGATTCGATGAACACCCCTAATTACAACATTAAACTTTGATAAACTAACCCATCAACAATTCAATTTTTTGTTGTTTTTTAATATCATTGTCATACATATACAATATGTAGGATCGGGTTGTTATCTCTAAACAACACTTCACAAGTATTTCTTACTTAATTCTAACAGATGCGGAATGTTCTGTTAGAATGATCTCACAATTTCACTCAAAGTGACACAATAATAATCTTTGAACAATATTAAGAACACAAGAATAATTCAAGCTCAAGGATATATTTCTCTCAAAGTGGAAGTATACAAGCAAGCACACTTCAAGCAACAAAACATTGGGAGGTTATATAGCCGAGGCTACAACCGTATACACTTAGGAATACAAGTTGGGTATACTAGACAAGTACATAAAGTAAAGCTTATTCTAGTATGTTGAGTGTCTTAACAGGCTAAGACACTCAGTCATGATCATTACATTAATAGACATTGACTTTACAAAGGACTATTAAATACAAAAGACATTTAATGTTGTTGATCTTCAAGGCTTCAGATGATCTTTTGCATTTAATGCAGCATGGGAGAGGTAAGGCGCTTTATCTGACTCATTACATGTTGTCTTTGTCTTTACTCAGACCAGCATGTCTTGTGTCAGTACCTTTTGTACTATGAGAGTAAGCTGCTACAGTCTTTGTCAGAGGATAAACCTCGGAAGTCTTTGTCTTGAGTGCATAAGAAGATTCCTCGGAAGTCTTTGTCTTCCGAGCATAAGAGGATTCCTCGGAAGCAGTTGTCTTGTACAACCTTTGGCAGGAACCAGTTATCCTTCGGAAGCAATGTTGCTTCCGAAGAATCACTTCTTCCTTCCGAAGGTGTTTATTCAAAGAGACTCCTATATTTAGACAAAACAAGAAGTTTGGTGAGCATCAGCCTTTATTAGTCTTTACAGTCTCCCCCTAGGCTGATGCTACCAAAACTTCTAAGGCATAAACCTTGGCTTCCATGTACCCCTCAGTACCTGTGCCCTTTTTCTAATTAATCTGATAGCTGACCTCCCATCTGCTCCATTGTCAGGATTATTGAGAGGGAGCAAATCTAGATCAAGTATATAGGGTTTTGCCAACGCCATCAGATGCAAAAGATCCACCAGTTTTATTTCTCCATTGTAGTCGGTGAGGATGAATATCCTTTCTTGTGCATTGAAGCTCCAATTTACCAAAGGGATGTATGAATGCTCATGCATTAATCTGCTGATATCCCTCATGTCTTCTGGGGTTTGTGTAGTTTTGGGAGTTGCTTCAGATGTGGCTACAAGTACTGAGAGTGTTGTATCAGGCTCAGAGTCTAAGGGGATGGTTTTTGTTTCCTTTTTCCTTTTAGCCATGCTCTTTCTTCTTGTGAATCTTGGTTTGTCTTGAGCAGTGGCTTGACTCCTCAGAACTCTGGCCTGTTGGGCTTCCACAGTTGATTCTACTGCTGCACCTGTTGTTGCAGTAGGCTGTGGCCCAATATCCTCATCCCTTGAGGGTTCTGTTCTCCTCTCTTCAGCCTGTGTATGTCTCTCAGGATCAGGGTTTGGTATTGATTGTTTCCTTGTAGTCTTCTTACCCTTTTTGTAGACTGAGGAGATTGGCATGTTATCCATACTTGGACTTGAAGGAGGAGATATTGGTTCATCTTTTGGATTTAGGGGGAACATTTTGGGGAACATTGCTTTTGTTGCTACCCCACACATGACTTCTTCTCCCTCTCTGATCCCTGCACCAGAGAGGGGAAATTCTATTGTAGCTCCTCCCCCTAAACCTAAGCCTCTCATTAGGCTTTCCTTTCTTGCCCTGATTTGTTCAATTGAAGGTAACTCACCTCTTGCAACTTTGGCTTTTATATCTCTGATATGCATATCCATGGTTGAGTTCTTCATTGGGCCTAGCTGCCGAGCATGGAAGCCATATTCCAAGAGAAAGGCCTTGTTCTTGTCTCTGTAGGCCTTCTCTTTTTGCTCCTTTGTAAGTACACTCAGGGCCTTTGATGCAGCAACAGCTTGTTCTTGCTGCTGCACCTTGTCCAGCTCGGCAGCCATTCTAGGTACCGACCAGTTGATGACTTCATCAAAGTCATAACCTTTTTCTTCTAGCAAAGCAGAGAGTCTAGCTCGCTCTTCATCTAGAGAAGTGTTTGGTCGGCCCTTTGTTTTCTTTGGTCTCATCTCCTCCTGTTCTGCTTCCTCCTCTGGGGTTAGCTTACGTTTTCCTTTGTCATCAGCAGTTATTTTTGCCCCAGAGGAGATTTCTTCTGTTGCCTCACCAGCTGGTTCATTGGCATGTAGCTCCTCTGTGGAGGAAACATCCAGGATGACTGGGCCTTCGGAGGCAGCTGCAGCTTCGGAGTTAACCTCAGCATTCACTGTCTCCTCCAGTTGACCAATCCCCTTAGATGATTCCTTATTGGATTCCACAAAGGGCTCAGAAGAGGAAGAGAGAGCTTCAGCAGCTTCAGTCCCAGAAGGGGACACAGATTTCATGGAAATTGATTCTTCTTGTGCTGTGTCTTCCATGCCAACCTGAGCTGCAGTCTCAGAAGGAGACTTAGTCCCAAGAGGGGACTGAGGTTCCAAAGAGACATTTGATGTTTGCTGTTCAGTCTCTTTGGCAACCTCCCTTGTATCCTCAGAAGCAGAAGAAGAGGAAGTAGAAGAAGAATCTTGAAAATAAGTACCCAAGAAGTCATCCCATTCAGCAGTCAAAGTGACTAAGGATGGAGTAACTTCCTGTGCACCCTCCTCTTCTCTTGCTTCTGATCCTGACCCTGCAGTTGGTATATTCTCCCCCTTTTGGTAGCATCAGGGGAGATGAAAGTGGTAGTAGCAGGATCAGGGTGAAATGGATGTAGAGTGACCGGGGGACGCCTCCTGAGGTCCAGAATAGTGGCATCTTTGGTTTGGACCTCAAGCCGCAGGGTAGCCACCTCAGCTTCTAACTGAGCTACCCTGGCTTGGAGGGAAGTTATTGTAGCCGTCAATTCCTGTGTGGATGTGCCCTCCTCTACCGGAGTAGAATCATGGGGCGATGGAGTCCTGAGCCTAGCTCCTGCACCTCCACCACCAGATGTGGTTTCTTGGCACCCTGGATTCCCTTCATTGAGAAGAACCTCAAAGAAGTCCTCCCCAATATAGGTTGCCGCAGGTGAGGTCCTATTGCCTGTACCACTGTCCTGTGGATCTTTATTAAGATCAACAGTAGTGGCAGCCTCACCTGCATTGACCCCTTCAGAACTACTGGGGCCAACCTCTGATTGAATAGGCTCTGGGTCAGGGAACCGAGCTTGTAACTGTGTCACCACTCTCATTAAAGTTTGGGAAGTGGGAGAGAGTGGTTCCTCCAAAGCTAGAGCAGGGGTTCCTTGAGCCTGGGTGATAGTATGGGTGGGGGGCATTTCTGGATGATATGAACCTGGAGACTTGGGAGACAGTCTCTTATCTAATGAAGTTGCTTCATGAGAAGCAAACTCAATGATGGGTGCATCCCTTTGAATATTCTCAGATATGTTTTGTGACATAAGCTGAGGGCTTTCAGGCTGGTTAAGGGCAACCACAGGTTTCAAAGGAAGAACCTGTGGAGAAACAAGGGGTGTGGCTTTCACCTTAGGTAGAACTGTGCCCTGAGCAGTTCTTTTAACCTTTTTCTGTTTTGGTTCAGTAGAAGGGGCCTGAACAACTGTAGAAAGTTGCACAGGGTTTCGTTTGCGTTTGTAAGTGATTTTTATGGGGTGAGGAACAGAAGTGGAAGGTGTGGGTTCAGCATCTGTGGGGTTAACAGAGCTGTCACCTTCTGGAGCAGGGGACTCCATAGAGGAAAGAAGAGGAGTGAATGTCCCAGAGAACTGAGCACTCTTCTTCTTGAGTTGCACAAAAATCTTGGAAGAGACCAAGGGCATTTTGTAAGTATTCCCAGTTAGAGAAAGGGAAGCTCCCAACTCTTCATTAAAAGGTGTTGCAAAAACCTGGGATACATACAAAACTTCTTTGGTGACATGATGTTGTCAACCAAATTATTGAAAATAAAAGCAGAAAAATTAAACAGTTGATTGGAAACCAAGCCATGAATAGCCGAAGCTAAATCAGATGGAACTTGGTCCCAACCACCAGATTTATTTGAAAGACAATGTAAAAACACATGTATGAGGTACTTGTAATTATAGGACACTCTACCCTTCAAATAGGTTGTTGAAGGGAGAGGACCTTCGTACCCCATCGACTTAAATGTCGATGCTACCTCATCCTTCGTGAAAGAGACCCTTCCACCGGCATCATTGAATTTAAGATGCCGACAGATGGTTTCCACAGTGATAGCAATGGGATGAGCATCAATGGTGGCTTCAAGAGACCGACCATTGGGAGACGAAGAAACAGAACAAGATGCCCAAAACTGTTGGTGATGAGATTCATACACCAAGGGCTGAACAGTTAATGCAAAGAAATACCTGCTCCTTTGAAGAAAGGAGATTATTGGGGCGAAGTCAGCATCATGTTCTGCTGATAACTCCGCTGGTACGTTGTGAGCAGGTTTGAAAGCAAGAAGAGCCATGAAAGTTGGTGATTTTAGGGCACAATTGGAGAGATCAAAGAGAAGAAGAGTTCAAAGTGAAACAGTTTGTGAGAATTTGAATGAGCGGGAGACCTTATATACATTCGGATTTCAGCATTTAATATATAGACACATTAAATTTGAGATCCGGATGTCAGAAAAAGGTCTTCCGATGACAGCTGGTTTCACAATTAATTTTCTCTGACTGAGGTGCTTCCGAAGAAGTGACTTTCGGAAGCAGGGTATTTATTAGACCAAGAGAGTTCAGAAGGGATGTGCTTCCGAAGTATAAAATTTATACTGTCGGAAGCACTGCTTCTGAAGTGTTAGAAAATTCATTAGGCAAAATGTTCTTCGGAAGACACTTTCTTCTGAAGAGTACCTTGAGAAGCCTATGCTTCCGAAAATAATGTATCGGAAGAATATTACTTCAGAAGGTAAGTTAGCTTCTGAAGTGTGAGATCTTCCGACTAAGGAAGAAATAATGCTTCCGAAGACTTAACCTATCTTTGCTGAGTAGATACTCATCGGAAGATAAGTTAAGTTTATCTTCCGAGGAATTATTTATTCCTTGTCAGTACATTTATTCAAAGTTGATCATCCCAATGGATGTTATTAAGTACCTGAATCTTCCTTCATCAAATGCCTTTGTGAAGAGATCTGCCAAATTGTTTTCTGAATCAACTTTGACCAAATGAATCAACTTCTTTTCTGCACAATCTCTGATGAAATGGTATCTGATGTCGATGTGCTTGGTCTTGGAATGCTTGACAGGATTATTGGTGATGGAGATTGCACTGGAATTGTCTATCTGAATAGGAGTATTGAACAGATCTACTCCATAATCCTTCATCTGATTTTGGATCCAGATGACTTGTGCACAGCAGCTAGAAGCAGCTATATATTCAGCCTCTGCAGTAGAAGTAGAAACACATGACTGTTTCTTGCATTGCCAAGACACAATCCTGGATCCAAGAAATTGACATCCCCCTGATGTGGATTTCTTGCTGATGTTGCAACCCCCATAATCACTGTCTGTATAAGCCATGAATTGGAAGTCTTCATTTCTAGGATACCATAATCCTAGACTTGGTGCTCCTTTGAGGTATCTAAAGATTCTTTTACAGCCAGCATATGAGAGACTTTGGGATTGGCCTGAAATCTTGCACATACACAAGTTGCAAACATGATATCTGGCCTGCTTGCTGTGAGATACATCAAAGAGCCTATCATTGCTCTGTACTGGTGCTGATCAACATCCTCCCCCTCAAGATCAGGGCTAAGTGATGTTGTTTTGGACATAGGAGTTCCCAGAGCTTTGCAATCAGAAAGCTTGAATCTTTCAAGAATGTCCTTGACATATTTTGATTGACTAATGAAAATCCCTGTAGGAGTTTGTTTCACTTGTAATCCAAGAAAGAAGGTGAGTTCTCCCATTGAACTCATCTCAAATTTGGATTTCATTAGTGATTCAAACTCCTTGCAGAGAGATTCATTAGTAGAACCAAAGATAATGTCATCAACATAGATTTGAACTAGCATGATATGTTGATTTGACTTCTTGAAAAAGAGAGTTTTATCAATTGTTCCTCTCTTGAATTTGTTTGCCAACAGAAAAGAAGATAAAGTTTCATACCATTTTCTGGGAGCTTGATGCAACCCATAAAGAGCCTTATCAAGCTTACAGACATGATCAGGAAACTTTGGATCTTCAAATCCTGGAGGTTGGCACACATAAACTTCTTCATCAATTTTTCCATAAAGAAAGGCACTTTTAACATCCATCTGAAACACTTTGAAATCTTTTGCAGCTGCAAATGCCAAAAATATTCTAATAGCTTCAATTCTGGCAACAGGTGCAAAGACTTCATCATAGTCAATGCCTTCCTCTTGAGTGTATCCCTGAACAACCAATCTTGCTTTGTTTTTGATGACAACACCTTTGTCATCTTTCTTGTTTCTGAACACCCATTTGGTTCCAATGGCATACTTTCCTTTAGGCAAAGGACAAGTTTTCCAAACTCCTTGTCTTTGAAACTGAAGAAGCTCTTCTTGCATAGCTTCTACCCAACTGTTATCTTTTAAAGCCTCTGCAACCTTCTTAGGTTCTATTTGGGATAGAAAGCAAGAAAACAAGCAAACATTTGCTTCATGCATAGAGCTTCTAGTTCTGACACCTTCTTCTACATTGCCAATGATGTTTTCAACTGGATGAGTGCTGTGAATTCGAGTCCTTGGAATCACATCCAGTTGAGAAGATTCATCCACGTTGAGTGACTCAAGGTTAGGAAGAACTACCTCAAGTTGGATTTCTGGCAGATCACGTGGATTCAACGTTTGAACTGTTGTGGGTTGGTTTTCTCTGGGAGTAGTGATTTCCAGAGAATTTTCCTCTGCTGGAGGACTTCCTACTTCTTCTTGATGTTGTGAATTAGAAGCAGCTTCAATTGAGGGACCTGCCTGAGATGTGTTGATTGTCTCAGACTGTGATACATCATTTTGTGTTGAAGTGGATTCTGCCAAGTTTTGTCTTGAAGCTATTGGCAGTTCAACACGAAAGTCATCTTGAGCTCTTTGAGGCCTTTGGATGTGCTGTGGTAGCTGACTGTGAAACTGGAACATACTCTTTCACCAGATTAAATGCAGATGTAAAACTATCAAGATCAAACAACCAATCAGGGCCGGTTCCAGGTTTATTGAGAGAGTGTTCATTGAACTGAACATTTGCAGACTCTTCAATAACTCTGGATGCTTTGATGTATACTCTATACGCTTTAGCATTTGAAGAGTACCCAACAAAGTAGCCCTCTGCTGATTTCTCAGCAAACTTGGCTAAGTAATCTTTAGTATTCAAGATGGTGCAATGACATCCAAATGGTTTGAGAAATCCAATGAATGGCTTTCTCTTATGCCAATTTCATAAGGAGTCATGCCATGTGACTTAACTACCAATATTCTATTTTGGACATAACAGGCAGTGTTGACTGCTTCTGCCCAAAAAGTTATTGGAAGTTTGGCATCAGACAACATGGTTCTTGCAGCTTCAATTAGTGTCCTATTCCTTTCTCAGCTACACCATTTTGTTGTGGAGTTCTAGGAGCACTAAATTGTCTTGTGATACCTTTAGATTCACAAAAAGAATTTAAAACATGATTCTTGAATTCTGTTCCTTGATCTGATCTGATTATTTTTACATGATGGTCACTTTCATTCTCCACCCTGAGTATAAATGACTTTAGGATTTCGGCAGTTTCATCCTTGGTATTTAAGAAAAACACCCAGGTATACCGAGAGAAATCATCAGTAACCACCAAACAGTATGATTTTCTACCAAGACTTTTAACACTTGTGGGGCCAAACAAGTCCATATGTAGTAAATGAAGGACTGTGGTAATAGAATTTATCTCTTTGGCATAATGAGATGACTTGTGTTGCTTACCCTTTAAGCATGCAACACATTTATCAACACATATGAATTCTTTTGTTGGTAAACCAGTTACTAAATTATTTTTGACCAATTTATTCATATTTTTGAGGTTTACATGACAAAGTCTTCTATGCCAAAGTGATGATTCATCAAGTGAAGCTTTTGAGACAAAGCAGCTTATATTACTAAGAGGTGCAGCTGTGCTCATATCTAGCATATACATGTTACTTCTTCTTGGAGCTCTGAGTAGAATTTGATCATTTGGTATCACAAATCCTGGTTTCAGAACAATGCACTCATGCTCAGTAAACAACATGTTATGCTTTTGATCACACACCTGTGATACACTTAGTAAATTGTAGTTAAGTTCTTTTACAAAATGTACATTCTCAAAAGCTTACCTTACCATTTGTGATTGTGCCTCTACCTGTTATGTATCCTCCTACTGGATCACTTCCAAAAGCAACAGACCCGCCAAAGAATGGTTCATATTTTGTGCAAGAGGGTCTTGTTGCCTGTCATGTGCCTGGAGCAGCCACTGTCAACTATCCACAAGTTGCCTTTTGATTCCTGCTGTTCCTGCACATGACCAGAAGTGAGTTAGTTTCTGATGGGAACCCAAGCCCATGTGGTCTTGGGTTTACCATTTGCATCATTGTAAGTAAATTTCTTTGACATCATTCTAGGTGGGACAGATGATGTGGATGCTTCTGATGTGGGTGATGGCTTATCAGTTGATTCCTTCTTCTTCCATACTTGTGCCTTTTGAGTTGTCGGAAGACTTTTTCTTTTGATGGTCATCGGAAGCTGTTTTTCTTTTTCCTTCCGATGATCTTCTTCCGAAGACAGATGACCTCTTTTGTTTGTTGAAAGCATTCCTTTGATGAGCTTCCGAGGTTCCTTTTCTTTCGGAAGCTTCCTTTTCTTTGCTTCCGATGCTTTCTTTTCAGAAGCATTTTTATTTTGTTTCTTCCTATTACTGGAGGTACTTGCTTCCGATGCCTCTTGACCAAATTTCTTCTCTGTTCTTCCGAAGAAGTAGATGACTGACTCCAACTATTCTTTCTTCCTCTTCCCTTGATTGAGGAAATTCTGCTTCTTGGATTATAGAAGCAATCAGCAGCAAAATGATTTTTTCACCGCACATCAGACATAGAGTTTGAATGTTGGGAGAGTGTGTTGCTGCTTATCCTTTTAACGAAGTCTGATCTTTGATCCTCAGAGAATGATGGTTTGGATGTTCCAGCATACTTGTTAGTCTTAGACTTTGCCTGTTTTCCTGGAGAATTGACTTTTCTCTCCATTGATCTACCTCGTTTTGACTTGTCAGATGGGCAAGTCACATACTCATCTGAGGAGATATTTTCTGTGGTTTTAGCTTTGATAAAAACTGTTGAATGTTTCTTAGTTTTCTTATTTTGATTCTTAAATTTCAAAGCTTGTTTTCCTTTTACTGATTTAATAGGAACATCATCCTCATCTGAGCATGTTGAGGTACTTGGATAGAGAGATTATCCTTTTGAACTACCTTGTGTATATCCAACTCCTCATTATACACAAGGTCAACCAGTGATTTACACCTAACATCTGTTATGGAAGTATAAGCAGATGGAGGTTCCATTTTGTTATATCCCAAACCAGCTCCCCTTTTATTCACAAGTTCAGTTGTGCTGCTCATTCTAAAAAGTTTTTCATATTTTTCACCTTGGCTTAGAAATTTGTCTCTGTAAGACTCAGCCAATACAAGTTCAGTCTTGGCAGTGGTTAGTCTTTCTAAAAGATTTTTAATCTGACACTGTTTGTTAGTATCTTCATGTTTTAAACTTGAAATGGTCTTTTCCATTTCTTCAATCTTTTCTTTGTAATTTCTTTCAACCTCAAAGAAATTTGCCTTGACTACTTGTAGAGACTCAAGTTCATTACAGAGTTGAGAATTTATTTTCTTATAAATAGTTAATGTTTCTAAGCATTCAGGTGAGCACATGCTATCAGTTACCTTGCTTGAGGAAGATGAGTCATTTGCCATCAAAGCACTGTTGGAGATGGAGGGGTCCTCAGCTTGAAAGCTCCAGTCTGCAAAATCTTGTTCAGCAATGTTTGCATTGTTAGATGAGCTTGATGGTCTTTGTTGTGGTTGCCCAGAAGTTGTCTGCTGAGTTCCTGTGGACTTGCATTCTCTGGCAAAGTGGCCTAACTGTTGACAGTTAAAGCATTTGAGTTTAGATTTGTCAAGTCCAAACCCAGTCTTCATATTGTGCTTTTTGAACTGTCTGCCGGTTCTTTGGTAAAACTTCTTTGCCCTGTATGAAATCATAGCCATTTGATAGTTTATATCCATCTCCTCAAGATCATCTGCAGGAATACCATCCAAGTCTTCTTGACACAGATGAAAGTAATTTGTCTCCTCAGCCATAAAAGCTCCTTGCCCAGAGGTTAGTAGTGGGGTTGGGTTAGATACAAGGTTTGATGAATTTGGAGTTTCAGGAAATGTGACAGTGGGTGTGGAGGTAGAATGGTAGAGGGGTTGATAGCTTTGGTATGGAGGATTATTGATGGGTGCATAAAGAGCAGCTGAACCAGATGGTGAGTGAGAAACTTTAGATTCTTGGGCATCTAATTCCATCTGATAGGCACTGAGAATACCAAACAATTCTCCTAAAGTTAGAGTTTTCAGGTTTTCTGTTCTTCTGATTGTTACAGAATAGATATTCCATGCCTTTGGAAGAGACCTCAGAAATTTTCTGAGCACATCTTGATTATCAAGAGTTACACCTGCAGTAGTTAATTCATCCACAAGTTGGACATACCTTAGGTACTGAGAAGACATATTCTCATTGTTTTGTTGACAAAAGTTTTCAAACTTCTGTTTCAGCATATCCTTCTTGTTTTCTTTGACATCTTCTGACCCTTCATACATCTGCTTCAAGGAATTCCACAGTTCTTGAGCAGACTTGCATTTCTTGAATGCATGTATAATGGAGTTCGGTATTGACATCTGAATTAGCCAAAGAGCTTTAGAATCAACTTCCATCTTCTTGTAATCTTCGTCTGAGTACATAGATGGATCTTTTGGTACTGCAGCAACTCCAGCACCGGCAGCAGCAACTGTAGGAATGTAGGGACCTTCAAGAACAGACTTCCAAAGTTTGAAGTCTTGGTTTCTGATGAACCCTTCCATTCTGACTTTCCAGGTATCGAAGTCTTCAGGTGTGAACATTGGTGGCTTGTTGAGAGTGCCATTTTCTGTATCATGTTTGTTTAGAGCAGCCATCTTGGACAGACACAGAAAATATGAGTGTTAATACTATGAGGGTTTATAAGAAATAGAACTGGTAACTTGATGATGATTAGTCAGTCAAGTTCAAGAGCCAAAAGCTCTGATACCACTTGTAGGATCGGGTTGTATTATCTCTAACAACACTTCACAAGTATTTCTTACTTAATTCTAACAGATGCGGAATGTTCTGTTAGAATGATCTCACAATTTCACTCAAAGTGACACAATAAATTCTTTGAACAATATAAGAACACAAGAATAATTCAAGCTCAAGGATATATTTCTCTCAAAGTGGAAGTATACAAGCAAGCACACTTCAAGCAACACAATACATTGGGAGGTTATATAGCCGAGGCTAACCGTATACACTTAGGAATACAAGTTGGGTATACTAGACAAGTACATAAAGTAAAGCTTATTCTAGTATGTTGAGTGTCTTAACAGGCTAAGACACTCAGTCATGATCATTACATTAATAGACATTGACTTTACAAAGGACTATTAAATACAAAAGACATTTAATGTTGTTGATCTTCAAGGCTTCAGATGATCTTTTGCATTTAATGCAGCATGGGAGAGGTAAGGCGCTTTATCTGACTCATTACATGTTGTCTTTGTCTTTACTCAGACCAGCATGTCTTGTGTCAGTACCTTTTGTACTATGAGAGTAAGCTGCTACAGTCTTTGTCAGAGGATAAACCTCGGAAGTCTTTGTCTTGAGTGCATAAGAAGATTCCTCGGAAGTCTTTGTCTTCCGAGCATAAGAGGATTCCTCGGAAGCAGTTGTCTTGTACAACCTTTGGCAGGAACCAGTTATCCTTCGGAAGCAATGTTGCTTCCGAAGAATCACTTCTTCCTTCCGAAGGTGTTTATTCAAAGAGACTCCTATACTTAGACAAAACAAGAAGTTTGGTGAGCATCAGCCTTTATTAGTCTTTACACAATACTTTCTATTTTATATGTATGTGTAAATTTACGTTTGTTAGAGTTAATACTATGTGCAATTTTTTTTATAGAAAAATTACACGATGTTAACTCTACATGAACTGAATATCAACATTACACGTAAAAAAAAAGAAAAGAAAAGGAAAGTGTTTGTACATTTGTAACAAGATAATAAAAATATAGAGATTTATGTTGATGTGAGCGAGTATTCAAAAGTTATCACTCTAAGTGTGAGCTATTATTAAATTCCACCTATATATGTGAGTACACATCCTAAGAAAAATTTTACATAGATCAATTTTTTTTTAGATTTAGACATTCGTTTAGACATCCGAATCCAAAGTTGAATTTCTGCATATTCAGATATCAAATTAATTACCGAAATTTTCAGATGTCCAAACTACCGGATATTCGATTTTGAACACCACTAACCAAGAGACAAGGCAAAATAAACTTTTTATTTGACATTCTCTTATACATACATATATATTATTTTTTTATTTATAAACGTAAACCAGTCGTGAACCTTTTAAAAATTTAAAAAAAAAAAACAAATACAAATAAGCGATCGTTCTTTTTCGTATTAAGTCTGGCCTGTTTCATTTGTTAGCGTAAGAAAAAAATACCTTTGTTGTTCGACCACTTGCATGAACCGAAGTACGACTGCCAGTTCTTTCCAAACACGTTCGGCTTAAACAATATGTAGTACATCTTCGCTAAGTGATCCGAAAATCCACCCTCTCAGAAGGATGCCATATCCTTTCCCGTATTTTCTTTTTTTCAAATTATCTATTCTCTCTCCTCTCCTCTCTCTCTATATTTATATTATAAATATATATATATATAATATATATATATATGTTGGATTAATCGGTTGTTCCACGTTTATTCATGGGTCACGGGTTTGGATATGGTTCGATTTGGCAGTAGGAGAACTAGTCTTGGTTGACCGAATTTTGTGGGAAGAAGACCAAGATTAAAGGGACTTAATTCATGGATTGGAGAACAAGTTTCTGTTAGAGTTGGTTCCTTGTTTTAATATAAATAGTGTTTGTGTTTTCTTAGTTTTGTACCTTCATTTTTTATCAAATACAACTTTTTAAGTTTGTGTGTGAAACTAGTGAGCTTGTGTGTGTACCCAGGTTGCACTGGTACGGGTACAGACTGGGGTACGGGTACGAGACTGGGGTACGGGTACGGCACGGAAACGGGAAACGCCAAATTCAAAAATTTAAGAAACGGGTACGGCAATGGTACGGCAAAAAAATAAAAAATGTATATATAAATATAAGCAACAAATTCTAAAGCAGATATATATGAGTCTAAATCCCAATATATTATGAAAAGTCAAAAAACACTGTAGGAGGTTTAAATTGAAATTAACCAAATATATTATGTCTGATGAGTGATGAAAAGTTGAAACACTGTACCCCTCAACCTAATCCACCTAAAAGGTAAAGTTGAAAACACGAACACACCTCCAGGCCCTTCACCCGTTTGCTCAAATCCGGCAGACCAACACTCCTCCAAGGCTCCACGTTCACGATTGCTCCACGCCTCCACCCTAATCCACCTAAAATTTCCGCGTCGGCTGCTGTGCGCCTCCTCTCCGATTGTCGCGTCGGCTGTTGTGCTCTTTGGTTGCTGCTGTGCTCCGATTGCTGGCCAGGTACGAACACGCTAGGGTATACGAATACGTGGCTAGGGTATGTAAATACGTTTGGGTAAAGTATTGCCGTTTGCCGAATACGCAAGGTTTCCAAATTAAAACCTAAAATTGACGGAAACGCCCCAGAAGCGTTCTGGAATCTTAATCGGAAACGTTTCCAGATCAAAGGGACGTTTCCCACGCGTTTCCAAGCCGTTTCCGTCCCAAATCCGTTTCGAGAAGCGGGTACTTCATTCAAATTGGCGCTTCCGTGCTTCCTAGGTGTGTACAATCTGGGCCTAAACCAACACTATATATATATATATATAAGAGAGAGAGAGAGAGATTGATTCCTATGAAAACCCAATCTTAGAGATAAACCCTTAAATCTTATGTGAGCAACTGATTTGAAATTTTGAAAATAAATATCTGGTCCTCATTTACCCACATTAAAAATGATTTTTTGTTCAAAACCTATTTTTTTATTCAAGTTTAATTTGAAACACATTTATTTTCAAGATTCAAAATCAATGGCTTACATAGGGTTTTAGGGTTTTCTATATAAGATCAAGTTTTCATATGATTAAATCCCTACATGTATATATTATAGTTTAAAAGAAGTGAACCGTTCATAAACAGATTAAAAGTTAAATAACGAACACGAGCACAACACCATGTGTGTTAGCCATAGAAAAAAAAAATACCTTGTTGATCAGAAGTCTTGCATGAGCCAAAGCACCTTTCCAGTTTTTCCCAAACAATTCCGGCTGAAGGTTTATCTACAACAATACTTAGTACATCTTCGCTAAGTGATCCGAAAATCCACCCTCTCAGAAGGCTGTCATATTTTTTTTCCATCTTCGGAAGTGAATCTGTTGGAGTTTGACCGTGATCCAGAAGGCCACGCATATCATGAGCATCCAGGAGACAAGCATTTGCGTCTTCCAAAGATGGTAATTGCTATCACCAGAAAGCTTTACAGAAACAAAGTTGGATACATTAGCATTGGATGCATATAGATACGCTTGCTCTATTTCTTTTTCTGCTGAGGTAACTGAAGATGAACTGGCCATAATCAATGGAGTACAAACACTGAGAGATGAATGCAATTTTGTGTCTTAGCTTTTTTGGGATGAATGCATTGTATATTGGGGCTTTGTATATATAATATAGTAGGTTAGTACCCCGTGTATTACACGAGTTTAATAAAAAAATATAATAAATAGTCACTAATGAAAATCTATCTATTATAATAAATAAAAGTTTTCTTATGTCACATGTCAATATGTGGTTAAGTTAACTTGTAAATTTTCCGCCTTTCTTTCTTCAATTAAGTTTTTTATCTTATTAAATAATGAAAAAAATAATATATGTTTTTAAAATAATAAAATTGTCTATATATAAATAAATGGAAAGTAAAATTAAAATATAAAAAGTCTCATTGTAAAAAAATTAAACGAAAGTAAAATAATAATAAAAATATAAAATTAGAAACTAAAAAACTTATATTTATTCAATCAACATAATAGGAGAAAAAAATTAACGATTTAACAAATCTATCAATTATAATAAATAAAAAAAATTTATGGACAAATGTCACTTTTCTAGAGCATATCAACTTTAATTTTCTCGTCTCTATCTCCTATTAAATACATCTTATATAAACCATAATTCATTATATTAAATATACTTTTATATATTTTAAAATTAAAAAAAAGTTTTTTTTTCATATATTAAAAATATATTAATTAAAAAAACATTTTTAAAAAAAAAAAATTTTTATAAAATAAAATTTCAAAAATAGTTTTTCAAAATGGCATGTTAAAGAAACAAACTTTAAAAAACCTAGTATTTAAATAAAAAAAATATAATTATTTTATTACTTAAAGTATTAAATATTTAAAATTAATCACATGTCATTTTAAATATCATCTTATAGTATTTAAATTTTTAATTGATAACTATCTATCATACTTTATTATTCAACCCGTGTAATACACGGGGTACTAACATAGTTTTGATAATATAAAATGATTTTTTAATATAAAATATAATTAAGACTTCATATAATTTAATTTAAAAATAATATTATTATTTATTTAAATACTAATTTCTTCAAAGTTTTGTTTGTTTAAACATTTTTTTAAATTGTTTCGCAACTTTATATTTTATAATAAATTGGTTTCTGTAAAAAGTGGTTTATTAATATTAACATTTTTTAATGTACATCTTTTTAATTTAAAAATATATAAAAAGTTTATTTGATATTTAATATTATTATTTAGGGGCAATTACATATATCCCCATATAAATTTCATTTATTACATATATACTCAATCCAAAATTTTAATTACATATATATCCTCCTTTAATGTTAAAAATTTCAAATATACCCATTTTAACTAAAATGAATTAAAAAATTACTATTTTGCCTTTACAAGTAAGATGACCCAGCAAAAATTAAACCTGAAAGCAATACCATCTTTCATATTCAACTTCCTTAACCAAACAACAAAAATCATATAATGAGATACAACATTCTGTTATGCAAAAATCAAAATTATTAACTAGATAATACACTAGCCTACTTTCACAAAAACCTGAAACTATTGACTAAAATTAAAGAAAAGTATTAAAGAATCTAGGGTTAGTGGAATAACCTGTAGTCAAACGTGATGATGGTTCGGTGAGCAATCTGATTAAAAGTTTCGATTAAGAACCTACAATCTAAGAATAAAACTTTCGATTAAGAACAAGAAATCTAGGAT